>RAHM01000077.1:2765911-3141871 GCA_003713295.1 Parotia lawesii
CTTTTCCTTTTCCTTTTTCTCATTCTCCTAATCATTATTTGATTTTTCTCTTTTAATATGTCATTGTGTGGTTCAGTCCCTGATGTGATGCCCCTTGTCTTTCAGCAGCTTCTGCTTTCCCCTGGCTGTCACAGACCCTTCATGTGCTGCCTGCCTTGGGTGCTCTGGCTCTCTCCACATTCTGCTGSCCCTCAGATCCCCCTAAGCTGCTCTCTGCTATTTCCACTCCACTGAAACACCCCTTACAAAGGTCAGCTGTGACCTCTTCTCTCTATAGACCTCCTTTCGACTCTCATCCATCTCAGTCTATTGGCTACATTCAGCAAAACCTATMATTTTCTCTGCCTTAATCTTGCATGGCACTTCAGTTTTGTAGCTCCTCTCTAAACACCCTTCAACTGTATCTTTCTTAAAATTGCCTTCTCTTCCCCTCCCTTCCGCTTAGCACTTAAGCCTCATGGGGCTCCACTTACATAATTTTATTTCTCTTTCCCTTCTATATATTATTACTGATCCTGGATGATATTATTTAAAAAAATCAGACTCTCTGTGGTCAACTTTTTGTACTTGAGTTCCTGTCAACATATGCATACATATACCTGCTTATGCAACAGCTTTTCCAGTATTGTTCTAATTCCACATTGAAAAATGAGATCTCCCTCTGTCTCTGCATTCATTCTTCACTCTCATTTACTTTCCCCATTTTCATATGGGGCTTTGAAAATTCAGAATTATTTCTAGCCCTTGTTATTCCCCTCTAGGCTTTAAGCAGGACTCATGGGTGAGATGTCTTTAGTCTTTTCTTGTGTTCCCTAACAGAACCACCTGGGTATCTCAGTGTAGTAACTTCTTACTTAAACTGCCATGATGTCCTTTCACCTTGCACTTTCATCTAGATTGCTGCTGCAACATTTCTGTGCTTGCCAATTTTCATTTTGTCCATTCCTTCCACTTTCTCTTACTTTTCGTGTCATACTCTCTTTAGACCTGTTGATATCATGCCACTGTTCATGCTGATTCCAGTTCAACATCTCATAATCTGTGTACAAAGAAACAAAACTGATTGTATATTTTGTTCTCCATATGTTCTTTTCTTTGTGAAACTTGGCCTCTCTTAAATGGTTAGRATGCCTGCACATCCTTATCCCTCTAATGTGCCTCTGGTAGGCATCTGTGCTTTCAAGAAAAACACAGGAGGATGCCAGGACTGAACCTTTACAACTTCTCATTATGAGCAGTGAGCTCTGTAAAATAGCAGCTAAATTAATACATACTTAGTATTTATACGCATTTGATTTCCCTAGGACAGAAGGGTTTTTTCCTTTGCCTTGTAAAAAGCCAAGCCCATTGACAGAACTTGACAAATAAAAATAAGACAATAAGATGCAAAATAGAATACAATCACAGTCCCTAGTTTTTCTTAAAGTGTACAGTGATAAAGGAAAGGTCTATTTCAGGCTTTTTTTTCCTATTCATGAGAATAACAGGCAGCTTGATTATTTCCTCTATTAACAGGAGCAATGGAAGGATGTATTTCRCTTTGCACAGGGTAAAAGAGGAGCAGTCAGAATCACTGCTTCTCGGGGGGTCATGTTGTAGTGAGCAAAGGATGTAGTATTTCAGCTGAACTGGAGAGAACATCAGGGGAAAGAGAACACTGCAAAACCAGTGACAATGAATAAAACTGAGTATGCAAATCAGTAAAATTCCCTTTCCTAGTTGTATGCAGAGGTATGTGATCCTTTCTTATTGTTTTTTTTCAGATTCCTCAGATTTATTAGCAAACACAGCATGATGGTAGCCATGAGAACACTATTAAAGTTGTATCTAGTTTTCCAGGCAAGCAGGACTTTGCAATCCCACAGGACGCTGTTCAAAGTATTTTATAGATTTTTTTTGTCCACATTTCAGTGTTGCAAACATAGGTACTGTAGCATAATTGACAGGGGTTATTTTGTGATGCCTTAAAGATTTTCACTAAGCTTTTTGCATAATCGTATAATATAAAGAAAAGCTGTAATACAACCAGAATACAACATACTTTACCAAATTTATTCCCCAGGCAATTTGTTCCATTTCATTTTTTTATTTACATTCCCTATCCCCAATCTTACAAATGTAAAATGTCTTACAATCRTAAAATGCATATAAGGCCAAGGGTGAGACCAACACAAACATGTTYGTTCTGACAGCACAAATCTGCAGTCCAGAGCAAATATGAATCACTTTTCCCTGCAAGACTGGTATGTGTCACTGCATGAACTGGCAAACTCAACTTGCCCTGGTAATACCAGCACATTCAGATTACTTCTTGCTAAGGATGCTGAGAAGGAAGAAGTTGTGTGGGGGAAAGCAGGGAGAAGATGATATACATCATGAAGATGATATACAGTAGATGAACCATGTTGCACCCTTGCTCAATCCCAGCTCAGAGCGGTTGTGCAGCAGACGTTACCCAAAATGCCAGTGCTGTGGGACGTGAGAAACCAGGGTCTCCTCTCATCCATTGCATTCTGGTTGCATATGTATTGCATGGAGATAGGATTCCCTCCCCAGTTTGGGTCTCAGTGTAAGAATGAGATATCTTTCAGGGCAATTTGGTTTCATTTCTTTCACATCTGTGTTTATGACATGAATTCAGGGAGGACAACAGCTTTTGTTAAAAGAGTTAGCAAGTCCATCTTCTTTCTTACTATCAGCTACTGAAATGGGAACACAAACAAAGCAGTCCCTATCTCATTTTGCAGGGATATTATTAGTGAAAAAACATCAACTCTCAGCACCTGCTTTATTTCTTATTTCCTGAATCATGAAAAGTGAATTATTTTCTTTAAYCTGTTCTAAACTAGGCCACTCTTTCCAGAACACATAATAACAAATAGAAATTGCTTTGTACTTTGTAGGATTGTTGTACCAGATGTTGTTGCCTGACAAAGTTACAAAAATTAGGGGTTTAACTGTCAGCATTGCTACCGCCTTGGAAATGTTCTTGGATGCTTTTTCTAGCTTTGAAAGACAAAACTATAAAAACACCGGAAAGAAAATTCCTGTGTGTCAATGCTTAGAAGCACCATGAAGAATTGGTGGTACTGAATATGGGAAAACTTTGTGACCTTTCTGTYTTCAGACAAGGGACTTTTTACTTCAAGTAGCAGAAACCTTTCTGATACTCATTCTGACTCTGTTTTCCTGTGACTGTCCTGGTTCTTAGAAAACACACAGTGTTTTATGGCTCAGCAAGGAAAGTGCCAGATCAAGCTTTCATTACTTGGCCTTATAGTTATCCAGTAAAGCACACCAGTCAGAAATTCCCAACCTGGGCTTGGGCGTTTTGTATCATTGTGGGGAACAGAAAGAATGAGAAACYGAAGTGTCCAGTCTGATGTCAGTAAGTCCTAGAGAAATAAAAGAAAAAAATGAAATTTCTGTGGTGAAATAATGTTAAGGAAAATAGTTAGAAGGAATATTATGCCTGTGTCATGCAGTGAGGAACATTGGAACACAAATAGTTTCAGGTTGAGTAGCAGTCACAGCAGAGGACTTCCTTCAGAGGAAAGGCCTGGAAACACCCATTTGCTATTAAAGGGCACATATATATAGCTATATATATATATATATATATATATATATAAGTGAAACTCTGAATGCTCTGTAGTAAAAGGACAGATGGCTACAAAAAACCGATACTCCTATACTCCTATAAACAGCCTGTCATTCAGTTATTAAGAGCTCAGTTATTAAGAGCTAAGTCGTTTTGGAAAGAGACTGGCCAGGTGTGAAGAAACAGAATTGGAGGGATAGGAAGTCAAACCCCACAGCTCAGAGACATTAGGAGGAGGTTACTCAGGACTGTGTCCATTTGGGGTTTGGATATCTCCAAGAATGGAGACTCCACAACCACTGCGGGCAATCTGCTTCTGTGTAATGACTACTCTCACAGTAAGAAAGATTTTTCATTTGTTTAAATGAATTTCTTGTATTTCAGGTTGCATCCCTCACCTGTTGTTCTTTGCCTGGTCACCAACAGAGAAGAGTCTGAGGGAGATGTTTAATTCCCACATCAGATATTTACATACATTGGTAAGATACTCCATGAGACTTATCTTCTCCAGGCTGAACAGTTTCAGCTTTGTCGGCCTCTCCTGAAATGACAGATGTTCCAACCATATTCAGCAGTCCAGCCTCATTGCTGAACTGTCTCCACTACGTCCATACCTCTCCTGTACTGGGGAGTCCAGCACTGCTCTGAGCACTACAGATGTGTCTTACCAGTGCTGAGTGGAGGAGCAGCATGACCTCCCTCAACTTGCTGTCAGTGCGGTACTACAGTTAACATTCTAGTTGTCTTTTAGTTAGATGGCAATTTAAATGCTGGRAAGTTCTTTCTCCTCCGTGGCAATGACACTGACAACTTCAGAGCACTCAGTAAAAGATTGCTTTTTCTGAAATTTTTAACTGATACTCTTTTGACATTGCACAGCGTATCTTCTAGAGAGGTGATCATCACTCAGAACTATTTAAGCTTGTATTGCCTAATTAATAAGTGCAGGTAAAGATTATGGAAACCAATAATCAAGCGCTGCCAGTAATGAGAAAACATTTTAAATCCATTGGCCAATGCCCTGTTATGTCTATAGTACTGATCAAACACTCATTTTCTGAGCATCTGATAAGCAAGWGCACTTCCCAAGATCAAGAAAAGTAACAATACAGCCTGTGATCTTCATGTCAGGGAGGTTTAAGGCTGAGCTCCCCTGCAGATGACAGGGATCCAAGAGGTGTGGCAACATCAAGGCAAGCAGGGCATTGCCCTCTGCAGCATGTCTCTGCTTCCCTAAAGATTGACAGAAAAGTGGGGCTGACATAGCCCAGGGATAGGCACACTGGCAGTGACACAGCAGSTCTGAGGTCCGGCCAGCCAGGCAAGACAGACCAAGCACAAGGCTGGGTACAGCATGCCTGCAAGAAGCTCAGGAAAGGACCTGACATCAGACTGGACACTTTGGTTTCTCACTCTTTCTGTTCCCTTGAAGGCTACAAAACACCCAAGCCCAGACTCGGTCTTGAGAGTTCTGACTGTTGTGCTTTACTGGATAATTGCAATATCAAGTGTTAATGCATTTCCTAATTCATGGGCAGAGGGTACACAGATGGAGGGTGAGAGTCATGCTTCTCCTGCCTCCTTCTCCCAACAGAACTGCTTTTGTGGCAGTCAGCTCCAAGACAGTACGTCTGTACCAGGTAAGAGCAGATCCTCAGGCAGCCCAGTGTTTGGGATGAGGATGGGGCCAGAAGCTTCAGGAGTATGCAGAAAGACATTACAGGACAATTACAAACTGCTGATGTACTTAGGATATTGTCAGTTTATCTATACTATTTACTAAAACCCAAATACTTATTTGATGACTTTCTGGTCTATTCTCAAATACAGAACTTTGGGTTAAATTTCATTCCATGTTTCTAGTTTGCAAGAGAAACAAAGCAGTGGTATGAAGTTAGCATTTAAATATTCTCAGGAGTTACCTTCTATGAGATGATCCTTACTCACAGGAAGCTCTTGTTAACACCAGTGAAAGTTTTCTTTGGGAGCCTGCARGAGCTGTAGGTGCTACATGCTGAAGTGTTGCATTCATGCTGGGGAATCCTACTATTTAGTAAAACACATCCCYTGTATTGATTGAAGTTATCCATCTACCTGCTGCATTATTTTGTCTCTAGTAGGAGTCTGACTTAGAGTTGATTTGTTCTCTGTGGCAAATATGTATGGCATATTACAGATTTAACTATGATATTTATCCCTTTCAGGAGAGCTGGCTTGCAATTCTCATGCAGCTGGATACTTCTGTTCTGCAACAGCAGACACTGGAGTTTAGGAGAGCATTTAACACCACTTTTCCACCTTTCTGAAAGACTATCAAGTCCTATGTATTCTTTGACCCAGGAGCTTTATTAATCCTTTTGATTACAGTCATACATTGCTGATATAAACAATTACAAAATGTTGGGTTTGTCCATTATTTTAAATTTGGGATATACTAGAAATAAGTTTTTCTCTTTTAATTTACTCTTCAGCAGGAAAGAATAGAAAAATACAGATTTCAATTAGTGATGCACGATAAGTTTGAATACAAATTTTGTACTTGAATTGGAAATACTGTTTCTRTGCTGTCCCTGGTAGACAGTATGGCAACCACAAGGTACTATTCCTCATGGTGAACTGGTCATTTGCCTTTATGGGACCTGCAGCTCAGTAAAAATCATTACAGATCACCAGAGAAACAGCTGTAACATATTTACATAATCAAAAAGAAAAATAATATTTTGACAAGATATCTGGCAAATCCCAGCTGCTGCAATACTTAAAAGCAGTGACAACTGATTTAAAATGTTGTTTTGAGGAAGCACCTCCCTTTGACCAGCAAAGAGTTAACACTGTAGCAGAAATAAGCTGACATAAGGAAGACCTCTTCCTAATGCAGCTCTATACATCTTTTCTGATTCTTGCCTTTCCAGGTTAATAGTAAATTTTACTGAATGTTAATTTAYAATAAATATTGTTTTGAAATTCATAGAAAATATTCATTATAGCAAGAAGTATATTTGTTGACAATAAGATGTACACTACCTGCAGTGTTTATGCTTCTTTCATTCAATCCATTTTGAAGTACAATCCTAAACATTGTAAAATACTGACAGAGAATAAGAAAAATCATTACTCTTTCTTGTTTTCATCTCTTTTGATACCATTTCATCTCATTTTAGATGAAATGAGAGCTAAGATCACGTGATGCATAAATTAGAGAAGTTCAGTAAGAGACAAATCTTTTTAAAGGGATCTCCATAAATAGTAGTGAATGTAAGAAAATGTGCTATATTCCTTTTAAAAATTGAGATATGCTACAACAGGACTGAACATGAATATTTGCTTTTTCATACATTTCATTTACATTGTCCCAGAAGACTGAAATTCCGAAGGTACTGTTCATTTCAAGATGAAGATACCTGAGCGAGGGTGTCTGAATACAGGTTTATTTGTGGGAGATGGTTCCCTGAGCTCCCACTGCAGTCAGTGGAGAGGTAGGGTTAAGAGCTTAGGTGCCTCATAGAAGGGGCTGTCTGGTGACATCTGAGACAGCCTCACGTGTCCCTGACACACGCGGGGGTGGCAGATCTATGGGAGACCTGTGCTTTTGTTGGAGGCCAGATGGGCAAATCCTCGGCCCATGCAGATGACACCAGGCAGCTGAGTGTAGGTGGATGAACTGAGCTCCCTGTCTCCTCAGACTGTAGTGGGAGTTTAGACACCTAGCACATATGGACACCTCCATCTAGATAATTTAATCCAGCACCAAATACCATCYAAAAGGCCAGAGAAAAGCCACATGCATAAATTTCCACATAATAAGCATGTGTATATTTTCTGCCTTTTAAATGCCGTGTGTTATGACAAATACAGACATCACATTTGTGCACACTCCAGAAGTTAAATAGTGCAATGTCAAATGAAACTAATTCTGTACCATATGATGGAAGATTGTGTGGTATAAATGCATTTCCACTGTGTCAGATAAAACAGAAAATCTGTGATTACTGCAAAGCAACCTAATTTATGTCTGATGTGCTCCGTGATGCATGCTTGCGCAAATTCCCTCATAATCAAAGTAATTTTTCAAATGCGTTTGCATGTGTAAAATAGTTCACATCTGCCTATGATCACA
The DNA here is from genome assembly GCA_003713295.1 of Parotia lawesii. Classification (NCBI taxonomy): domain Eukaryota; kingdom Metazoa; phylum Chordata; class Aves; order Passeriformes; family Paradisaeidae; genus Parotia; species Parotia lawesii. The sequence continues at coordinate 2,773,630 of RAHM01000077.1, forward strand.
ACTCCCAGTATTAGTGGTTTCGGTAATTATATCCAAGTCAACTCACTGAGCACATCTTTGGCTCAAGATCTAAAAGCCTGTATTTTCTATCTACACTGAACATATGCAAGACACCGTATTAAACTTTACCAGGCTGTGATAGTGCTTATATAAGAAATTATTGAAAGTATTTATGTGAAAGAAAATGGGTGTGCTCTAAGTCCATAATCCATCTTCATATCAGGGGTAAATACCAGGTGTGTAAATAATGCTCAAAAAAGTCCCAAACACATCAAACAGCACATTTTGCAAAGCTTTACTGCATTCTGTGAAACCATCAGCATTTCTGGGAACTCAACAGTGTGAGAATCCATATACTGATTTCTCAATATACTTTTAAGATTTGCAAAGTCCAGGAGTGTTTAAACACACACATCAACAGATAACACGCAGCTAAAACATACATAGTTAGCAGAGTCCCTAGTTACAATATAAAGTTTTCAGGAGAGGAAAGGGAGGGGGTTCATAGGGTCAGAAATCTGTCAYATATTGGTATCAAATGTTGATTTTCAGGACTGTTATCTTATACACATTTGGACTGGTTTGTGTTGTCACTAACGTTTTGTGTTTCAATATGCTCATGTAATATCATAAAAGCACGAAATAAACATATTATGCATAATCCAAAGGTACATATATATTTCTATCATTAGTAGAGGAACTTAGTAACAGCAGATTACCCTAATGATTTGGTGGGTGAGATAAGCTTACTGAGATCTTCATGGTCACCTAAAAATTCTGTCCCCAAACTGCTATAAAAGCTTCTCTTCCTRAGCAAAATCTGCACAGTTACTACTTTTTGCTCAGTCCTGTAGAAACATAATGGCAATTTGTCTGTGCTTTTCAACTGCGCTAGCAAAAGGTATGAAATATTTTGCTCGTCCCTGAGAATCTCAGTTTACTGAAAATCCTGATTAACAGAAGAAAACACAGCATCCTATCAAAAGTAGAATGAAAATGACTGTGATTTTAAACTGTCTACATTGACATTTATTTAATTAAATAAATAATTTTCTGATGTTTTACCACCACGCACTCTTCAAGCATATTGAGTTCTCCTAACACATGAAATAGTATCAGCTCTGACAGTYGAACTGACATTCAGTTTTCACCTCTCACACCTGCTTTGCAATTTAATCTGATTTAGTTGACCTCTCTCTCCTTGATTTACTATATAATTTGGATAATGAGGGAAAAGCAAAGGCAGAGACTGAGATATTTGACTTAGTAACAGAGTTGAAAATTTTGGTTTAAAGTTTTAAATGTGTTCTAGGTCAACTCCTTTTTCATAGCCTTAGCAAAAAAAGCAAGACTAACTTGCATTCACTAGTTGTTTAGCTAAAAAGGAAACATTTTTATCAGTAATTAGCAGTTTGGATTGCCTGCCAGATGAGGAAGTGTATTCTTTATACCTCAAATGGGAAGCGACTTTCGGCAGTTCAATGTTGACGGTTCCCGTGAAACACAGCAGAGGTGTAAATCTGCCAAGGTGAGCTTTCTAAACCACTCTGCGCTGTCCCGGGGGTGACGGTCAAACTCATCACCATGGAGACTGACACGAAGAAAACCTTGTTGTATGGCACAAAAGAATAAATCAGTGATCAAACCTATGGTGCCCTCCCTTGAGTTACGATCTCCTGAAGCATTATTGTCCGGTTGCTGGGCTGCCGTGCTGTGCTGGGTGAGTCAGCCTCCCTCTGCGGAAAACAGCTCCTGGCATCCAAGCAGGCATGACTCAGTGGCACCAGCAGTCAAAGTACAGCTAACGGGGCTTTTGTGCGTTGACTTGAGGGTCTGTACACTTACTAAACACAGAGCACATTGCTTTGTTTTTCTTCCAGGAATCCTAGAGTTATTCATTCCCAATAAACAAAAGACAGATTTACTCACCCTGTTTGTGAGACTAAAGATCATTTTCTTCTCGATGCGGTTCCTATAGCTTCCTTATAAATGCAAGACACATTTCAAAACCTTGTTTTTCTTCTGTATTTCAACCCCCTTCTTTCTATGTTAAGGAATTAAAGCCTAGTTTCACTCGGATCCAACCGAGCTGGCATTCCAAGGCCGTTCATCTCCTATGGAGGATGCCCTTTCTAAAGAAAAAGGAATTCAGAACTTGAGAAATAAGAATAGAGATACTGCTAGCATATAAATTTGCTCTGTGGTTCAAAATCTGGGGGAAAGCTGTCTTTACAACTGCAGTGTGCAACACCTGACACTAATATGTGTTATGTTCACCTGAGAACAAAGACACACAAAAATAAGTAAATAAATAGTCCTAGTGCCTAGATCTTCATTCTGCCTTCTTTTCCTGAATTTTAAGGCAGCCCATAYATATAAATAAAAAACCAGTCCTAGTTACCAGCTCTTCATTTGCTTTTCTCAACCTGAATTTTAAGGCTGGATTTGGGGAAGAGAGGGAGTTTGCATTTTTCTTGGAGTGCCTGAGGCAATCGTGAGCTGAGGGCATGCAGTGCATATTATTGTCTTTGCTTTTCAAAATGAGATTCCATTTTCACAGTTATGTTCAACGTGGATCTGAATCGTATCGATTCAATTAAAAAGTCACCTTAAAAGCATTAGTATTGCAGCGACCACCTCTGTGAGTCTGAAACATTCCAGACTGCCAGCAGAAGTCCCAGTTTCATTATTGAAGACTATGTGGCTTGAGTACAGCAATCCAATTTCTGTACTCAAGTGTTCTCATTTGCACTATTATATTCTCAGAATATTAATCCAGTTAACTAGACAAGGTAAGCATTTTTTAAAGTAGTGGGATTTGCTGAGACAGTTGATATTCCCATATCCAATTATTTATTCTTAATAACTCCCAGGGATCTATTCTGATATGAAACATATAATTTTCAAAAACATTTTAGAAGTGGAGGAAGAAATCTCATGTAGCAAAAGAGTTTGGTTCAGGTCTTGACAAAGAATTTCCACGCTTCTAGTCAGTTAATAGAGAAGGAAAGCACTTCTGGCTTCCTGTAGTATACAAACCATATTCTTTCATTTTATTTTATGTGTGCTGGAATAAATAAATGCATTAAATGATGTGGCCATGTTTCTCCTCTGTCCCATCATATTATTCCTGTGTTTCCTAGCAAGATTTRGTAACAGTGAAAAAAACCCCTGTTATTCAAGGAATTTGTGGGGTTTTTAACAAAACAATAAATTTATCCCACCAAGTTCACTTTGTATCAGATCAAATTTATTTAAAAACTCATGCTATTACATCAAACATCTATACCTGAAAAAAAAAAAAAAACCAGAGGAAATTTGTCAGAAACTAGTACAATTTAGAAAAACATTAAAGAGTTCCACAGTTAAAATTAAACCATTCTTTTCTTTTAATTCAGTATGTAGATAGTGTTCTTTTTCCTTTCCTTTCCAAAAGATCAAAAAGTTCACACTTTGCTCCATTCTGGAACAAGACTCCTCTCTCTTTACAAGAGTTCTGTGCTATTAAGAGTGGAATTAGGTGCCTGCTGTTCTGCTTTGATGAATGAAGGAGAACTCAACTCATATTGTCTACATGAAAGAAAAACATATACTCCAGAAAATAAAAATTAACCTTCTTTTAGGAATAAGGGATGAAGAGCTGGAATAATTTTAAATTCTTTCAAAAGTCAGAAGCTAGAGAAAAAGAAATCAATCTCATTCTTCTTCATATCTTATTTACTGGACCCTCAGTCTTTTTGTGTTCATCTTGCATTACATTTGCAGACAAAATATATTTTTACTTTTACTGCATAAATTAGTCCTTCTTAGAGAAAGTGCCTATCACTTGCATTTTTATAACTCTAACTTTCTTGAATTTCAGTCTATGCAGACATTCTGCAAGACAGAACTTTTACTTTGAGGATGGTCTCTTGCTGTAGCAGGCTGCCTGAAGAAGTTCTGGCACCACCAAATTTGGAAATGTTTGAAAACCAAACTGTCCTGGGCAACCTGCTGCAGCTGACCCATCTCTGAGCAGAAGGGYTGGAAGGTCTGACCCATCTCCAGATGTCTGCCAGCCTCAGCCAATCTGATTCTAAGACACTCAAAGTTCCTTTTACAGTGGACAAATGTCCCACAAATGGACACCTGAACATTTGGCAGATACAGCATCGGTGTGGCTGCATAGAAACTCTCCACCTGAAAAGCAACCCTGAAACAAAAATATGGGATGCTCTCATTAAGTGGTAAAGACATAAGTAGTACAACTCAAGGCTATCTGCCATAGGGTGAGAAATCTTAACTGCTGTATTATTTCTAGAACATAAGATTGCAAATCTGAAAACAGACATGTCCTGCTGTTTATTATCTCTGTAGTGGTGGATCTATTCTTAGTTAAGAATCTCAATTTCTTTGTTCTAGCTTCAAAGATGTATTTAACACTCTCTGAATAATATTAACTACTAAGCTAATTATTGGGTATAAGAGATCTGACTGTTGTTTCCAATTCTTGAGTTTATATGTATACCAGAAATTAAAATTGTCCCATTCTTTGAACCTAAGGGAAAGTGCCATGGGTTACATTGTTGTGCTCATACTCTCTTTCACCCTTCCTGTAACAGTATAGCCTGGGAAAGCTCCAGATCACCATCTGTCCATTTTGTGTAGTCGTCAACAAAAGGTGCAAGGAGATATAGTCTTTTCCCCGTGGTCTGAGATGAAGCGCTCGGTGTAGCAGAATACAGAGGCCACCATGTACTCACACTTTACCACTCCCTTACTCTGATGGGCCAGGAAACCAGGACAAAGCAGTAAGAGGACTCCACACAWTTCACTCCAACAGTTCTATCTGTTAGGTAGATTTCTCTGTTTAATTAAAAGTTGTTGACAACTTATTAGAATGTCCTCCATTTTTCCTGAGAAGAAAAGTGCCCTGGACTGCTCCAATGGGACTCTTTGCTCAAGGCAGAGTGGTTCAGGCCTCACATCAGGGCTACTAAGTAAGTAGTAAAAGACATTGCCTAAAAAAACTCAGAGGAAATCCATCTCAGACAAAATATAGATGAATGTAGGTTATTTGGAAGTCAAAATAGCTTTTATCTTCTTGTTTTTCATGCATATTTGATGAACAATATCTTTCAGCTAAATGTGATACCACGATTCAGTAAAAAGAAAATAATATTAAAAGTCCACGAATTTGAGCATACTACTGTATGGTTACTGTATATAGCTATATAAATGATAATTTGCTGTTGGTTTATGTGATATCCTAGCTGTAAAAGAATCTGTTTCAACCTATATAAAAATATTAGAAGGTAATTCTGGCACAATGAATTCCTGTGAGCCATAAAATTGATCATCCTTTCAAACAAACCACCTAGCATTGAACCTACAAAAGAAAAAATTTCCTTAAAAAAGTAACCTGCTGTTTCATGCTCTATGTTTACTCAGCTAAATAGGTCCCTTGGGAAATGCAGACCATGACTGGTTATTAGCAGAATGCTCTGATTTTTTCTGTTACTATCTCTGAATCTGTACAAGTGAACGAAACAGGGACATGGCATGGATCAGGAATGAGACTGTGACTGTCCAGAGCTGTTTGTACAGTCCCTGGCAAGGCTTTGGACAGGAACAAATGCTGCCAGGACAGTGCCTTAGCACACCTCAAGAGACAGCCCTGACTAGGAGTTGATATCAGCAGCATGGATGAAGCTGCACATAAGGCATGTTGTTCTCCCTAGAAGCTATGATAGCACAAAATCATAGAATCATAGAAGGGTTGGAAAGGGCCTTAAAGACCATCTAGTTCCAACCCTTTGACATGGACAGGGACACCTTTCACTACACCAGGCTGCTCAGAACCCCATTCAACCTGACCTTGAACTCTTCCAGGGATGGGACATCCACAGTTTCTCTGGGCAACCTGATCCAGCGCTTCACCACTCTTACAGTAAAAAATCTCTTCCTGATAGCCAATCTAAACCTAGCCTCTTTTGGTATAAAACCTTTAACACTTGTCCTATCTCTACACGCCCCTGTAAAATGCTCCTCTCCAGTTCCCTTGCAGGCTCCCTTTAGGTACTCTAAGCTGCTCTAAGGTCTCCCTGGAGCCTTCTCCAGGCTGAATAACCCCAGCTCTCTCAGTCTCTTCTCACAAGAGAGGTGCCCCATCCCTCTGATCACCTTTGTGTCTCTTCTCACAAGAGAGGTGCCCCATCCCTCTGATCACCTTTGTGTCTCTTCTCTCTACAGGTCCATGTCCTTCCTGTGCTGCGGAGCACAGAGCTGGATGGAACACTCCAGGCAGGGTCCCACTGGGGCAAGGCAGGGACCTCGACCTGCTGGCCATGCTACTTTTGATGCAGAGGGATGCATATAGATGGGCTTTTCATTATTTGGTTTAAGTGATCCAGATGTCCATTCACAGAATAGTAATGAAAGATCGTTTTCATACTGTTCTCAAGTGCAGATGGAAATCTCAAGTTCACGGATTTATTCAATATTTTGTCAAGTATAAGAAGGAAAACAGCAGTGCATTTCTCAGTTTAAAAACTTTCTTTCATGTCATCTGCTCTAGCACATCTTGTTAATGTACAGAATGAAGCATTTCATCGTAACAGAAGGAACAAAGAGATACTCCAAAGAGACTTTTTGAGGTCACTGTCAAACAGTGAAGCTGCACATTCACACAAAAAAAGCTGCTGTTAACCTGTAAAAGGAAGTCCCACTGGGGCTACTTAATTGTGGAAGGAAGTCAGAAGAATTTTGCTACGGTACCTCAAAGTGCAACTGAGAATAAAGGAATGCGACTCACCCACACATCTCTTAATAAAAAAAATCACAATAAAAATATGCAGTAAGGAATACCGAGTCAGATGCTTTTTTAAGAAGGCATCATTCCATGAGAATCTGACCCACTCACTTCAACTACAAAAGTAACATTATTTCAACCTAATTTCTAAACAAAGAGAGGAAGGAAGTAAAATCATGAATCCATAGTCAAAATATTACACAAATTGAAAGCATTAAATTTTAGTCCTGAGAGACAGCGGAGAGAATTAAAAAGCAGTTTCTTTAAGACATTTCTGTGTTTCTGAATATGGATTAAAGTCAGCATATACAATATGAGATCTTCATGTGGCAGAGTTTAGTGGTACCAGTGTACAAATTCATCTATGGAAAGATCGTGCTTTTACAGTAGCATTCTAGATTGCTCTGTTACTGTCATTTTCCATCATAGACATAAACACTGTGTATCACAGATTAAATGCTGGGCTTATAAATGTATTGTCAAAGTTTTCTTTTGATTTTACATATCAAGAAAATTACACGAAAGCGTAATTTTTGACTCACAACAAAATGTTGCTTTCTCAGAAGAAATGAGCATCCTTTCTAGTGCCTGATTTGAAAGCCCACAGAAGTCAGTAAAGAGACTCCCTTAGACATCAGTGAACTTTAGATCAAACCTTAGATGAATCATAGTAGGACCTGCATTTAAATTTATTTTATAGGTATTTGCTAAACAATGACCTCTTTCTGATTCTTTTTTCCCACTCATGTTATTCTGTTCTCAGACTGCCGTTCACATCAGTGGGAGTTCTGTACATAAATCTATCAGGACATGAGCTCTCCCTCTACTTTTTGATGTTGCTGTTTATCAGACAAGGTTTCACCTTTTTTTTTTCTGTCTCAAATCACAAGTGCCACCCTATAGCTTATTTCGGTACCTGTCTAGCCTTATACCCTGAAGTAATCCACACCTTTCTCTCCTCCCACTCATGTCTTGGTGTCTGGACAATGCTCACGCATAATAAGACTGTTCCTTTGGACAGCAGCACAGCATAATCAAAAGAGACTGGAAATACACTCTCATCAGTCTGTCTTACCATCACTTTCCTTTTGGCAGTCTCACCCCAAGATAAGCTTAGTCTGTTCCAAACTCTTGTGTGATTAGCATCTCTTTTAGGTTAGGTATCCTGCTTAAGACAAGATTGTCATAGTGGGTGGTCACTCAACTGTTTCTGTTTTGTGATGCTATTAGCCACATTTTATTCACAGTATTTATGTATGCAGAACACTTCCTTGAATCCCTGTCTGGGGCCACATCAGACTAAACAGTGCAAAATAAACTTTAAAAAAATGTATTCTTGTCCTACCAGCTGACAAGAAGTAATATAAAGCAGGTGTCATGGTCTCCCTTACGAAGAACAAGGAAATGAGGTATAAAGACACGGGAAAATATTATAAAGTGGTCTCTCCAGTGTTGGATATTCATGTAGAACAGGTATCGCTAAATATGTGACTCATACGAAGTTATTCCAATAGCAAATTGTGCTCTTTGATATCACAAAAAAAAATACCCCTAGGCATGCTGAAATCCCACTGGGGATTTGGTCTGCATGCAAGTCCTCATCGACTCATGCCTACGGGTATTCCTGATCTCAGTGGCATCTTTGTCTAAATCAAGATCTCCTATGATCCAGGTCTGCAGGCTCTGTGAGATGGCATTTCTGCTTCGGCAGCTTGCTGGGGCTGAAGTATACACAGCTTTGGATGTGCACAGAGCGATATCTGGGGCACTGGGGCACAAGAGACCATTCCAAGAAGCATATTTCAGTGCGAGCTGATAAAGGAGACAGAAARGGCCCCTGTCACAGAAGATCTGGTTGTGAGGAGAGAATGTTTTTGTAAGCTAGTGAGAGCATATACTTAAGGCAGCAAATCAGTCAGCAGATCCCAAAGTAAATAAGATTCATATTTCACATTTGTACTAACACCCATCCGCAGCTTCTCCCTTATATTCCATTTCAGACCTACTCTCACCTCCCTCCATTCTCAAGATGACTATATCTTCATCAGATTTATTGACTGGAATTGTTCAAGGAAGCAAGCTTATTTGCATAGCACTGAAAGCAGCACAGATTTGAGAGTTCACAGATTACAATTTGAGGGGCTACTAAATAATTGAAAGCGTAAACTTCCAATTAGGTGAACCCGAAAGTGAACTGAATGCTGTCTTCCATTCTCTGTGTGTTTGAATTAAAAACTATAGTTTCACAAAAAAAAAAAAAAGCTCTTTTCTTTCTGCTTAAAAAGAGTGGCTTTATTTTTGTTGTTCAAAAAGTGGAGATCTTAGCCAACACCTGCATAAATTACAAGTCGTTATATGAATACTTTTTAAGAGATTTTAATTTGCTTCCTTCAAAACAAAAGTTCACATTGGAATGTAGGAAGATGCAAAGTGAACTCAGAGGCCATGACAGGTCTTATCACAATGGGTATAAATTTTCCATGGTTTTTTTGCTTCCAAATTCCTTTTTTCATTTTTTAAAATAGACTTTTCTAACCATATAATGTCTTTATTATTACATTCTTCTGTTTCTGCCCTCCTTTATTTTTTTTTAATTTAAACCTAAGAGATCAAGAGAGCATACATATATACACACACAAATATATGTATGCGTATATACAGATGTATATAACAGTATTTTCTTTCTTTATGAAACACATCAGAAAACAAAAATCTTTTTCTCTTCTGAAACCATTCTGCATGAGATGCTAATTTATTTTAATAAAAACACTGAAAAATTAACAATCTGAAAATACAGCATTGGACATAAGAATAAAATTCTCACATTTAATGTTACTGGATGTCTATGCTTTCTCAATATATTAAGTATCCCCAGTTTAACTTATGGCCCTAGAAAGAGATACCAAACTCAGGGCAGGTGCATCACAGCTTGTGAAAAGCCTTTGAGTTTCTGAAAGTTCCAGACAGCTTTCACATAGCACACAATCCTTGAGTAGGCTTCTGAGTTAAATATTTTTTTCTTACTAGGAGGCAACTACTGAAAAGGTGGAAAGAAAAATCAGAAGTTCAGTGTATAAAAAGTATGTAACTATCAGTAGTTAGAGGTTACATAGGTTTAGTGGACTGAATGGTACCAGCTGTCTATCTAGAACAAAATGACCAGAACAATACTTGTACTGGATCAACATTTGATGTTCTTTTTAGCTCTTGAGTTGCCAAACCCATGAAAAAATTTTCTGCTTGGAAATTGGTCCCTGAATTGTCTCTTGGAGGAATCACACACTTTGCCTTCCATGGGCTGCAAGATCTACTGCAGTCATGTATATCCTTAAAAAACTTTCTGATGCCCAGAGGCATCAGAAAGGCACACAGTTTTCTGCGGCACAGGGAACTATTTGTTTTCTTGCATAATAAACCATGCTGTCAGGATTTCTGCAGACATTCCAAGCAAAAAGGGTGAGATTTCACTCCTTAGCCTTGGTATGAGGGTCTTCACTCAACTGCTCTGTGTCAATTGATTCTGCACACAAAAGCTCACTAATCAAGTGATTAGAGGCATTTTGCTCTTCCAAGCATCATCTGCTTGTGCTTGACCAGATCTCAGAATCACAAGCAGTTATGGTCATGCCATCGCATAGAAAAAAGTTGTCACAGTAAATTTGAAAGTCAAGTAGTAGAACGAGGCTGACAAGGTTCCTGGCAACAAATTGATTTCATGACCCTTGGGGAGAAACAGATTGAGACGTCAGCAGGATACAAGGGACCTCATGGGAAAAGCCATTGGAGTCTGTAGGAGGTGTCTGCCACTCTGACTTATCTCGCAGCTCATCATCATGTGTGAATGCTACAGATAATGATAACGAAAGTGAACTCATTTATGGAATGGTTATCTTGATCACAGCTTGGACAATGTAAAACTTCATGTGAAATGCAAGGAAAAGTCACTTACATTTACTCCAGTGAAGGCTCAGAATATCCCAGCAGGCAAACGGGAGAAAGAAGAGGAGAAAAAATTAAAGCTGATGGATTTGATTTAACCTTTAGCTCTGATTTTGCCGGAATAAAAGAAAACAACTTCTTTAATTTCATACGTAATTAAAAGTACACTGCCTTCTAACATGACTAAATTCCACTCCAAGCTCCAGTGCAAACACCATCATGAAGATAGCCTGGGACAAAGCAGGCAGCTCATTGGGAGACACTGAGGAAATAAAATGTCTGTCTCATGCCCATGACATTTAACAGTGTTCCAAATTACTTCCTCACAGCTTCTTCATTGGCTTAACCCTGAGCTGCCTTGCTGTCAGCAAACCTCATAACATTTTTTGCTCTACCTTGCTAGGCACTGAACACCATGCTTATGTCTCTTACAAGACATAATTTTTTTCCTCCTCCTTTTTCCCAGCTTACAACCAAAATGTAATGAAAATATCTAGATTCATTTATGCTTGCTTTTGTCACCTGCTGCTTGTGCCCACTCTCTCCCCCCTGTGTAACACATTGCTCAGATTTAATTGCAGCCACAGGCTCGGTGAGTAAAATGATGAAGGTGAGCCCAGGAGATTCACAAGGCAGTTCTCTGAACGTGCTGCAAACCTAAAGCAAGCATCTCCGTTAGAAACCACATCGACTTTCTCTCTGTAATAGCTAATTGCATGTTATACTCTTTTAGATTGTAGCAAAAGTTTGAACTAGATCCTCAGAGGTTTTTTTCCCAGCTCTATCATACATGCATTTTTTTCTTCTGGATAAATCACATTTTATTTTCTCCTGGTAGTTAATACAAAAATAAAGCACTGGAAAACAAACTGCCGTTCCAAGAGAATATTACATTGGAGGCAAAGACACTGGAAGAAGGGGTTCAGTACAGCAGCTGGGATTTTCAGATCTGCCTAAGGGCTAATCCCTGAAAGTGACAGAGAAGCTTAGAAACAGACGTGGGTAGAGTCAGGGTTTGGAATTAAAACTCACATCCAAAATATCCCCAGCACAACCCCACCTCAAAGAAAGGTCCATGCAACCCTTTCTCTAGGCACCTGTAGCTCTGTTTCTGAGCCAAATCCACTGGGCCTGTGCAGTGAGGTGGGCAGCTCCTCCTTGAGTCTCATTGAGAGCCCAAAATCACTGGAGAGGAGAATGATCTGACAGGGGCTTGCAGAGCAAGCTCAACACAAAGTAATAGGATGGATCCCTGACAAAATATGTCCACAGTGGTTTTCTTTTTATAACCGCTGCTGGAGCAGTAATTAAGCAGTAAAAGTACTGATGTTGAAAAGAATGGTTAGAAGCTTATTCAGAAATTGGGAGACTTCTGAGCTCTGTGGCAGTCCAACTTGTATCTACCATGCAATAGCAGCCTCGTCTGAGGAGGGCAACGTGCTCCCCACTGCCAGAAAGAGCTGTGCCTCCTCACAGATGAGGAAATAAAAATTCTGGAGTAGAATAAATAAGTAAACAGAAGAAGAGGAAATAGGTGATACTCTAACTTCTCCAGCTGAGCACATGGTTGGTGGGCATGGAGCTCGCCTTTGGTTCATCCTCTCCGGATTGCTTCTGCATATTTAATGTAATGGTTTTTGTCTCACAGGTTTATTATTACCATGCTAACAACTCTATACAGACCAATATCTTCTTTTAAAGTTGTGTTTTCTAAAACCCATTAAGCTAATTTCTGTTTACAGCACCAGCTCTAGTTAGCTAGTGGGGAATTTCCAGAGTAGGGAAAAGACACATGAACCTTGTTGTGGAGGGAACCTCTCTTTGCAAGTTTCCGACTGTCTTGTACAAACTGTTTATCAAGAGGATGACTTTAGTTCCCCAACTAAATTTAGGAAGTTTCTGTAGTAATTTCAGTTTTCTGATTAGGAGCAAATTCTTGACTTACTAGGTTTACTGTTTAGTAGTATAATTCTAGTAGCACCTGGCAGAAAATAATAAAATAAAAGTAACAACAATAACTGTAACAACAACAACAATAATAATAATGGTGAAAAAATCAGATTAATGCAGGAAAAGGAGCACCAAAATAATTTARGAAAACCTCTATGTCTAAGAAACATCTCTTAAAACCACTTCTCAGTGGCAGCCCCAGAAAGAGGCACACGGATTATTGTATAGTAGAATGTCTGACAACATCACCAAATGATACAAATGGTCACCATTCAGATATGAAGAGCTTTTAGAGAAACTCACTCAGTTTTTGAGCATTCAGACAACACACAACTACCCGCACATACTTCCACATTTCAGTTATTAATCTTCAGACTGAAAGAAAAGAAATGACCCAAAGAAATAGAGAATTATTTTTTCCCTCTCTTGGAATAGAAAACATAACTTAAGTAAGAGAGAAGTATAGCTTCAGATCACAGCATGGGATCTCTGCACTGTAATTGGGTTGTGTGGGAATAAATTATTTGAGTAAAARAGGATCTGGACCACTGCATCTGAAAAGTTTGTAACCTGACCTGGGAACAACACAGAGGCAGCAGACAACTCAACATCACTAATGAAAACAAGTGTCTTTAAATATGAGAGATCAACAGATGCAGTGCTGTGTTTCAACCTGTTGAGAAAATAGAGAACTGTCACTGTTCCTGAGAAAAAAGGCTTCTTGATTCTTCAACAGTGCTGTTTGCTACTGGAATACCAGGTCCTCCTGTTAGTTTGTGCTGAGTGTCCATGTCCAGGTGTTGGCAGCAGAGGGGCTGCACAGGAGGTCTCTGAGAGAAGAGACCAGGGGCTGCCCCATGTTGGACAGAACCAGTTCCAGCTGAACCACTGCTGCTGCTCAAGGCTGAGCTCATCAGCAGTGCTGGTGCTGTGCCTGTGAGAGCATGTTTAGGAAAGGGTAAAAACTCTGCATGGCTGCTGCGAGAGGGCTGTTCCCCTGCAGCCCATGGAGGACCACAAAGGAGAAGATAATCACACTGCAGCCCATGGAGGACCCTTCAAGGCAGCAGCGTCTGGCAGATCCTGTTATGATTGTTGCCTCCCCTACTCATTGCTCCTGGTCAGGCATGACAATGTCTGCCAGGTTCTGCTCCTGAAGAGCTTTGTATTTGTGTTTCCATGAAAAACTTTAAATAATAATCATTTTAACATTCCTCTGTAGTGTGTTTTTTTTCCTCATATTCTGAATCATTCAGATTAAATGGATGATCTACTAATATTTTGACTACTTCACAATGAACTGCAGTGTGATAATTTGATTCTTAATTTAAATAGGCATCTGTGTAAGTATATTTTCTCTGAACTGTGAAAGACAATTCACCATAATCTTTCTTAATAGTATTTTACGTCAAGTATGCCGTTATTATCTCTCTCTAGATCAGTTCCATTTTGCTTGATGCAATTTTTCCTGTAGAGTTCTTTAGACTGCTTTATCTCAGCCTATAACTAGAAAGATGTTATTTGCATGCCACTACTAACTTTTCCACACTGAGCTGTTCCTTTAAAACTTCACATTATTTTTTTTTAAAGTTGACCATTACTAAAAAGGATGGTTGTTTAAGAATAAAAAGCTATTAGGACAATGTGGGAATTAGGAAAAAAAGCAAACCCCAAGATACCCACCTCTCTGCATGTTTTATTTCTTGCACAGGATTTAGGTACTGAGAGGAGAGCAGAAATACATAGCTTCTAGATGTGATTTGTATTTACTATATGGTTATGGTGTAGAACAAAAATCTTGAATTCTGTGCTCAAATCCTGTGGCTGGAAAATAGTGCTAAACTTAATGGAAACCTGCATAAGGACAGCAAATCATACTTATTATAGAGCATAAGTATTTCCTAGTGTTGCAAGATAACAGATTATTGGGTTTTGTTTGGTTTGTTGATTTTTTTTTTTTCTGGTCATCTCTATCCTGTAAAATTAGACTTTTTGAGAAGACTTCTTAGCTAACGGTTGGTTTTTTAATAGCTGTCAGGACGGGTGCAGTCAACACCGAACTAATGGAGAGACCTGCAAAACCACGTGTGCTGTTTAGCACAGGTCCTTCTGACTTATTCCAGTGTAAGGTTGTCTTAGCAAATGTGAACTATGCTGTGCTCTGCGTAACAGCAGCAAGGATTTCTCATTTTCTTTTCACATTCTAAAAAAACCACCAAGCCAAATCTTTGAAGTATTTTTAAAGATTCTGAAACATATTTTTAAGGCACTTACCCATTGTTCAGAAAAAGTTAATTCCAATCACCATCTGACTCAATGTCAGTGTCCCCAAATCAGCGTCCTCAAACATCTCAGGAAAATAAGTCAATCGTTAAAATGTAATGTCAGCTTCACTGTAGCTTAGTAAGTGTGTATTTACAGAAAATTGAATTGTTTCAATAAAAGATACAAACCCCTCCTCTTTTATATCTGGAGATGTGGAAAGCTACATTTCAAACTCCTGGAATGATCTGGGCACAGCGGGGCTCTTGAATTATAGCTGGATATATCCCCAGCATATGTCAAAACCACTTGGCTGTGGAGTAGCTGCATGGATGGTTTCATAATCTTGGCTTTCCATCCTGGTCTGGATACAGGACCACCCTGCCTGAGTGTTCAAATAGCTGTAGCAATCTCCTACCTGCAGTCATAAATGTCAATAAACCATATCCAGCCCATCATGCACAGCTGAATGACTTCTTGTTCTCACTGCATTCATAGCTGGATAGCTAAGAAGCTCAGATAGGTAAACGCCACATTTTAGGTAAACATCTTTTATACATCAGTTTAAAGAAATTTAGTCATAATTCTCAAGACCTCCCAACAGTAGTAATATTAAAAGCTTAACACCTGTCTCTTAAACATTACCAGAGTCAGCAGAAAAGGATCTGAAAATATTTGTGAACAGCTGTTGAGGCTAAGTCCACTGAAAATTCCTGAGAACAGAATCAGGAAAGAACACATGTGAAAATACAGAATAAACTAAAAATGCAAGCATAGCCTTAGAAAAACAGGGTACAGAAAACAATTATCATGAAAATCCCTATATAACACAGGAAGAGATGAAGCACAGTTTGTTATTACTAAAGAGTAAAATATGTGCCATACAGTCAGTTAAAACTGTTAAAATAAAACTTCTAGATTCAAATAAGTCTGAGTACCATACCGTACAAGATTACTTCTCATAACAGCCTGTTAAATGTGGGAAAGAACCAGAATGTGGGAATTGAAAACTTTTTACAGACGTACCTCTAGAAAGTAGGCAGATTATCAGTAAGACCTCAGCCACCTGTTACTAATTATTTTAGCTTCAGGTTCTTAAGTAAACACAGATGCAGCAAAACTAATCACTCAAGAAAAAGTAATGCTCAAGCAGAATGTGGAAAAAAACCCCTTATCCATTACACTTCCCTTATAACATCCATCCTGAGAGATAATCGGTTTTGAATGGAACAATTAATGAGGTCTTTTCATACCAAGGGAAATTACACCATAATGAGGTTTAATGTGTTAGAAATGAGGTGGAATTTATTAAAAATAAATAAAAGCCTTACCCAAGGTGAAAGGTAGTACACTGGATTGTTAGGGATGCTGTGTTTTGAAGGGCATTCTCACCACAAATTGTTAGCACGCTGGCAAAACAAATGGAACAGTTATGTGGTGGAAAGTACATAGCAAAAGAAAGCTGATAGAAAACCCCTCACCCCAAACTATAGGTTTTAAACACTAAAACAACTGCCTTATAGACCCTAATATACTTTTAAACTCTACGTGATCCCTCAGGCTTATGTGCCAGACTACTGGGTAAAAGAAGAGCTTTGTCCCTGTGTATCACTCATTTGAGCTGTGCCACATTTCAGGAACATTTTCACTCTCTGACTAAAATTTAAGCAAGCCAAGTCTGGACATTTTTCAAGAGGGAAGCCGGGAATATTAATAATGTGTAGAATGTTAATTATGGACCATCTCCTTTTCCATGCTATCTCCATGTCCAGCATAAAGTACCACCACCCTCCAGCAGAGAGGACAGTTTTGCTAGATCGTCCATTTTGTTGCCCCAGAGCAATCCCCAACACTTGCTTTGCATTACATACATCTCATTATGTGTATCAGGTCTTTGTGAAGGGTAAAGAAAAGTCATAGTGAAAGAACAAAGTACAAAGATGATCAATGAAAATGCAAGGTTAAGTAAAATCAAACCAAACCCATACAAATGATATTTCAGTACAGACCAGAATAGTAGAATCTCATAATAATGCTCTCAGGGAAATAAAAGAAGACACACAATCAATGAAATGGATTTGAAATGCTAAAGGTCTGAACACACAGTGGCTGAAATCCACTTTTGTGCAGAGCAACAGGGAATGGCTGACACTCCAGCAAGCAGAGCACAAGTAAGGTTTAGCTGGTGCTGCAGAGGGGCAAATTTCATTCAGAATGGTTTGGACTTGGGAGCACAGCCAAGACCACCAGTGCATACCTTGATAGAAGAATTTTATTACTTCTCTACTAGTGTTCAGCCTCACCTACCCAGAAAATAAAGAATGTATAGTCTACTCATTATGACTTTAAAAAATAAGTATTTTAACAGCTTGAAAAAGTCCTGCAGTAATTCTAACGTCAGAATATCTAAAAGCAATCATGAGAGCAAACATCAAAGTGTAATTTGTATTGGTACACACATAAAAATCAAGGACTGTCTATTTGATTTATCTTAAAAGAATAGCTTCAGGAATTAGCATAAAATAATATTTAATTCTAGATAAAGGTAATTCTTTGCACTTCTATGATTCTTGACCACCCTCACAAATCAGTTGAGAAATGTAAAAAAGCCTTCAAGCAGAAGAAAGACATTGAAATGCAGCTGTTGTTAGGACAGTCTCTGATCACAGCCCCAGCACTGATGCTCCAGAAGGTTTGAGCCAGGGCTGAGGGGAGAAGTGAAATCAGCTGAACAGAAATCACAGGGGAAATTATCATAGTTAAACAATAGCCAAAATCCCTAATTAAAATGTATCCATGGACATTAGAGCTTATACTTACATGTCCTTAAAGAGGGACCTGGGATATTCAGTAAGCAAAACTCTTCAGTTTCTTAATTGTGTATTTTGTATGGATACACAAATCTGCAAAGGGGAATTTATAGGTAGATAAATACATTGTGGTGCATGTACACAATCCTTTAATTATTTCTTGGGAGTTTTATGGTAAAAACTGATGAAAAGTGTATGCAGCCTTAAACTGTGGAGACCTGCAATTACCTGGTGTTGATTCCCTGATTTTATGCCCCACATAGTTAATCCTTCTCCAACTCATAAAGAGTATAAGCTCTTTTTTATTATCAGAGGAAACTGAAATCAAGTTTAAAATGCTTGGGATACTTAAAAGCCTAAGTAGAAATCTGACAAATATTTATTGAACACACAATTATCTGTCAGAACTGACTTATTTCATTAGGACTGCAGAGTGAAATAAAAGCATGTCCACAGTTTGTTTAGACAGATTTTTATTATGAAGTGTCTCATGTCTTGCTCTTGCAACATTCAAGCATTGACACAAAGGAGGAAGAAAGCCTGGCGGCAGGAAAAAAAAATCCCCCATACTAAAGAATTAAAAATTGTAAAACAAAGCATTAGGTAGCACACTAAACCAAAGAAGGGTAAAAAATTTTCGTCAGCTTTATTTCAACTCACATGAAAGTGCAGAAACTTCCATAGGTCCAATAAATAATTTTTCATACTACATGGCAGAAGCAGAAGGGAGTTATAATTTGTCTCTGCAAATTGATAGACTTTCTACTGAACTTTCCACTTAGCTCAGCTAAAGTTCATCTTACATATAGATTAAGCAGAAAATATTGGAACTCCTTTGAAACATGAAGCATCAAAAATTAACAAAGCATATCCAGGGAGCAAACATTCTCAAAGTGAAAAATGTGGAATAGTAGTATCACATGCCTAAGTTGTTACAATTGGTTAATGGGTTTTTTTTCCCCTGCTGGTTTTCCAAATCGGACTTCCTTCTAAATATCAGATGCTATGTTGGTTGCTGTCTTCAGAGAATCATGTAGAAATCCAGAGTTACWAAGAAAGAATGTCCAGTGTTAGACAAGACCAGGTATTAGGCTATGCTCTGATTTGTTTTGGTCCCTCAGTTACAATTGTCTTTTACATTGCAGTTGCACTTAGAGGTCTTTTCTTCCAGCAGTAATACTAAAGCCCAAATGAAATACTGTTGAATAAATAAACCTGCAACCTAAAAAGACCAAGAGATGGGAAATTAGACGTTGCCTAGGCTTCATTTAAAAACCAGGAGACTAAAATTAAGTGACTTTACGCAAAAAAACCCCAACCAAACCAAAAAACCTGCATCAAAACTGGATTCTGGATTCACATCTTCCAAGGTATTTCTACCCCAGGTGATCACGCTTCATCATTACTGTTACACAGCTTGTTACAGGATTAATATTTTCTGCAGTTTACCAGTAAAAAATCTGCCTTTGTAGATTAGTTACTATTACAGACCGTAATAGTACTTTCACCCAAGTGCAGGAAAAAAAACCCAACAGCCATCAATACTGCATGCTTTTGCTAATGAAAAGACATAAAACAGAAAGGCA
The DNA here is from genome assembly GCA_003713295.1 of Parotia lawesii. Taxonomy (NCBI): domain Eukaryota; kingdom Metazoa; phylum Chordata; class Aves; order Passeriformes; family Paradisaeidae; genus Parotia; species Parotia lawesii. The sequence goes on from RAHM01000077.1 coordinate 2,792,967, forward strand.
GGTGAGTTTGTCCCCTTTATTTAACTTTTGTTTCTCCCTGGAAAGTAGATACAGTTATTCGCTGGGACACTGCTTTAAGAGTAATTTAAATGGAGAAAAAATATTTGGGCTTCAGAGAAGCACAGTGTGAGAGATATGTATCAGCAACATCAAACAAAGAGAACTTAAGCAATGGTAACAGGTACGGATCTAGGGTAGAGAAGTACATCAGCCTGCAGAACTCGAGATCAAATACTCCCAATTTTCCTTTCACCCTTTTGGGGTCGCTTTTCTGATAAATAATTCACAGACTGCAGTGCAAAGTAGTTTGCATACTGACAAGATTAAAAAGAATGCTTTGTCTGGGTTAAATTTACTATCTGAAACCTTCCTTTAAAATGTCAGGCAGGTAATTAATTTAAGATGGTTTGCCAAGCAGAATCTCTGACCCTGTCAGAATAATTTCATTTCTTGAGGGTGAAGGGGATATTACATTTATCTTTGCAGAGTCTCTGGTTTGTTTTCTTCTCCCCTTCTCTCTTCTTGCCATTTATTACCTCTTTCATAACATCACACTGAAAGAAAAATTAGTGCCACAATCTTTCCCTCATTAATTTGTGGCGATAAAGAAAACATTGGCTGCAAATTGCCAATGAATTGGGAATAGAGCACAAATCAGACCTCTTGACTCGAACTGAAGATGTGCATTTTCCACAGAGAGAGCTCCCTGGTATGAGTATTCAGAACAGTATTTTGAGTAGCAGTGGGAAATGCAGCAATTCAGTAGCATGAAGATTCGCTTTTGGCATAGCAAAAAATCATGTCCCACATATGCACAGTAGTGGGCTTCCTTATGAATGAATGCTTAAATGTGTGACAATCAGCAAGACTCTTACATCTGCTCTTCAAGCCAAGTTTACTGGTGTAAAATTTATTACAATTTCTGTCACCTCAGCTGATGCCTGCAGGCAGTGCGAAAGAGACCAAACAATGCACTAACACTATTTGGAGAGTTAATTCTAAGTTTGCAGGGTCAGGTGGGAAAAAGGGGGATCGGACAACAGAAAGATGTCAAAAAAGGAAATATAATTAACTTTCCTGAATACATACTGAAATTTCTCTTAGAAACAGATTGTGATGCTGTACTCTAATTGGTTAAAACAACTGCCATTCCAAGTGGCAAATCCAGACGCGTTAAGATGATCTTGGTCTGTTCAAGAGGAAGAGGTCACGCCAAGATTGGTTTTTTCTGAAATCAAAGCAAAAGCTAAATCATATATTTATAAATTACAAATCTAAATCCCAAGGTATAAAGGTAAATTTTTATGCAAATTCAAATTAGATATATTGAATGAATTTAAATTGTGTGGGCTGGTTAAACTTTTGAACTTTATTATTATTTATTTTTCATGTGGCTACGTGAAAAACACCTACTTTTTTCTCTTCTAGTTATTTCCTGCGTCCAACAAAGTCACAAATCCAGCTCTTCTTTCAGTAATAAATGCAGAAAAATCAAAGTAAAACAGGAAACTTCTGCATTGTGTACAGAAAACCTGAACTGAACAGTAAGAATGAAAGTATGAAACTGTCCATATTGGAAGGTGACAATTTTCAGTGACATCTGAGAAGGGACACTGTGACCCCTCAAACGCTGTTTTCTCAGCATTTCAACTACTTCTCTGCATAATCTCTAACAAACATATTGGCTCAGTGGGGCTTCTGAGACTCTTCATTGATGAAAACACCATATCAGGTGAATAAAGATAAAACCTGTTTTATTTTTCAAATATTTTAGTTTTATTTTTCAAAAAATATTAAACCTCAGTTCCCAAATTGCACAGCAACAGAAGACAGCTTTCTGAGGATCCACGTTGCTGGTATTTTAGGTTGTTATGGCTTTTACTGGCCATCCCCCTGAAAGGCTCTCTTTAGTCATTAACTTTCAGGAAGTAACTCAACCAAGTTTCCATTAGCCCAGATTTCATTCCTGTAGTTGAAAACGTAGTCATTTCCTTCCTGGCCAGACATTATCCATATGGGGAAAGAAAGAACGGAGCTGGATGCAAGGCCAGAACGTGATATGCTGATGAGAGTTTTTATTTGATTTCAGACAAGTGAAGATAAAAGTATCCAGAGCACCCTTTTTCAGGCTGTTTCATCTGAGTCTCCCTTATGACTATAAACTGTACATGTAAAATGTGGTCTAAAGATGGCTAAAGGATATATGTCATATTGCTAACTCCCTAGCAATGAAAATACTTATTGTTCCCTTAAAATGAGTGGAGCTTTGCCTAGTGTTTCAACCTTTCTGGTTCACTTTTCAGTAGAAAGTGATTTTTTTCTCGTCCAGTGCTGTTATCAGGTTAGCATAAAATAGCTCCCTGAGCCTTCTCTTCTCCAACTTTCAAGATTTTTGAATGAAACAAAACCATGTATTTTTCATAATACTTTCAAAGTAAATATCTATCTTACCACAGAAAAAGATGTGATTTGTCTTGATACTCCTTACTAAACACAGCACTTGGACACTCCCAAATCAGACAAGTATCTGAATCACCTGTGACTTTTTGATGTGAAATATGCTGTATTCAGGCCTTGGTTAAGTGAGATAAAACTCCAAAAATTTAGTTTTAATCCATGAATAATAGTCCAGTTTTGGGGGAAACTCTGATGAGAAAGGCACTCATTTTCAGACTATTTTAAAATAACATTTATGTAAAGAAATTGCCTCTCCCCAAAGATGTTCCAAATTAATCTGATGGTCCACTATAAAAAGTGATCATTTTCCTTTTCATTAATGAGAATTCCAATAATGGATTAACAAAAATTCACCTTATTCAGTGGCAGTCATCAAAGAATTCATTTATTTCTGAGACTGTGAAATTATGTGCCTGTTCCACAAATATGTATACTCCACACATGCACCCCTTTGAAGATAACCAGAACTGTTTAAATCTCTATTCCAATGACACAAATGCCTTGCCTTAAGAAGCTAAATTTGGAAATTACAGTTTGTAAAATTAGATCTACTATAATCACAGGCTGAACCACACCAGTGTGGGTGTTTCCAGAAATAGTAAGCAAGTGATGAAGGTAAAAAGTCTTTTTGGTTGTGTGAATGGCCATACTGACAGTTTAAACTCATTCACGGGCAACTGATGATAACTAGTCCAGAAGACAAATGTAGTTAATCCAAGACCATACTGCAAATATTAGTCTATTAGTATGTCCTGTGAATAGTGTGAACCTTGTAGTCTGGYCTGTAATTATTGTTTACAGAATACTTAAGATTTTTTTGTAAAAGCAGGTGAATTATTTGTTATGTCAGAACATCTAGGATAAAATGGAACAGTTTTTCCCATGAGTGAAAAGGCAGATACTCTATGAATTTTAATAAGTTGTCAAATATCCTGACAACAAATTATGAACAGAATTTTTACAATGTTATAAAAGAACAGTTCCTGAGGGACTGGAAACTTAGAAATTCTATTCGTGTATGAAAGACAGTAAATGTACTAATACTTTTACAAATGTGTTCTCAAATTATTTCATTTTCTTTAGAATTATTTTTCTAGTTTTCACACATTTAGACTTTTCTAAAAGTAGTTTTGGAAATGCCTGGAAGCCACTTTCTAGCAACTTTGTTGTGATGAACAGTTTTCTTATCATACGATTTCATTCCCAATACATCCTTTCATTGAAGATCTCCAATAACATCTCTTTTCTGCAATGGCAATGGGCTTTGCCTCTAGAAGTCCAATTCTAGAAGTCATTCTTCTTCCATCCAACCAGTGCATTCAGAATTGAGGGTAAAGCAGGAAAAATAAGGAGGGAAGCATGTTTTGACTTCAACACTAAGACCACAGACCTCTTTACCTCATCAGGTATTTGAAAGATGATGCTGAAGGCTTCATAAATTTAATAATATGTGAAGGCTTCCTACATAAGTTAAATAGAAAAATTAACAAATAGTTGATGGTATTTCAGGTGAACAAGAGTATTGCAAGACAGGTAATAGCACAACTGTAATGGATTTGATTAACACACTGCTCAAAATCACAGTGTAATGCAGTGTGTGACCTGTGCATTGATATTTGAAGACAGATCCTTTTCATCCTTATTTTCTCTGGACCTTATAGGAATCCATGCTATGCTTACATGCTTTGTTTCAGTAGCACTGCAAACACATATTGTTTCTCACATGGAGTTCATAAAATATGGGAAAAAATAAAAGAAATGTCCAAGTTTTACATAGTCTATGATTTTTCTGAGAGTTTATATCCAACATACTCTTTAAAAAAAATCAGTTTTACCCTCTATATGCAAAGAGTTACTCTCACTTATTTTTAATTTGGACCACAGTACAAGTATAAAAAGATGTTTATAGAACATCTCAGAAGCTTTAGCAAAGATCTTCAATAAGAACGCAATTAAAGAATTAAGGACAGTCACTCTGTTTTAATGGGTTTAATATTATTCAGGAATCCTAAATGAGGTTTTTCTGGAAAAGGAAAGGGAAACGGACTTTTCATGGGGAACTCTGTCTTTGGACAAGAAGGAATTCCTGCAGAAGTGCTCCAGTATACAGCTTTTATCATTCCTTTTTCTGCCAAAACTCACAGAAGTCTGTAAAAGAAGAGTTTATTAAGGTGGATAACTATACGGAGGAACATTTTATTGAATTTGAACCTGAGCTGCTTTGCTGAGTTTGGCCAGGCTGACAAGCCAGTTCCTTTAGCCAGGAATGCCGTGTGTCTGTCCTGTTTTCTGGAGGGCTTTTTTGTTTTTTTCCTATCCAGTGGAACCATGTAATATGCTATTCACATGTTTACATGGAAGAAGAGTTGGCTGCTCTTTTAGACTTCCCGTCATTTTACTGGTTATCCTAGAATGAATCAATAGGCCAGATCCTTCTCTCTGGTAATGTCATATCCAGCTTATTACCCCTGCAGTTCTCACTGGCTTCAGTGTGCTATCCCTTCTACACTGAGTGAGAGCACATCTGTCTCTACAAGCACTGCAAGCCTTATCTCAAAGACTGTGGATCCTGTTTCAAAGAATCCCTTCTTCTCTATATTTACAGTACTCAATATAACATCTTCCTCAAATTTTAGGAAGACTTCCACTGATATCGGTGAGTGACAGCTCTAACATAAAGAACAATTACACAGCTGTAAGACAGATGAATTCTCCAATTTATTTAGGTAATGCATGTGGCTTTTTTGGAGTTGAGATGACAGACCATAAGTTTAACTGCTGGATTTCTGGTCTTTTGCTGAGACAAGGTGAGGGTTTACTGGTTTTCATTACAGTGTTTTAAGCACTGCAGCTGTTCTCCCACTATGAACTAGGCTGAAATAATTAAATTCTGTCACTGAGACCAATGAATGAGAGTAAATTAGCAACAGTGACCTTCTACTGCAGCTAAAGGGGTCACTGAATTTGAAGCAAAACTATGCTGTGAAAATACGAGTGATAAACCTGTATGTAGCCTTCTTAGCCCCCAGTCACACAGTAAATAAACAATGCAATTCTCTTGGTCATTGAAATTTAGAGGAAACCTACAATCCTTGAAAAGCCTGTTCTGCATCTTAATAGCAATATTGTCAGATTTAAAATGAAAGGGATAGAGACAATAATTGCGAAAAATTTCTTGGATGTGTGAGGAACAAAGCTACTTCATTTGTTTCATTGATTTGCTAAGAACTTGTAGTTCTGAGAACGGAGCTTCAGAAGGCATTTCTCTGGGTTGTCACTAAATTCTGCCAGCTCCTGCAACGACAGAAGCCTCTAGTATTGTGAGTATGATTAGGCGCAGAGAAATCTAAGGAAACCATCAGCAACCACTCAGCCTTGTTCATGCCCTTGCAATGCTGCAGCTATAGAGAAGTTAAATTCTAACACCTGATTTCATACAGTTTTACTGAAAGCAAGATATATCTCCTCTATTAGGGATATCAAATCATTGATCTCTGCTTCTTTTACTTCCTTTGCTTTTGATTTAAAAGATTAGAAACACTTTTAAAAATACAATCTTCTCAAATGCACTGGAAAAATCATCTAGAGGAAATAAAGGTATTCTGCTTAGCACATAAACAGACAATCCACCCTAAGGCAGATTATCTGAAAACCTTCAGCCCTTACAATTTGATCTCTTTATGGGAAGAGAGGTTCTTATACATGACAAAGTTTCAGCTTCCACATGAATATGTTTTCTCCTGTCATTTATTAKGATTGCATTATTACTGCCACCATTGTTGTTACTATTTTCCTTCCTGTCCCAGATATGCTCTTCAAATATTCCATCCTTAAGAACTTTAATATTTAGACAGCAGATGGTGATAACTGACTGTACCCAAGGCTGCAGATAAAGATAACAGCCTTTTAGTTATGTCAATAGCATTTGCACTTGTCCTCAAAATCATGGAATAGTGGCATACCTATCACTCTCCTGTGTTGTTTGCTTTGGCAAGTGAATTAGGATGAGGCTTCAGCTGCACATTATTCAGGGTGTATTGTGAGTTTCATGTCTGCATATTTTCATGGAATTGTGCCTCAGCTAGGGATCTGTAGTTTAAAAACTTGAGGTTTTCTTTGGGGTGCAATAGATTAAACTTCAACCACCTAGAACACTGCTTTTTCATGATGCAGACAGTGTTTTTCACTGTATTTTCCACTGTCTGTCAATAATATTTATATAGACAGAGGCAGATTGTAGCCAGCAATAGTTCATAGGATTTGCAAAATGAGGCTTGCAGAACCTCCCCCAGTATTCATGTTACAATTTAAACTGCGTAGCCAAAAGAGAAGAAAAGCACTTTAGGTTTATGCACATGTGTATGTATACATACCAATACAGCTTCTTTACCCCAAAAGTCCTGAAATGACAGAGTGCAACTCTGGGAAAGGAACCTGGAAGATCAAGACCCTTTGCGATGTATAACAGAATATTATGGAATGGGAATACAAAAGCAAGGCTACAGCTGTAACTTTAGCATTGCATTAAGCCACCCTGAATTTTCTGTCACCATCTATCCTGCTGAGTCTGCTCAGCATGTTGGTCTGAAGCAGATAAGGAATGACTTAGCAAAAACTGCTATGAAGAAAGATCTGCTTTGGTAGGAAGGAAGGAAGGAAGGAAGGAAGGAAGGAAGGAAGGAAGGAAGGAAGGAAGGAAGGAAGGAAGGAAGGAAGGACTAGAATAGAAGCTCAGGGCTGACACTGGTATCTGACATTTAACTTTTCAGAAAGAAACTTAAAAAAATAGAGCTTAGGTATAACACTGACAGGAGAGGATGCTGCAGACTGGAGGAAAAGTAAATGTTCATCAAAAAGGGCAGGGAGGAGAATCCAGGGAACTACAGGCTGCTCGGCTATTTTTCAGGCCCTAGAGAGGTGATGGAGCAAATAATCCTGGGACCAGTTTCCAAACACATGAAGGCCATGAAGGTATTTGCAAGTAGTCAGCATGAATTTATGAACAGAAAGTCATCTCTGACCTGGCAAGCTCCTACAATGACTTGCTTGATGGAGGAGGAAAGAGCACTGGGTGGTGTTTGTCTCAACTTTAGCAAAATTTTATACAACGTCTTGGGACATCCTCATGTGTTGAAGTACAGTGACATGTATTGAATACAGAGTATTCAAACCTGGCTGAACTGCCAGGCTCAGGTGGTTGTGATCTGCAGTACAATGTCTGGTTGGAGGYTGGTATATTTTTTTTGTTTGCCTGGGGTAGAGTGTTGATACTAGGGCCAATATTACTTAACATCTACATTAATCACATGAATGAGACTCTGTATCTTAAAGTAAGCACTTCAGAGCAAGGATATTACACATGCTGGGCTTGAATTTTCTATTTTAGCACAAATAAACAAGCTTCAGTCCTCTGGGACATGCAGAGGTCAGGAAGGCAGGTGTCTATACCATTCTTTAGACCCATCCTGGGGAGATGTATGGCTCCTAAGGACCTCCAGATATAGGTGTCGTGACTGATACATGACTTTTCAGCAATCTCCTGCCTTTGTAATCCAAAAGCAATTCAGGGTACACAGGTTTTAATGAGACAGCATGCCAGTGGTTAGAGACAGACCTATAACTGGAGAAAGGGAGGGATATAAAACTAACATACTGTTTGTGGTTTGCAAAACCACAAAGGCAGCTGCTGTTGAAGCAGTAGAAACAATGACATCAAAACCAGCATGTAAGTTATAGTTTCATTTGTTACTCAGCCTTTTCTTTTGCTTTTATAGGTCATAATCACATGGGCTATGTTTTAAAAATAAATGCTTTTCATTTTCAAGCAGTAACATAACATTAAATAAATACTGGCAAGACATGGCACAGCTATTCCCCAGCATGATTTTGTGCAGCTCAGCAAGTCATTTCACCTGCTGAGGGAACTCAGGCAAGCAACCAGGCAATCTCATAAGGCCACTAAATCAGTGTAAACAAAGTCTATTTTGACTGGACCAGAGCACGATCTCAAGTTCATAAGCAGAGGAATGTGCAGTTTATACTTCTTAATAGAAAGTTTAATACTAGCTGAGTTTGGCAGAAATCACAGAAGTCTTGTCAAGCCAGTCTGGCTTTTTGTTTGTTTGTTTGTTTTAGATGAGATATTAAGAGCTTGCAGGAATATTCATTTCCTGAGAAATGCTGAACAGAGAACGTAAGATATATTTAATAGGAATAATTTATGATTGGTCATTCTTTCTCAGTGGTGTTATCTTGCTTTTCAAACATGGAACTTGCAAATGGATAAGAACCGTTTCCTTTTCAAATAGTAAATAATAAAAAAATAGTACAAAATTAAACAAAATAAAATAAAATAAAATCAACGATCAAAAAATCCACCAGGCTCCCAAACACTTTAGATTTCAGCAGTGTGTTCCTGGTGAGACTGAGCTGCCCATTTCAATCTCTCTCACCAGCAGGTCCAGGTACCTACCCAGGTGCTCCGGGGCAGGCACATCCCGCTGCAGATTTGGGCCAGGAGACAAGAAAAGCAGCCATYGCAGAGCTGCCCTCTGACCACTGTTAAAAAAGTTGTGGCTTGCAATTTTATTTCATTGTCGTGCACTGAAATAGGTATTTCTTGGAACAAGGACAAGCACTGATAAGACTGTTTAAAAAAAAAAAAGAAAAAAAAAGGGGATTTTATGCCATGTGTGTGATTTTTCTGTATAGGTATGATTTCAGCTCTGAAGTATCTGCAATATAAACAGTGAGCTCTGAAGGACCAATCCATGTCCTGCAATAAAATCCCAACAGGCTCCAGCAGTCATGTTTTGAAAAAAATTAAAAAAGAGTTCCAGCTAAAAGCTTTTGTTGAACATGCATTTCAAATATTCTCCTGGCTGCACATGGACAAAGGGTTTAGTACATTTCAAGAACACAGTAAATACTTCTTCAACAATAACTAGGTGCATTTTTTCTAACAGTGACTTTCTGGAATTTGTTTATTTGAGGTGGATTAGGAATTTGGAAGATAAGTCCAGAGTGAGTAAAAAGGAGAATGATAATAGCCAAAGATAGAGTAAGGTAAAGGATTAATGAAAATGGCTTAGTAGCTTACCACATAAAAATGTTTGTCCTGTTTATATGTTGAGTACACATTTGTCATTTTCATTTATTCTTTTCCTTTGTAAATGTGGAATGATATCTGTGTTTATCATAATATAGTCTTGCCTTGATTTTCCACTGGGTCTGAGCTTTACTTTGTTTTTTGTGATAAAGAGAGGTGGCAAAGAGCCATTTGCAATTCCCTGCTCCATGACCCCTGACTGATCAGTCTCAGTACATGTTCAAGCAGAGATGGTTCATATCTAATGTACACCACTGGGCTAAGGCCTCTATCACACTCCTGTCACTTTTAAACAGCCACTCTGACCCATCACATATTCTTTCTCTTTCTTTGTCCTGGGGTAAAAAGATGAGATTGAACAAATTACAGTTTTGGCACATACTTACAATTACAAATTACAATTTACTCCAAAGCTTCTATGCAATGAAATACCCTTCAACAAGGATTGTCAGATGATGTAATGCCACTTTACACAGTGTTAAGTGGGATTAGCAGAGCAGAAAATGTGTATGTGCTTACTTTTTAATAGTTATGTATTTACAGATGCCCACATAGACAGAAATTATCTTTCAGCATTAAGGTCTACAGGGTCCACATGGAGTCTAAAACTTTTGATGTTCAGCACAAATAAAATGACATAAAACAGAAAAAAAATACACTCCTTGCTGTTGTCCTTTGGCTGGTGCTATATTTATATGTGTTAGATCATCAGGGCAGCAAAACATAAACTTGATGATATAGTGCTGAAAAAAAACCAACTGTGTCAACATGAATCTGCCCCAGCAAAGCCATATTTCTCAAACCTCTTAATATAGGACTGTGAGTCAAAGTGACAATTGACAAGCGCTCAATAAGAGGTCAAAAACAACCATGCAGACAGATTTGTCGAGGGCTTATGTTACCTATTTTTGATAAGTGAAACAATTGGCCTAAGTCACGTCACCTGAGGCTCTTCATATCTGAAGGAAGAGCAGTCACAGAGTTGAAAAAGATTATAATGATTTTTTTTTCCCTTATGCCCTTCCAGGAGAACTTGCTGCATAGTTTCAAAGGCAAATACAATATCAAAAGACAGTTGGCTTGAAAGAAAGGTAAAATCCCTGTTTGTTTTACTTAGGTTTAAATACATTAATCCAAGAGCTAATATGATTGTACAATAAATGCAGTTAGGTCACCCAATTAATTAGTGTATCTTATCAAGGGGAGGAGGAGACAGCTTCTTAAACAAAGCTTAAAGTGACAGTGTAAAACAAAGTGAAGCACAAAGTTGTCGATTACTTATTCTAAGCAAGTGGCAGGGGAAATAGGCAAAATGCTTTTAAAACCTCTTCTCTCTTAAGAATATTCAAGACATGGATGCTTGTGAAGAATTCCTTAATTTTCAGCCCATTCACGTATGAGAGATGTAAAGAAGACATGCTTTTCTTTTATCCTAGAAAAGAGTTTTCCTTATTGCAGTTGAATGCAGCCAAAGTCCTTAGGGGATTTCTGATTTCTGACTTCTGACCTGGTTTTTGTGAGAGTTAGGTAGTTGAGTATTCCTCTAGTCAGTCTTGAACTGGGGTTCAAAGGGAAGAGGAATTTTGGGCATGATAACTATGTAGGTCAGTAATGCTGAATTGTGAGAAATTTCCCTAGAAGGTCTGACTGCTGCATTGGGAAGGATGGAGGCATGGGAAAAAGAGAGGGAGATGGAAAGAGGAAGTGAAGGGGGGAGGGAGGGAGGAAGTGAGGGAAACACCATCTGAACCTCCCAGAAACCTGTCCTCACATATCCCTAGAGGCCAGTTAAGGAGAGAAATATAAATCCCACGTCCTACACGTTGTGGTTTAACCCCAGCCAGCAGCCAAGCCCCATGAAGCCATTTGCTTACTCCCCCACCAACAGGAGCAGGGACAGAACTGGAAAAGTAAAAGCCAGAAACATGTGGGTTGAGATAAAGACAGTTTAATAGAGAAAGCAAAAGCTGAGCACACACAAGCAAAGCAAAACCAGGGGTTAACTCACTGCTTTGCAATGGCAGGCAGGTGTTCAGCCATCCTGATGAGAGCAGGGGCCCATCACATGTAATGGCTACTGGGGAAGACAAACACCATCACTCCAAATGTCCCCCTCTTCCTCCTCCTTCCCCCCACTGGATATACTGAGCATGATGTCACATGGTCTGGAATCTGCCTTTGGTCAGTTGGGGCCACCTGTCCAGGCTGTGGCTCCTCCCAGCTCCCAGGCACCCCCAGTCTCCTCTCCAGTGCATCAGTAAGAAAAGCAGGAAGGCCTTGGCTCTGTGTAAACCCTGCTCAGCAATAACAAAAACATCTCTGTATTATCAACCCTGTGTTCAGCACAAATCCAAAACACAGCCCCATACCAGCCACTGTGAAGACAATTAACTCAGCCCCAGCCAAACCCAGCACACTACAACAAGCACAGAACAGACAATGTTAATTGTGAGTATTGCCTAACCATCTTAAATTCACAGTGAGAGTTTACCCCTGCTTTGGCCCTCTGGGCTGAATGAACACATCAGCCAAGGCAGGGGCAGGGAGAACCTCCTCCTCTTTCACTGACATCAAATGACAAGGAGCAAGAAGTTTGTGAACTAAATATTCTTCACTTTATCTTTCCTTTTTAACTAAGGATCTTTCTCTCAGTTAGAAATAAAGGCACAAAAATGGATTTTTCTTTGTCTCACAAAACCAGCATGAATTATTCTCATTAAAATATGGAAGAGTATACCCTGCGTATTCACCATATAGGTGGGCCAAGTCACTCCCTGTCTTTAACTTCCTAGTTTTATGTCCTTACTCTGAGAATAATTATTTTTAAGTGTACTTAGTGTACGGTTAAATCTTCACCTCAAAGTTTTCAACAATTTTGTTTCTATAATAATTTGTTCCAAAAACCAGTTCAGGCACTGTTGTTTTGTTTAGGTTTGTTTTTCCCTCAACTTAATTAATGCAGTATTTACCATGGTAAAAAGATGCTGTAAATGCAATGGTAAGAATACAGACATGATGGATTTAAGGGAGAAAAATGCTTTTAAATCACTTTCCCATCTTTACCTCAGAGGGTAATAGCATAGCTTAACTCTGGGGACTTCAGACTTGGTAGGGAATGTGAAGCAGAGTAGTGAAAGGACTGCAGCTATGCAAACTGAGCAGGATCTAATTGAATTACTAACAGATGGGAAATAATTAAATCATTTATTATCCCTTCACAATTAGTTAACTCACAAGTATATCTCAGACAATAAAAAGGTTTTATCCAACCTTCTGCTAGGGATTTAAACTTTTTATCATCTCATCTTCTCTGGATCTGTTGCTTCATAGTTCAGCTTAATCAACAACTACCTTGTCAACATGAAGTCTCTCTGGTTACTTAAAAAAAAAAAATACAAGTACAAACAAACTGCTTGAATGTCATACACAAGCTTCTACTTTAATCTGACATTTAAAAATGTCTAAGTGATATGACTTAAATGATTTGGGATCTTATGCAAACTATTATGACACAAAGAACACAATTTTCAGATGAGGAAGTGGTTTGCCTTTGGGAGATCTTTTCAACCAACTGCATCTGCTGTTACTTTTTCCTCTCCTTTCTATATTGCCCAAAGGCTCAATTCACAGAAGAATTTGGTCACTGGACTGCTAAGGCAGCAATTTGTCACCATTAGGCTACTAACTGTCTGGTGGACATGACTCTAGGTCAGGCATTCAGGCTCCGGACAGCAGTGAGGAACAGCTTGTCGTGTCATAGCGGGATGCAAAAGCCAGCACAATCATTCTTCAGAGTTATGGCAATGCCAAGGAAAGACGTGTAGTTGCAGTGAGGTGTGTTTCAGTTACTCAAGCTTGGCTCCCTGATTCCCTGATTCATCCCACCTACATTGCTCTCTTTCCTGTACTGGAAAGCATATATACCTTGAGTGTGAATACTGAAAATGTGAAATTGGAGTTTCTTAGATGGGGAAAGTCTCAGAGTCATCTTTTGATTACATATGCTCTAACATATATATACTGTTTTGCTATGAAAAGTGGACTATAGTRAGCCTGAGCAGTGAGAGATGTGAGTACAAAACCCCTCAGGCCAAGTGTAGAATTAAAACTAACTTCGTAATTATGGGTGTATATCTTCTACCTCCTAGACAAAGGGGAGCTGGTCAGCTCTCTGCTCAGAACAAGCAGCTGTGGTTAAACTCAGATGGAGTCACTTAGGCATTTGAAAGATGCAGAACCACAAAATTGCTGAAGCTGCAAGATACTTTAGAGGCTGTCTAGTTCAAACCCCTGCTCAAGCAGGTTCAGCTAGAGTGAGTTTCCCAGGATCATGCCCAATTGATTTTTGAATACCTTCAAGGATGGAGATGCCCACTCTCTCAGAGCAACCTGTGCCAGTGCTCAGCCTCCCTCATGATGACAAAGTGTTTTCTTATGTTTAGATGTAAYGTCTTGTGTTTCAGCTTGTGTGTGTTACCTCTTGTCCTGCACTGTTATCTATTGAATTCAACCTATTCTACGGGCAGCTGATAGCTAGTGGAGGTTGAATGGACCTGCAGTCTCAGAATCTTCCTGCAATTTCTTCTTAAAAAAATAGGATTTCTTTTACCTCTTCACAGTAAAAGAAAAGTGGCTTGCAAAACAGCTGCAGATCAGAACTGAGTTTTTTACTATTCTACATTGGTGAAATTCCCCAGAACTTTTTATAGGCTCCAATCTCTTCAAATTATAATTATCTGAGTTGAAATTTTGTCTATCATTTATATGAGCTAGAATTTCRACCTCCTCTCTTTATGGATAGGCTATAAATGGTAATATGAACAGTTTCTTTAGAAGTAACTTAATTCAGTTTAATTGTAGCAACTATATTAAATGTGATCCCAAAGTCTAGGAGAAAACTTTAGTCCCTTCAGGCTATTTATTAATTACAGTTTTGTTCAGACATTACTGGTATTGCCTAAACCGTATTGTTTTGAGATTATTGTTATGAATATGATTTCCAACTAGGATTATTGTGTTGGGGTTTTATTTTGTTAAGCAAGTACAGAACAGAAACAGTTAAGAACCAAGCATTGTGGCCTGGAAGAAGGGAGAGCTGAAGCTGTTTTTCTGGATAGCTTTTCCTAAGTTTTATAGCTGTGGAAGAGACAGAAGTTCAGGAAGTGAGGAAAAAAAGGTACTGRGGCATAGTCTGAGAAAGCAGTGTGATGCTTTACAAATAAGTAATGCAAAAACTTTTGCTTTAAGTAACAACTGAAAAGATTTTGGAGCTATAGGAAAAGGTTCTCTTTTCTTACTGCTTTTCTGATCCATATCAGGAGAATATAATATATGGATGTAGCACATCAAAACAGCCTTCAGCTGCCAATTTATCGTGATAGTGGTGAAATAGAGTAACCAAAAATTTAAGTTGTTATGACCAAGAGTAGCAGTAGGCTGTACTGTGAGAAAGGGGTTTGTGGATTTTCCAGCAAAAATTCATGAAGCTGAGCAACTTTTAGGTTAGTCTGCATTTTAGCTTGGGGTGGGTTTTTTTGGTCGTTTATTTCCCAGCAACTGATTTCTTGCATAAGTGGGATTTACACCAACACAGTTGTTTCAGACCCTTGACATCTGTTGCAGAAGTTTCAAAGCAATCACTTGAAAATACAACTGTAAATGAACTTCAGCTACAATTTGGAATTCATTGACCTCATGGGAGTTTGCAAAAGGTGAATAATGTATGAATACAAGCAGGTCATCCCGAAAACAGCTTTCTAATTCAGTTTACAAAGGTGCAATTCTGGCTGTTCGCATCTCTCTGACCTCCTGCACTAGAGAACAGGTGTAGAACATTAAAGTGCCTGGAAACACACAGAAGAGCATCAGTCTCACCATCTTGCCCAATTGGCCTGTACCATGTGCTGCCCAAGACCTTAAAGGTGAGTCTGGATCAGTACATTTTTCACTGATGACAGCCAGAGGCAGCCTTAGTTAGTATGGACTGACAATCTGTTATGCTCCTGATGTTAAAAATTCCAAGTCCAAAATACAGAGAAGAGAATGGTTCTAGTTTTAAAGATAACTGAAGTGTATCCAGAAATAAGAAGAGAATGAAAGTACAGCCATATGAGAAAATATCTTGCTGACCCCAAAAGGCTTACYTGTCTGAATAGACACTGCATAATATGAGAACATGGAACTTGTCATGTCGAATTACTGTTTTCTTATTAGGGCTTCAGGAGAAACATCAAGCCAACATGTTTGGTTTCCATCAACTCCTTGTGCAAAAAAAAATATCATCTCAGAGGCAATATTTTCACAAATAAGCAGATTCCTACTAAATGCCCACCCAGAGGCTTCCTGGTGATCGTGAATTTGTATCTTTTCAAAATGTAAGGGAAAGACTCTCTGGGAACAGTATAATGTTTTTCCTTTTCCATTTGCAAAGACTTGGCAAAATTGAAGACAATTAGCACCTTTGGGGAAAATCAGCCCAGGAAAAATTCTGAAAGCAGTTTCCTTGATGAGGATCAATATTAATGTGTGTGTTGGTGAATTAATTTTTTTGCAGTTTTAAACAACACTACAAGTACTTCATTCATCTAAGCACAAAAAATAAATTAATTCATACATTTTTAATATGATTTTAATTATTTTTTCAACTCTCTAAACAACAAAGCCCCTTTCATAAATTAATGAAAGGTAAATCTACATAAAAAGTTTTCACTTTTATTTTAAGAAGAGTTTTAACACTTTTTTTAATTGTAGGAGCTACAAAGCTGAAGATCTTTTTAAAGTTCTTTAACAGTAATGCTCAAAACAATTTTTTTTAGACTGGATCTCAGATCTGAAGCTGTTATAGAAATAGATTAATCTTCTGAATCTGAGCTATCAAGACTCTCCTCTAACTGATAAAAATTCAAATTTTAAAAGGTATCACTGGGAAATGGGAGTGCTAATAAAATTTCTTTGTATTATAAACCATGTTCCTACACCATCAAGCCCCTCAATATCCTAGATTTTGTAATTTCTGAGCTTGATCAGTATTCAGATGATCAAACTCCAAGTAAGACTCAGAATCTCAAACAAGGAAAACAAAGCAAAACACAGACCCTTCTACYCTCCACAAGAATAAACTCAAGAAAAAAGCTATTATTTCCATGGAGGCTTTCATTGTTCCCTCATGTTTTCAAATGGATCAGATCCCAGAAACCCTGGTTTTTTTTCTTATAAGTGATCTATTTCAGATCCTAGACAAAGTCACCCCACTAAACAATGAAACTCATTGATAAATCATAGAATCATAAAATGGTTTGGGTCAGAAAGGACCTTAAAGATCATCTTATTCCAGCCCTTTGACATGGGCTGGGACACCTTCTGCTAGACCAGGTTGCTCAAGACTCCACCCAGCCTGGCCTTGAATACTTGCAGGAATGGGGCTTCTCTGGGCAATCTATTCTGTGCCTCACCACCCTCACAGTAAAAAAATTTCTTCCTAAAATCTAATCTAAGCCTACTCTGTGTTTGAAGCCATTCCCCTTTGTCCTGTCACTGCATGCTCTTGTAAAAATCCCTCTCCGTCTCTCTTGTAGGCTCCCTTCAGGTACTGGAAAGATGCAATGAGATCACCTTGGAGCCTTCTCTTCTCCAGACTCAACAATCCCACCTCTCTCAGCCTTTTCTCATAGGAGAGAAGTTTCATCCCTCTAATTGTCTATGTGGCCTTACTCTGGACTCACTCCAACAGGTCCATGTCCTTCCTGTGCTGCAGACCCCAGAGCAGGATGCAGAACTCCAGGCAAATCACCTGATGCTTTTACAAATATTTTGGTAAACTCCCAATTCCAGTCACATTCCTTATCAGAAGGTTGTTCACAAATATCTAATCAGGAATGTGATTTTTTTTTTTACCCCACAATCATCTAGTAGAGCATGCATGTGATTTCAGTTTTATTCCATTAATAAATGGGCTTTTCTTTGAATGATTTAACCTTATTAACCTTAACTTTTCTCAAATATTAGCAGAAAAATGTATTTTTTAGTTCACTTGTACAGATCACAAACCACTGAGCAATTTTTAAGCTTTAATTTTGATTTTCATTTCTCATCTAATCTTGCAATTTTGTGTGATCACAGTGTTGGCTGTATCAAGGATCAAATCAGTACACGGATGAGTAGTTTTTGTTCTCTCTTTCCCCAACGTGTTCTTACTAAATAACCACAGTCTGTCGTGCTGCCAGTCCCACAGAGAGTTTGAAGTACCTCATCAACACATTATCCTCKTCCATGAAGAGGATGGGAAACCAAACTTTCATAATTGTATTCATGTTGGAAGGCTTTTCTCAGGGATGAAATACAGATTCTGCACACAGAAAATGTTCTGATCTTGGAAAAGAGCTCTTTGCTAAGAGAAAGTGACAGTTCACATAGCTTGTCTGTCCTTGTAGGACAGCTCTTAGTTTATTCAAGGTAGCCAAAAAAATTTGCCTGTGARCAGATGAAGAACTTTAAGATACATATACACACATGATGAAAGGCTGAGCGGCAGGTGTTACAGCAGAATAACATCAGACTCACCACACTGAAAGGCTGGCTTGGCTGCTAATTGCACAGAGGTAATGTGACTTTCTGAGAGACTCAGAGAAGATTTCATAAGGTTAGGGGGAAAAGAGGAAGACTGAAATTCAGATGGATGCCCTAGCAACCCAGTGGAATGAAATGTTGAGTATAGGAAGAATAACAATTCTGCTGGTAAAAAATTATTTTTTATTCTACTTGACACAGCTGGAAAAGATAGCCACACTTCTTCTTCTTTGGAATCCCCATATGAGGTCTGTCATTGGAAGTTTTTCTTTCTTATTCAGATACAGCAGTTTATTTAATGCCATTTAACCTCTGCCTTCAAAATTTACTTCTATGTGTGAGGCCACCATGCATAAAAAAGCTATGAATGATTAAGACTAATTACAATGTAACAAAGTGACAAGTTAAGTATAGGGTTTAGGTGTCTGGAAAAGGGCTTGACTGGCTCAGATTAAGATCACTCTTAGTAGTCATGTCTTTGGATACAGGTATATGTAGCTTCAGATCTTCTTGCTTCCCAAAATAACAGCAAATCCAGGAAAGGTGAAAAGGGAGACCAATTTGTTGCCCAGCTTTTAATTCAGCCTGTCAGATATTTCATCTATTAATGCAGTGTTTAAAAGTGAAGCTGTAGCCCCGTGTGATGTGATCCATTGGCTAAACAGGAGCCGTGACATTTTGCAAAAGCCAGAAGAGGTAATTATGATGCTAAGGGCTTTTAGATTGGAAGCTGGAAGGCAATAATGAAACTGGAGAAAGGATGAATCATTACAGCCTCTATTGTTTACCATTTAAGGAAGGATGACAGATTTTGCTTTTAATGGAAAAACCCTAGTTTTAGGACTTTCTTAAAAGCAAGATCAATTCTTCATTAAATATGATCSATAGAACTATAGACATATTTCTTAGATTTTTTTTCAATTATACATTTATAAACATAAAAATTCTGTGGGGGAAAATGCTGTTTTATTCATCTTCTGTGTCAGAACAATCAGGATATAAAATTATCTGTAGAGACACACACCAATGCTATTTCTCAGATGTTTTCACTTCAGTTTAGCAAAAGAAAAGAAGAAGGAGGATGCTTTATTAATGCATTTAGGAGTATTCTTGGATAGTACCATATTSTGAATTTAATGCCTATGTCATCATTTGATTATTCATCTTGCTAGGAGGCTACAATCATTATCTTGGCAAAAGAAAAAGGAAAAGAAAAGATCATCTTTGGTTAATAAATAGCTATATTACTCCAGCTGGAAGGCAGAGCTTTCATTCTCCCATTCAATACATCATGGTACCCCTGGGGTTTTACTTTAATCAGAGAATTTTGTTTATGCAAGCAAGATTAACACATCAGCCCTTTGCAGGAATGAGAAGAATCCTTGATTCATCCATGTCCCTCTTATAGGTATTCAGTTTCATACTGTAGAGTCCAGTACATCAAAATTATCATGTTGTTGTTTTTCTCACAAAGTGAAGAACCATGTCTAGAAATGGCTGGACCTCGTTTTTATTTTCCCAGAAAGAAGGCAGTTTTAATTTCTGTGTGTATGTGATGCGAATTTATTGAACTCCTCCAGTAGATAAATTTAAAGAAGTATTTCAAATTCTTTTTTCAAACATCTTATTCGTTATTTCCCAGCCAGTTCTACAATAACACTTGGTTACAGTAAAAAATAAACCTCTGTAATTTTTCCTAAACTTGCTGAAAGCCCAAACTTTTCCTGCTGTGAGTTATAACTAGATAATCTTATGTTCACTAAAGCAGGAGCAGACTGAAATACTCTATGCATACRTCCCTATTTTGTCTTCTCTGAGGCTAAAATAAGAAGACAACTGAGAACTATAAGGTAAGGGGAAATCAGATCTTAAACACAGTAGAGGAAATGTTCCCATGCTCGCTTGGGTTAATTTTTTTCTGAATCTCTCTTCTGTCTAAAACTGTCTAAGCAAAGCACAAGAGGATTCCTTGAATTACAACAGTGTGAAACCAGGTTCAGTGGTGGGGAAGAGAACAGCCCAAAATAATCKGAAACCATCACTAGGACTTCTTAAACAGAGAGCTCCACTCTCAGCAGCAAAGAGTGCACTTCAGAGAGGAGTCAGCCACCTGTTAGCTAGCAGTACTCTGAAAGTTACTCAGAAATGATTATTTTTATSTTTACCTCAAATTTCCCATGTACGATTCTGTATCACATGTCCTTTACAGTTCTTCTGTCATGGGTGGGTGCTGGCATTCCTCAGTACCAATACATTACCAAAAACAAACAAACATGTCCACTCCATTTACAGGTCACAAACTGTACAAATTTGAATTGTGTTTCCTTGAGGGAGATAAAATACATGAGGTTCCCTTCCTCTTCCTAGTTAATTTAATAAGAATCAAAATTATTCTTTATACTTTATATATAGTTTTATATTTATATATATATACACAGTTATATATAACTTGATTTTAAAAATAAATTTGTTGGACAGCACCGACAAATGGTACTATCTCTGGTTTCTTGTACCTTGTGTTGGCTAGAGGCAGGAAATAAAAGGAACCTGTGTTGTACAGAAAACCAAAGTCCTTAATCAAACTTCCATGGCTTCTTGGTATGACAAAAATGAGGTAATCCATTACTTTTTCAGAAGCTTGGCCTGTTGTAAGGATGATTAAAATATTAGTGAAAAATTGCTGTGTACTGATCAAAAATTGAATAAGGTTTTTTCAAACTGAATAACAGGAATCATTGTTAAAATAATAAAAGCCTGTCKCACAGATCCACAAAAAACCACATTAGAGCTACGGGGAATATGTTAAGCAAAGAATAACAAAATAAAAGGTGATCTTAYTCTGCCTTTAACATATCCTTCTGTATGTGTACTGAATCATTGTTAGTTATAATCTTTCAGCTGGAAGGGGGATTGTCCTTTCAAGTATGTTTCTAATCCAGAATAATCATGTGACTAAAAGTATGCTCTTGGAAATGACAATGTTGTAAAATGCAATATTTATGAAAATTGCTCCATTAACTCCTTTGTTTACAGGCTGCTTCTGATACTTCATTCAAAATCAACAAAACTTATGGATGTAGCTAAAACTGCAGACAGAAAACTAGAGTTTACATGTCATAGTCAGATTGCCTAAGAGATTCCTGATAAAAAGTCTTTTAAAAAGGATAAGGTAAGAAAAGAAAGAGTTAGTTGATTTGAAGAGCTAGATTTGCTTCACAGGAAGTCTGAATTCAGATCCATTTAACTGTATTGTGTTGGTTTTCAGAACTGTAATAACTTTTAAAGAACAGGGCTTAAGGAAACAGCATGGAAAACAGGAAAGATGAGTTTTTGATGACAAAGGACTTTTTATCATGGAAGAGAAAGTTGGGGTGGCAGAAAAGATCAAAAATATGCCAAGAGTGTTTGCAGTAAAATTCTACCTATGAACCAGATAAAGGGCAGGTAGAACTCTCCAAAGAAGGTATTAACTCAATCCACAAATACAAAACACACTTTTAAGAGTGTTCTGTCACCAAGTCTTGCAGGCTAAAGCATGCAGATCAGTTCCTGAAATATGAAGTCCTTGTGCTGATATAGAAATGGGTATAAAAAAAGGACTTGGAGAACATTTTGAATGGACCAAGGTTTCTTTCTTTTGTGTAGGTCTGGTCTCACTCATCGATGCTCAGATCCTTTTACATCCAGAGGAAACATCTTCTATGTTCTTCCTCAGGCAAAATGCTCATTGATGCTGGTATTTGTGGCTTTCTTCCTTCCCCAATGAGGGCTTGACTGAACAATTGTTTGCCCCGGATAGATCATGATCCTCACAGATGTTAATGGAGATTTAAAATACTAAAATTAACATTTCTTTCCTGATCCTAGATAAAGATGAATACATTAGAGAACCATTTAATTTTCACCATCCTTGCTCCACTAGCAAAGAAGGGGCCTCATAAAGATATTTGTGGGGCTCACCCACTCTCTTCCTAGCCTGTTTTATGCCCTAGAAATCTAATGAACTACTCTCTTTTGTCTCGTGACACTGAGATGTGGTAACAGTGGTCCTGACAGCAGAGAAGGGATGAAAAAATCACAATCCAGATATGTTCTTTTTCATATTCACACACATTATCATACTTCTGCAGAGTCTGAGAGCTGCAGAGCACTGACTGCAGGTTAGAGTACTCTCAGAGATCTCGAACAAGAAGTTAAAGGGTGATCTTCCAAACTCCTCCCTAGAGCTCACAGCATTATGTCCTGTTGGAAATCCTAAGGGATGCTTCTCTTCACTTAACAGCTAATGTATGGCCATCTGCTCTTTTTACTTTGCTCCATTTGTGTCGTGCATAATCTCAGCATCACAGGGGACAGTCAAGCTGCATTCTTGATGGAAATTTCAATTTTCATGTAACCAATTGGAAGAAAACACTCCATCACATATGCCCTGAATAAAATTAGATTTAGTACCTACAAACTGCACTTAAAATATTTGCCAGACATTAATAATCYATGAGAATATATTCAAATCTATGTCAAATAATATTACCTGGTCTCATAAATTATGCCTGGATACAGATAGTACAAAGTGATGAAAGTTCAGAACCAGCAGAAATATGCTGCTCTCATCTGAGGCATTGTAGTCTGGGCCCAAACTCCCAAGCACAACTCCCAAGTAAAGCTGAGGTATCTGTATTCTGGGCTATGCTTGCACAGAACTGGAGATGAAACTGCCGTATGTGTTCTTCATTTAAACTCTAAATCTTGCCAAATAGAATGGAGTTACACAAATCCAGTGTGGMCAAACAGTCTCTGAACATATGTCTATTTATGAATAAATTGCTCACACTGAAGGACCCTATATATTTTATTTTGATTTTAGTTTGGTTTGTCTAAATAATTAATTTTGCTTCTCTTCATTACGTTTTCCTCACATGAACCATTTTATTTCTTCTCAAAATGTTTTTGTACGGAAAATATATTTCAGTGCCTTTCTAATTTAATTCTCCAGGCACCGCATTCTTTCTAAGTAATTTCTTATGTTCAGTCTTTCACAGTCTAAAAGACTTTGCCTGAGCATGTTTTTCATCATTGTTGTTTCTTTTTTTCTTGGCTCAAAGTATTAGATCCTAGGCAGAGCCAACTAGAAATGGTTTGGACAAAAGTTTGGGAGGGAGTGGCGGGTCACAGCAAAGAAAGAGCAGACAAATTGTAAGGAAAATATTTTTTATATATGTCTATGCAGTATTAAAGGCATAAACTTGTTACTAGCTAAAWATCATCCCCCCATGAATAAATTAATATCCTAAATATACCATAAATTAAATAGGTTTAAAGTTTGTTGTATCAACTAACTGCCAAAATCAAGACCTGTGGGAGATTGCTTTACCTGAAATTTCAAAGTGATGAATGGAAATCTGTGAAAATAGAAACTCAGCTGCCCCTCTAAGGATTGTTGTCCATTTTTGACTTAGAAGAGTTAAAAGCACCATCTGTAGCAGAAAATTGTTTGTCTATGAGAAAAATGCCCTTCAAAGCTCTGGAGGCCACCCAGAAAAATAACATCTGGAAAACAAAAGTAGTTCTCCCATTTAATTCTCAGCTCATCAGTTTAATCTTTATCTATACATGACCTTGTTCGTGGGTGAAATACCTGAAGTGTGTTGCTTGCCTCCTAGTTTCCTTAATCACAAGCTTCCTCATTAGACTCTAATGATAAGGACAAAAGAAAAAGCAACTTCTATAACTTAACACCACTTTCTATCCATCTTTACCAAATGGGTGAGACCTATGGTAAGATCAAGTGATGTAGCTRTATGGGACTACACAACTATATAGCCACATAAACACATGAGAGCAAAGATACTTGAAAGCAAAAACAAAGCTGTTTTTTCATTGTTATCTAGCACTTGAGGATGTTAAAGCTAGTGATTCTTTGAAGACCATGAGAAGAGTCAGCAAGCACCTCAGATACCTCCTGGGGGGTGCACAGTCCTCCTTCTTTGCTTGCCCTAAATTTCTCAAAYTGTTCAGGTGCTGCCTAATATCCTTGGCTTCTGACCTTGGTTTCCAATGCTGCTGCTGACAAATCTTTGCAATATTGCCCAGCAGAAGAAAGCCAAGGGTGGATTTTTAATCTGAGATATACACTAGTGCAATGCTTCAACAGAGATTGAATTTAGGTTGAAGTTCTGATGTGGAGGATGAACATAAACTCAGATTTTGCTCTCTGTCTCCTCACTGAGAGCTCTGAGTTTCTTTTCAATTGCTGTTATCACTGTTGCTATCATCACTCTTTTAGGGAAGAAGGAAATAGAAAACTTCTAGATACTATGAGGATGAGGGGTGGGGACTGACCTGAAAAGCTGTTACAGTTTTCATGAAAATCAGCAAGATTTAGACTCTCATAAAGAGCTTGTCTCAGACAAGCCAGCCCACCCCAGGCAAGACTCTGGGACCCTCCTCTTTATCCATGAAGAATATCATGTATCAGAGAGAGCTGGCAGCTCTTCAGCACTGGCAGAAGTGCAGAATCAAGCTCGGCATAGTACACACCCATGTATTATTTTGTCTAAGAAGCCTGCTAGTGCCTTTGGTCCTGAAGTCCCTGTAGGGAGTGCAGATTGTTAACACACAAATCTTGCCTTCCTCATGGCCAGATACACTCATGGCCTTCCTCATTTTTGGCCATGCAAAATTAAACTTTGCATATGTTGTTCAGAAGTCTTGAGCAGACCTTTCTAGTAAGTATTCCCTTTTCCAGCTACTATTTGTTGTGATGAAACATTATTTTCTCTTTATTCCATTGAAAAATATTACATTTCTTGTGCCTAATTAAATTTCTCTTCACCAAGAGAAATAAGCATCTGATCAGGGATTTAACTTTTTTTCCTCTGGAAGGCTGAGCAGGGAATCCTGTGATGAAGTCATTGGTCCTCTGATTAGTTTTCTCCCATGCCCTGTAGAGCAGTCATGCTTTGGTAGATGTTGCACTGCTGTTCATGCTTCACTGGCACTCCACTCACCTTATGATTGAAAAGGATGATCTTAGTGTGAGATTGGATTTTTGTCCTGTGTGTGTATAAATTGTAGCTGGCAGACCTCTCTTGAACTGAGGATATTTACAAACATCCAGCTTCCAAAAATAGAGTCTGAAATATTTATCCAAGTAACTCACTCTGTGGCTGCTTTCCTTACCTTCACTGTGAGCAGATATCTTTTCCTTCTCTGAGTCAAAGGGAGATTCTCACAGCAGCATGATTAGGATGTAAGCCAGATTTACCTGATTGCAGTAAATGGCGATCTGGAAGGTCTTTTTGTGCTTCATTTTTGTCTACTTTTGGATGACCTGTGTGATGATGTTGTTATGAGACTGTGGTGGTGTGACCCTAGCTGGAGGCCAGGTACCTACAAAAGCCTCTCTATCACTCCCCTCCTCAACTGAACAGGGGAGAAAAAATACAATGAAAGGCTCATAAGAGCAGGGAGAGATCACTCACCAATTACCATCATGGGCAAAACAGTCTCAACTTAGGGAACTTATTACCAATCAAAATCCGAAGTAAAATGAGAAGTAAAACAAATCTTAAAAACATCTTTCCCCCAGCCCTCCCTCCTTCCCAGCTCTACTTCCTCCCTGCTAGGGACATGGGGAGATGGAATGGGGATTATGGCCAGTTCATCACACGTTTTTCTGCCACTGCTTCTTCCTCAGGGAGAGGAGTCCCTCCCCTCCTCCTGCATGGTGTCCCTCCCACAGGAAACAGTCCTCCATGAACTTCTCCAGTGTGGGTTCTTCCCATGGGCTGCAGCTTTTCAAGAGCTCCTCCAGCATTGGTCCCCTTCCATGGGGTACACTCCTTCAGGAACAGGCTGCTCCAGTGTGGGTCCTCGACAGGGTCACAAGTCCTATCAAAAAATCTACTCCAGCATGGCCTCCTTTCTCCAAGGATCCACTGTCCCTTCCAGGAGCCTGATCCAGTGCAGGCTTCCCATGGGGTCACAGATTTTTTTTGTTCATCCACCTGCTCCAGAATGGGTCTTCTCTGCGATCTGCAGGTGGAACTCTGCACCCCCATGGACCTTCATGGCTGCAGGCCACAGCTGCCTCACCATGGTCTGCACCACAGGTTGCAGGGAAATCTCAGCTCCAGCACCTGGAGCACCTCCTGCCCCTCCACTGGCTTTGGTGTCTGCAGAGTTGTTCCTTTCACATATYCTCACTCCTCTCTTTTCTGGCCACAATTACATCTGTGCAATAATTTGGGATTGGGTTTTTTTCCCCTTTTAAAACGCATTATCCAAAAGATATTACCAGCTGTCACTGACTGGCTTGGACTTGGCCAGTGGTGGGTTATTCTTTGAGCCTCCTGGCTTTGGCTGTCAGACACAGGGGGAGCTTCTGGCAGCTTCTCGCAGAAGCCACTCCTGTAGCCCCTCCTCACCTCCCCCAAAACCTTGCCACACAAACTCAATACATTGACAGATACTAAGAAACTAAATCTTACATCTCTGCATTTCAGTCAAGCCAGAGACAGGTATTAGGAAACCGTGGAATACATTTGTTCTATTTCTTACAGTAGACTAATCTTTTTATATGTCTTCCTTTTTTTTCCTCTTTTTTTTCCTTCTTCTTTTATTTTGTTGAGTGACAGCCAGTGCTTAGGTGGGAATGTATTTGAAAAGAGTGCCCCATAAAATGCCAGAGTAAAAATAATGAGAAAAACTTTTCAAACACGTCTAAGGAACCGTGTTCACTTGAATAACACTCACTGTCAAATATACTGTGTCATTTGTGCTTAGTCACTGTGTCCATTACTGTGCCAAGAGAAAGCAACTTCTCTGTCACTGTGAAGGACATTCTTGTTTGGATGCTGATATACCAACTGCCTACACACTCACACAATATAAAAATCAAATGTGCTCTGTGATTAAAGGAGGTGATCCTTGAGAATTTCAATTATATGGTACTATTAGAGTGAACAGTTGGTAATCTGAAAGCTTAATATTAAAAAAAATGTTATTACCCTGATCTTCTCTGGAAAATGGACCATAGTGCAGAGTTAAACAAATATGTCGAAACCTATTAAGATGGATTTAATTACAGTTCTTAGTGCCTGGAGTCTCAAATTCAAGGAGAAACCTAGAAAATTGATCATAATTTAGCGTTCACTCTGTTCACAGCATCCACCTTATAGACTCTGTATTGGGGAAATCATCGATATTTCTGAAAGCCACATGCATTCCTTCACAAAACATTTACTAACTTGCAATATTCCTCAAATCCCATGGTTTTTAAGTGTTTTTTCTTTTTCTGTTCAAGTCAGTGGGAAGTTACCTGGACAAGGACTGAATTATAATGCCCAGTTGCAAACATGTTGTCCCAAATAGTRCTGAGTACAGGCAATATTTTGAGAGAAATCTGACTGATAATGAGAGGTCCTTTTTAAGTTTATATATGTCTTCCTGGCCATGTCTGTTTCCAGCAGCTTAATGCAGCTTGATCACATCCCTGTTGAAATGGGACGTAAGGCTCCCGTTTACCTTAATGTTACAGAATCATGTCCCTAAAGAACTCCAGCTAGCAAAACAGCAGTCAGAGATCTGCTTCAGTCATGATTGCCACAGATGTTTATCTGAGCCCCTATCCACAGGGCTTGTAAAATAAAAAGCCAGACATCGCATAATGTCAGACAACAACAAAAATATGTAATTCTTAAAAAAAAGGCTATCTCGCACAATTTATGAAATGGCAAAGTATTCTCCATATTGCTCTCAGTTTGAGCAAGGTGGCATGGTCCCATCACATTCCCTGCATGCAGCATTAAATACAGAACTATCTGGATATATTATCAACAAAAAAGGGCCCTTGATAGTTTGCTACTACTAGTCTGAAATCAAAGCGTCATGCTCTAACATTGTCAAAGGGCTTTTCTAAATCTGATGAGGGCCTAAGTGGCTGTTTGGCAGACAAGTTTGAGAAGTGGGTCCATTTGAACCTCTTGAACTTGAAGTTCAACAGGGCTGAGAGCAAGGTCCTGCACCTGAGTCAGGGCAATCCTYRGTATCAACACAGGCTGCAGGATGAACTGAGAACAGCCCTGCTGAGAAGGACTTGGGGTGGAGGAGAGGCTGGGCATAAGCCAGCAATGTGAGCACTCACAGCCCAGAAAGCCAGTTGTATCCTGGGCTGCATCCAAAGCAGCGTGGCCAGCAGGGCCAGGGAAGGGATTCTGCCCCTCTGCTCTGCTCTGGTGAGATCCTACCTGGAGAGCTGCACTCAGCTCTGCAGCCCCAAAGGGCATGAACCTGCTGGAGCGAGTCCAGAGGAGGGGCACAAAGGTGATCAAAGGCTGGAGAGCTCTCCTATGAAGACAGACTGAGAGTTGGGATAGTTCATCCTGGCAACAGGACAAGGGGTAATGGCTTTAAAGGAAAAGAGGGTTGATTTAGATAAAATATGAGGAAGATTGTTTTTTACAATGAGTGTGGTGAGGCACTGGAACAGGTAGTCCAAAGAAATGGAAGATGCCCCATCCCTGGAAACATTCAAGGTCAGGCTGGATGAGGGTCTGAGCAACTTGATCTAGTTGAAGGCAATTTGTACTAGAAAATCTTTAATGAACCCTTCCAACCAGKACTATTCTATGATCCTATGAGTCCATGTTAAATAAAATAAAATCACAGAGATTAAATAATTAGCTTAAGAAGTAGTTGCTAGATTAGGGTCTCCAGAGAGAAACACAKGTACAGAGTAATGAAAACCTGAGAGTAAAAAACAAGAGAGAGCTGGGAGATGGCAAGTCAGCAAGGTAAAAGATCAGACCAAATGCTGTGGAGACTGATACTTCCTCACCTGACTAATGAGTGCCTGATGCCTGGCCAGCAGAGATTCATCAGGAGTCTGTCTTACAAGTGCTAAGAATATCAATTATGAGCCTGTGACTACAGTCCAGCTGTTTGTTGGGTGTGTTAACAAATAAATAAGRTCATTTTATGTACTCGTGAATTGTGTATGAACCTCTTTGCAAATGTCCACACATAGTAAAATGCCCAATAGATCTTGTAAAGTCTCATTGGGTTGTAATATTTCTTATTTCCATGTGAATGTTTTAAACACCTGGGAAGTCTCAAAAGGCATGAGGTGTCCATGAATAGGAAATTAAATCAAGACAAGAATTTCTGTTCCTAACATGAAGGCTAAGAGTATTTTGTAGCACTGAAAGAAAAAAAGATATGAAAGAAAACAAAGTTTTTGTCATAAATCAGTATGARGTGCCTCTAAAAATCTTTAACCAGGGACTGGCATCCTTACCAGACAGAATTTATTTTTTTTCTTCACTTGAGATTAATCTGATGAGTRGTTTTTAATGAAATAATTAGCAGGTTGTGCAGGGTCTAAGATGTATGTGCCTGGATGGGAGCAGTCAGATGCTATCTCATTTTGTCAGTATTTAAACTGGTCCGAGATGTACCAGATTTGACCCGGGAGCCATTTGGCCAAAGTGCCATGCCTCAATCCATAAACCATCCAGACTGTGAGGAGGAACCCACTGCTTTTTATGTCATTCACCATAGACATATCCTACATACAATACGAATACATCTTGTACATCAGAAAATACAGAAATCTAAGATGGTGGGTTTTTTKTCTTTTTACCATCTGAGACCCTGAAAAATACCCCTAAACCAAAGCAGAAGCCAATCAAGAAAGAACACTTGCAAATTCTCTTCCCATCTACATCAACAGGTACTAACATTGGGTTTGTTGTCAGTTTCATACATACCTGTACAGAATGGCTGAAACTCTGTAAGAATTATTTATTTAGAGGCATAGGAATCCCCCTCGAAAAATCATTTGAGTGGCATAGTCAAATAAACAGCCCCATGCAAGCCACTAGCTGTATGTTCCTTAGGTTGGACTTTTAAATTCAAGGACATCTATAAATACAGTGTAAAAGGAAAATTTCAYGATGCTCTGTGCCACTGAAAGGCAATAAATAATTAATTGCATCAAAGTTTTTTTCTGAGCATTATTTTAGCTTTTCCTACCCTATTTCATATGRATATGAAGCAGAACTGAGAGGGAAAAAAAGAACAGAAAGTGAACAAAAATTAAGAATTTGTGACATTAATGTTTTATTTTCTTTTGTATTCAATAATATAATATTTTTGAAATATTTCTTTCTTCAAAGTTCCATTAAAACAGTGATTTTTTCTGACAGCAATACCGCTTGAAAATCTGTAGCAGAAAATAATAATAAAAAAGTATCACTCAACCCTTGTCAGCAGAGAAAACCCCAAAGGCCAGRTGATGAACAAGTTATGAAAACATTTCACACTCACACTCATGCCTTTATATAATGCGAGTGAAAGAATGGAATCTGAAGTGATTTGCTTGGTGTTCTTTTCTTATAACTACTTCCTGTCCTTGATAAGAGACAGAAATATCAGTTGTTCGTGACAGTATAATTTCACCCACAGACATCATATTTTGAATTACTGGAAGAAAAGAGTTCTGTAGCATTTTTCTCTCTTACATTATTGTTGTAATTCACTTTCTATGAAATGAATTGTGTTATTGCAAAGTGTGTAAATCTAAGTATGAACATGAAGAAGGTTCCTGTTTTGGTGTGACTGGATGCAGTCTGATGTTATTAAACCTTTTAATAATTAAATACAAGGGACTATATTAAAGTAATATTTAGGTCTTTGACCTAAACTTAGGGAAAAAATAACCAAAAAAAATGAAACAATAAAAACATGTGCACAGACCTTTTCTTACCTAATATTATTGCTTATTAATTAACTGTCTGAAAAATGGAAGACTGATTAAAATTATATCTGCGTTATTGGGATTAGCGGGATGTATTACAGAAGTCTCCACGGACATTGAATTCCTTTCTCTTTTCCTGCATGTTGTCTTCTTGTGCTTTGCTTTGTTTTCATTTTGTTTATCTGATATGAAGAATCAGAGGTGGGAAAAGACATATGCATCTGCTTACACCTGAACGTGCGTGGGTGGTGTGTATGGACAATCACAYGCTGGTACTCAGGCTTTGCTGGTAGCAGTGCTGCTTCTAAAAGCACTCTGATTTTTTGTATGGACACCTGATTCCCAAAGTGAATTCAGAAGTCTTTCTGCTGCTGGTCCGTATGTGAAGTCTACATGGATCTGTAGGACAACATTGAGTCAGACTTTTGGAAGGGTTCTCAAGGAAAATTTTGAAGATGATGGTGCAAAATAATCACCCAAATGATGGATAGTAGACAGATTACACCAGCTTCTGGCTGCAGAAGACTCAGAAGCGATAAACACAAACCTCTGACTTCTGCTCCTCTCTTTAGGTCAGTATCTTCAGAAAGGGGTGTCTGAAAAGAACAGACCTCTGAATGGTGTTAATTGTAGAAATATTTTGTGTTAGGTCAGGGTGCTCATGTGTAGAAATGAGAAACTCTTGCCTTGCTGAAAAAAAGGTCATCTTTTGGCCTACAACAGAGGTACTTGTTATAACTTGGTATTTCTACTGATAAAGAAAAAATAAGTTACTGTTTGGGCCTTGACATCTTATGAGGCTTCCAGGAGTTATATSCCCTCAAGAGAGATGATGTGTTATGACACACTGACAGAAATGTCCAACAAAACAGAGTTTTTACAGACTTTGGACTCTGACCACGTAACTAGTACTTTTTTTTTTTCCTTCTTCTTGAGCTGTCCCTGCAGAGCTGACAAATGTACAAGTCTGTCTGAACACCTCATCTAGAGAGTAATCCAGACACAAACAACACTATATAGAATGGATGTCTAATCCAAGTTGCTGACTGGAGTTGCAATAAAATACTCACAACCCTCTGCAATTCTGTACGGCTTAAAAATAACTTGGGTTAGCTTTCAGGTACTTACTAAGTATTCCTCAGATGTGTAAGCCTGCAGATCTCTCCAAACAACTTAAAGCCTTCTTAATGTTAACTTATTTTTTAAAGTCAGCACTCTTGTGCTTGGTACAGAAACTATTTTCTTCAGTTTTACAGTAGTTTGGTTTACTGAAACATCTTTCAGTACTGCCAGCGCCTTTTCAGTTGCATGCCATTTCATTATTAGTAAGGCGGGGGTTATTCAAATGATACCTCATTATCATCTACAGCAAATATCAGGGTACTGTTTGCTGCTCATGATTTTTTCCTGATAATAACTGAGATCAGGTTTGCAGTTGTCTCAAACTATTTGAAACCTTAGACAAAGTGCAAGCACCTGTCAAAGCTTAATGCTCTCACCAATCAGAAATATCAGCAATGTTGTCACTTTCCTAGATAAATTCAGGATGGTAAGAAAATATACTCTTAAAGTTGTTGTATGGTTATCCTGTGCAACTCAGCACCATATAGCACAGCTGGTAAATGAGTTTAAGATATTTCTGTACATAATAGAAGAAATCTGAAGTGGAGCCAACAGGAATCTAAGTTTTCAAAGTATTATTAAATACCTGAAATGCTATCTTAAGCAAGAATTTTGAAGAATTATAGCCTCATCAGAACTTTTCAATGGAGATGAGTAGAGAGCAAAGCTATAAAGATGATTTTGATCCTGTTTTCTCAGCTTATTAAAATGATTCTCTGATAAAACTAGTGTGTTCAGCAGATGGGTGAACTACAGAGGTCAGAATTTCAATTCAGTTTGTATATGCACACAGGACTTGAGACATAAGCACTGAACTTCATCCAAATATTTTTAAAAATAAGCCTGAAAAAACAGTTTGGAAAATCAAATAATTCAAGTTTTCTCTAGAGATTTCAAGGCTATTCTCTTCTGTTAAACTAAGAGCTTCTCCCCGAATACTATCAGAAAGAGGACCAGGAAGTGTGATGATATGTGAAATTGAAAGTAAATGAGAAGCAAAARTCTTAATAGAATCATCCTTCTCTTTATCTGGCTGGTCACCTGCCATCTCTATTAATGGGAACTGCATCTGGTGTGTTCCTGGTGTGATGCTCAGAAGGATCTCCTAGAAATAACATCATTTACCACCTGGCTACTGCAGTAGCTGTGCTTAGACAGCTTGAAACCAATCTTGTTTTTACCACAACATACTGCCAGGACAGATGCAAACTGTTGTTTAACCTCAGGTCTTTCAGGCTAATACAGCTTTCAATGAATTTTCTTACAATTTAGCAATTCTGATGCAGAATATTTTTTCCTACAGGAATTCTATTGCATATTTTAATTAGGTTGCACCCTATTTCTAATATCTTCATAACCTCTTCRAAAATTGGAGGGATTCAGAAAAAAATCTCAAAAATATCAAAGCAATAAGAGGAGTAGCCTTTTGGAATAGAATTGCAAAAATAATTATTTCTTGCTAATATAAATTCTGACTAGAAGCTGCTGTCATTTCTCTTGGGTTTTTTAAGGGTGTAATTCTATGCAGTCTCCACATAAGGCCATACTTTTGAGAAACAAGACACTTGAGGTGAACAGGAAGAATTTCCTGGACACTGAGTTAGAACTGTGGTCTAGAAGAATCTTTATTAGATTTTCTGTTCAATCTACATAGTATGTACATCCACCTATACATACACTTAGCATCTCTAAGTTATTAATGTTCTTGGTGTATAGGTCTGCTGTAGCACATGATTTTCAAACTCTCTCCTGGTTTTGCCTTCCATTATGGAGGGAAGACTCCCTGCAATCCCAAAGGCAATCTTGGGGTATTGACTTGGTGGTGAAGTGTTGTGACCTGGAGTTGAGATTAAATACTGTCAGTGTTGCTGTTTGATGCAAGGGTTATGTTCCAAGTCGGGAAGGCAAATGAGATCTTCCTTATATCAGACACTAGAGAAAAGAGATGCTGTATGTAGGGGCATAGGTAGGGATAGGTAGGTAGGTAGAGGAAGAGAATAAATAGGGCCAAGTGTGTGTGTCTGTCTCCCAGCTCAGGTGCCAATTAGAGCTGCCTGAAGAAGAAAGACCTGCAGGGTTCACTTCTGTTCTTACAGAGAAAGACCAAAGAGGCAGTTTCATGGGGTTTCAGCGGAGCACTGTCCTGCCCTTTCCCAGCAGAGCTTTAAGGGTCAGTGTAACTCTCCCTTCATCAGTGACTTGTCTCAGTGTGAGATTTGACAAGGGGGTGAAAGCATTGTTTTCAGTGAAAAAAAATAAGTTGTTTTTTGGAAAAAGTTGGTTGAAGCAATATGAAGAGAAATGAGGAAGGGAAGTAGAAGTCTTAAATTACATTGTGGTAAGGACAAAAAAGAGGCGAGAAAATAAGCAAGAATAAGTCCAAGCCCTTGTTTCTTGACATGTGGGACAATTTGATCTGCTTCTCTGTATGGAGAGCATATGAAACTATCGACAAGTACTAACAAAACAACACAGTCAGGTTTAACTTAGGATTTACCATGTGCTAAGCAAAAAAGCATGGATTTTAAAATAAGATCATTAAAAATAAAAAAATAAAACATATATCATGTTTAGAGCTTTTTGAAATAAGATGGAGTACTTATCTAATAAACCTGAAAACATACAATGGACAATATAAAATGCATACAAAATTAAATCAAGCAGGTACATTCATCACTGACAATAGAATAAATGGACCCAAGCACAAAACATTTATTTTAATGACCTAAGGCAGCATAAGGATAATGACATAAGATAAAGAACACTGTGAAAAGTTTTTGTATTTTTTTCTGTAGCCTGTAGCACAAGGGCAAATAGGAACTGGAGTATGGTAGCACTTAACTTGACACCTTTTTGACTGTGATGGAGGACTAGGGTAGGAGAATGGTTATCCTCTTAACAGGTTAATCGCAAATCCATCTATTTTAGGTGGCCAGTCTGGTTTTATTGTGTCAGTTTTGGCAGTGTGAAATGTTGTTTTGACTTTAGCTGTTTAGTACCCTCYATTATATGACACAGTTAGTATAAAAAAAAAATCCAAAATATTGAATTGAAAAGTCATTCTAAATTGTGAARTATTTAACACAAAAACTGTTAAGACAGGTCAATGTGGTGTGTTTTTTAAAGTCTTCTTCTAAACTCAAAGTTCAGCAAAATCAGCATACGGCGTATTTTGATGCAGTTCTTTTTTCAATGTGAAGTTTTTACTGAAAATTTACCAAGTGTCTCTAGATAAAGATTGGCCTATGTCAGAGACTGATCCTCCAGAACTACATTTTCTTTAAAAACACTGCCTCTTAAAATACTATCTTTAAATGCCCCAGTAGGTTAAATGTGAAAGATCTGGCCCAGATAAAGGATTCTGCTCTGCATTCTTTCTGCTGTTTTTGCTCTCTGTTCACRGGGTACTGGAACACTTACGTGGACTCTGAGCAAAAACAAACTCAAGGAAAAGAAAGGATTAGAAAAGCCACCAGACAAATAGSTGAACAGCAGCAGAAGAGCCTGAAAGCAAGTACTTTCATAGTATCCCACAACATCTTTCTCTTCAAATTCGAAAGTGATGGATTTGACTGGTGAAATGTTAGGTAGATTGGGAATTAGTAGATGGGCACATCCAGCAGGCATCTGTGGTGAGTGGTGTCCCTCAAGGGTCTGCACTGGGACCAGTGTTACTTAATATCTTCATCAATGACAGGGATGAAGGGATCAAGTGCACCCTCAGCAGGTTTGCAGATGACACCGAGCTGAGTGGTGCAGTTGACACACCTGAAGCACAGGATGCCATCCAGAGGGACCTGGACAAGCTGGAGCAGTGGGCCCATGGGAATCTCATGATATTTAACAAGGCCAAGTGCAAGGTGCTGCACCTGGGTCGGAGCAACCCCTGGTATCAACACAGGCTGGGGATGAACAGAYCAGAGCAGCCCTGCTGAGAAGGACTCGGGGGTGCTGGGGGAGGAGAGGCTGGACATGACCCAGCCATGAGCACCCACAGCCCAGAGAGCCAAACGTGTCCTGGGCTGCATCCAAAGCAGCGTGGGCAGCAGGGGAGGGAGGGGATTCTGCCCCTCTGCTCTGCTCTGGTGAGACCCCACCTGGAGAGCTGCACCCWGCTCTGGGGTCCCCAGCACAGGAAGGACATCAACCTGTTGGAGCGAGTCCAGAGGAGGGCCACCAAGATGATTAGAGGGGTGGAGGACCTTTCTGTGAGGAAAGGCTGACAGAATTGGGATTGTTCAGCCTGGAAAAAAGAAGGTTTTGGGGTGACCTAATTGCAGCTTTCCAGTACCTGAAGGAAACTTACAGGAAGGATGGGGCAAAGCTATTTACGAGGGCATGAAGTGACAGGACAAGGGGGAATGGGTTTAAATTGAAAGAGAGTGGGTTTGGATTAGATGTCAGGAAGAAATTCCTTACTGTGAAGTACTGGAACAGGATGCCCAGAGAAGTAGTGGATGTTGCATCCCTGGTGGTGTTCAAGGCCAATTTGGATGGGGCTCTGAGCAATCTGATCTAGTTGATGGTGTCCCTGCCCACAGCCAGGGACCATTACTTGATCTTCAAGGTCTCCTTCCTATGCAAACCATTCTATGATTTTATTCTTCGGTGATACTAATATCCAGAAWCTGAGAGAACTATAAAAATTGAATACATGATAAAGCATTTGTTTAGATTCAAAARGGCAAATTAAAATAATTTTAGTGTGTTTTTCCCAATAAAACAGATTTTAGAACTCATGTATAGCAAATAAATCTGGATCACATAGCRTTATTTATGTTCTGAAAAGACTTAAGAAGCTTAGGAGCCTAAGTGTTAATCTCATGGACTGCTTCTCAGATAAGTGGTATTATTTCTAGTGTTCAATTTCCCTGTAAAATGCTAATTTCTTTATTTTTTGCCTCATTGATTAGTGTATTGCTTCATAAGTTCGTAAATTCATAGAATTTCCTAAATCCTATATAACAGTCACAATCTGTTAAGGRTGATCTTTAAAAAAAACCCCAAACCCTGGTGTTTAAATATGTTTTCCTCAGTACATCTGTAATGGACAAGCATTCAAAAATAAAAATTCTAAATCATCATCAGACTTTAGTTATTACTTAAATCAGAATTTCCTCTAATGTCTTAGGTTCACAGCATGGTTTGAGTTAGAAAGGACCTTTCAAGGTCATCTAGGTCACTCCACTTGATACAAGCAGGGACATCTTTCACTAGATCAGGTTGCTCAAAGGCCCATCCAACTTGCAGTACTTCTAAAATCTTCTCTGCTCTCAATCACTTTGTCCCATGATGATCCCCCAGTCTATACTGATGTTGGGGACTGCCCCAGCCCAGGTGCAGAACCTGGGACTTGGCCTTGTTGAGCTTTATAAAATTTTCAGAAGCCCACTCCTGGAGCCTGTCAATTTCGTACTATTGATTTAAGCTCTGATTTTGGGAGTTTAATGTATTCTCTGAATGACTTTTGTGGAGGTAAGGACATTAATCATTGGTTATGGTCCTAAGCTATTCTGGCAATAGTTCATCTGTCTATACTATAGCTACTTAGCTGCCTAGCTCATATAAATTTAGAGCAGCTAATCCTGCAGTGCCTCTCTGGGAAGAAAACTGGTGCAGGTTTTACAAAACTCATGGACAAGATCAATTTTGGCCTTGAAGTAATGGCCAAATATAACTGCTCAAACCCAAAGCTTGAGCAGAAAACATGCAGAGATAAAAATGTACTCAGAACAGCATAAATAACTTTTTTGACCATCTTTTCTAGCCTATGAGAACTGTGTAAACCACGTGAGAGGAGCTGGAAACTCCCTAAGGAGAACTTAGGAACCCGGTGCCGTTTTGGTCCCCATAAGTCCTAATTCCCAGTTTCTTCTTTTTACTACAGACTTTATTTTTTTCCACATGTGCTATTAAGAAGACAGACAAGTCTATTCAGCCTTGATCAAGCCATTGGCTTTTGTATGTCAATATCATGCTAGTTTGTTCAGTTACGTATATGATATATATATGCAAATATATGTATATATTAAGAGTGCAAAATCATCTATCATATATAGCCTTATTCTCTTTCCTGGGTCTGAGTGGTCAGCAGGTACCCACTCCTGACTGGTTGGACTGCATGTGACCTTCAGCATGTATGCAGAAGGCTTAGAGGAATGCCTTCAGCTCAACAAGAAGAAGCTCTAAGCCTTCTGTCACTGCAACACTCCTTCCACTCTCTATTACTGTAAAATTAAGACCCTCTGGCATGGAGCTGAGCATCTGTCTGAGCACCCAAAGTCTGGAATGCAGTAAGCCAACAAATACCGTATTTTCATTGAGAAGAGGTATTTCTAGGTGTCAATTCAAGCCACTGAGTAGGAGTCTTTAAGAATATGCCTGCCTGTGCATGGGGAATCACAGCCAATTATGATCCAGAAAAACATTTTCACAGTGTTCCCCAAATTACACGGGGTTAATCTGGGCCGTTGTGAGAGAGGTGACCCATAAAAGAATAGCTATCAGCAGCTGACATCTGGAGAACCTGTTATGAAGGTTTCAGGTTGAATTTAGCAATAATGTGAGCAGRGCTACATGGCAAGGTATAAAGTAATGGCAAAGCAAAGTAACTTCCGCTGTAGGAAAATTAGTCTAACAAAACTAAGTGGGAGCCTCTGTGGGAAGGGAAAGTGATTTTATTAARCAGCATCTTTAAGTGTGTTGATTTTACAGATGCACTCTCACACACTCCTATRCTCACAAGCATCAAGACACATGTTCAACAGCTTGGGCAGGATCACCAGAGTCTGCCACACAAGAGAAAAAGAGACAGCTGCTGTCAAGTACTCACATTTTGGGTGCCTTTTGATTGGCAGCAGTGAACTAATCTTCATATTACTGATTTCTAAAGACTAAAAAAACTTGTCCAAAGGCAAGTAGTCYATTTTACTGCTAGGAGCAGTGTAATGGAAGCAGTTTCATGGGAAGAATATTTTTTTGTTATGCATGCAGACCTTTCTTTGAATCCTTTGTTCTACAATTTCTTCCAGTGTTTGCACATTTAGTTCATAGCAATCTCATGTCTACTAAAAATCTCTACAAATCACTGTGAAAAAATATTGATTTATATGCTGCTCCCAAATGAGGATCAAAAAATGTACATTTTCTGCCAGAGGCAGTGTCTGGTGCCTTCTCCAAATTGATCCTGCATGTCTCATCAGTGAGAAACCATGGATATAATCAGTGCTTATGGCATCCTAAAATGGATTTACCTRAAGTGTAAGGGTCCTTTCAGCTACAGCTATTCCCATTGCCCCTGTGAATGACAAGCAGACAGGATGCCCAGAGGACCCGGTCTGCACAAGGATCAGTGCTGTGACTTACGGCATGAGGATAAACGGGCTCTGTGGGCAACTGAGCTCAGCCTGAGCACAGCCTGCTTGTAAAAGCTCTACATATAGCTCATGCTGTGCCTTGCCGGGGACCTGGGGAATTCACAGCTCCTTTGGAAGTTGGGTGATTTTTTTCTTAAAGCTGTTCTCTAGGAGCAGTCTTTCTGTTTCACATCCTCACCTGTAAAAGGTGATACTTACTCCRCCTCGGACAGACTGCATGTAAAGGTACCACAAAGGGAGACAGGGTACCTCTACCGTAAGTTAGATGTTTAAATGGCCAGATTCCCTGGCAGAGCCTATTTCTTTCCCCTGAGTAGAAAGGGATTCTAGCATGACTAGCTCCAGCTTAGACATCTATCTTTCTGACATTTAACTTAGGCAAGAGGCTCCTGGGCCAAGGGTGCTAAAAAATCGTGGTAATGAGTCACAGCAAATAACTGTGGAAATTTCGTCTGAGTTCCACCAAAGGGCACATTTTGACCCAGATAATTTCTTTCAGATTTGAGCTGCAGCTTTTGTTTTGTTTGGTCAGAATACTGCATCAGAGTACAGAAGTGGGCATTGAACAAATGAAGGAATTAAGAACACATTCA
Source organism: Parotia lawesii (assembly GCA_003713295.1). Taxonomy (NCBI): domain Eukaryota; kingdom Metazoa; phylum Chordata; class Aves; order Passeriformes; family Paradisaeidae; genus Parotia; species Parotia lawesii. Next base: position 2,832,945 of record RAHM01000077.1, read on the forward strand.
ATTCCAAATTCATTAAAGTTTCTGAATTGTGAAAAGAAATATTAATCTTTGCTTCCCATTTTTTCCTCATTTCTGTTTCTCTTTTCTATGTTGTTTCTTATAATAAATAAATGTTTGTACTTACTTACAAGAAATTCTATATCATTTGGAAAAGTAAATCCAAGAAACTAATAATAATAACGTTATTCAGAGMAAAACTGTGGTTTGAAAAGTTGCTGAGAAAAAAATAGAGGTAAAGGTTATTTGTGGAAAAGCTTTGAAAAATATTTGCTTACTGATTTTGTGAGGCATAACTTATTTTGGAAATACTGTTGGGTGTGACTTATTAGATAGTTGAGGTGAAAATTGAAGGCTGATTGGGCTCAACATGTTCCTCATTCAGACATTTCTTACTCTTAAATGCTTATTTCTCTGTACTACAAGAATGAGGACGCCACTGTGGAAACAAAATGGGTCACAGAAGTTTTTTAACTGGGGGCAAGGGAACATAATATCTCACGTGCAATGAGAGACACCAGGCTGAGGATGGGGAGGAAGCAAAATTTTCTTGGATTTTTTTTTCTTGTGCAGAAGCAGGAGGCACATTAAACTTGTGCAAAGAATAAAGGATTTCTTAATGTCTTAAGTGAAAAGAAGGAATCTGGGGAACAAAGAAAAAATCCAAGATAAATTTCCTATGATGCTCAGGCACTGTAAGGTTTAATTGAAGGTAATGTCCTGTTAAATCCAATCTTTTGAAAGGCTCAATTTAAGGCTCACATTCATGATTTAATATCAAAAATATTTTTAAGTAAAGCACTGCCTATTTTTGTCATGTATATAAAATTATCTGAGATGTTTACTGAGGTTGGGGAAAAAAAGCTATTTAAACTACACGACAGTGTTGTCACAAGAAGAAATTGATGTAAACTAGATAGAAACCAATTTTAGCTGAAAATGAGATCCCTTCTATCAATCAAAGTAGTTAAATTCTAAGCTAGACTTCTGGGAGAGCAGCAAAATGGTCCTATGCGGTTAAAGACAATGCTTTTTAAAGAGTACATATTAAAAAGTATAAAAACTACTTTTTAAAGTATATTTTAAAAGTATATTATATGATGTCATTGCCTATGGTAGAGATTACACTAAATAACCCAAGAGACCCTTTACCTGTCCTGTTGTCTGATATTCTTAAATACAATAGTGCATGCATGCTCAATTTGTGGAGCTGCTCTTTTTCAGTGAGTGGTACAATGAAATGTCTGTATTTTCTTTTTTTTTTTTTCTATTTCCGAGGAAAAGCTGAAGGACTTGCTTTGGGGAGGCAAATGAAACAACGACAAGGAAAAAGTCTGGTGTGCTGATATGATGACATATGTGTGTGGTTTCACACAGTAATGTGTAGCTCTAAGTGGTGGAAGGCTCCAGGTTGTCATGTTATGTGTGATGGTATTGATTAAAGATTACAAGTGGAAAAATGTACTTCAGCCTTCATATGTTCAGGATGCTGGCTTCCTGCTGCTATAAAACAACTGAAAGATTTGGCTAGTTGTTGTAGACCTGACATATTAGACAGGAGAGAAGTTTTCCACTGCTAATTGATGGATTCTACCTCTGGACTCCAGTCCCTCTCTTTAAGCCATCTATCACTGTAAGTCACGGACATGACTTCTTGCATCACTTTAAATGCCAGCCTTGTAATCATTTCCCTTATACCCCTGACAAATCTCATCTGCCAGTTGTAGATTTCCGTCTGGTCTCCAGCAAGGCTGTGAACCATGCTGAGGGGCACATGGTTGGGGGCTGTGAAGCATTGGCAGGCAAAGGCTCCTCATGGCACACCTGATGTCAAACCCTACTGATGGCATCCCAAGAGATGGCATTGATTCCTGTGAAAAATTCAACTGGGCTGAGATAAGAAAGCTAATCAAAATAACTCTCTTTTGGGAAAAAAAGTCTCCTCCCGTCTTTGTCATCCCCTCAACAGATGATGCAAATGAGCAGCATCCTCTGAACTGYGAAATCCCTCATTAGCAGTCCCAGATGGCATTATTTGTGTGCACAGTGCGGCACACAAATACTGGCACACAGTGTGGTACAGCTTGTGGTCTCAGAGTTAAATTCTGCACAGAAGGCACATAGTTGGACTGGAGAACATGGAGTGCCCTGACAAAAAGTGTAATAGCTTCTCTCTGAGCATTGGATAATGTAGTTAATCAATAGGACTCAAAAATGAATTAAAATCAGTCCTCTAAGGAAGAATATGACTCCTGGCAGATSATTTATTTTTCTTGAATAATAATTAATAACGGAGCAGTACGTACACTTCAACATTTGCTTACAGTTCAAACTCACTGACTTGTAGAATACAAGCTACATCTGAAGCATATTTTTAGCTTTCTTGTTTATTATTTATCTTTCTACTTTTGATAATTGAAATTTATTTTTTTAATACTATCAGCCACTAGGGTGAAAATAATAATAATAATAATAATGATAATAATAATGGGAATTCTTCATTTCTACTTTTGTATATTGAAAGCTTCATTATTCTTTTTTTTCCTCTACAAAGATGAGACATGAGAAATAATTTTAAATACCATTAAGTATCACAATGGATTGTTACTCTAAAATTACTCAGATACACTTCAACTAGTTAGGGACCAAAATTACTAACACCTCTCAATCACAAGCTTCTTGCACATATTTCTTCTACAAGGTGGCCACCACAATATCATGAAATAACCCTTCATATAGACTGCTACTGACCTCAGCAGAACAGCATAATTTTAGTAAGTTACGTGTGCAAAATTGCCTCAGTATTTCAACATAGCTTACAAATCTGTGCAAAACAAATATTCTGAATAAAATTGCAAAWCTTCAGCATATTTTTTTAGTATTATAAGATTGTCTTTAGAAGAATGTTATTAAGAAAAACATTTGATGCAAATATGGGTTTCTTTCTATRTTTTATGTCATACTTCTTCACAAGATACAGAACTTATCCAATCTTCTTCCTCTGTTGGTTAGGCACTCATGTGGCAGTCCAAGTATTTCCCTGTTTAAATTAAAGCATGGACTTGACTATTTATTTTTCCAAGATTATGGGTTCATGATGAAATTGGGAAAATATCCGGATCACCTTTTGATATTTTTTCTACCCATAAACACTGTTCTGAATTAAAATATTCTTTTCAAAACAGTTTAATGCTCAAAAAATTAAAATTTWAAAAAAAAATGACAAGCTCGATGTGATTGTTCCATAGATGGCCCAAATGTGTTAGATTATGCAGTCATACAAAATATATTTTGGGTCATATGTTTGAGTACACAGTTTGTAGGCTCTTAAAAAAATTAAAAGGAAAAACTTATCAGAGAATAGTGGCTTTGAAAATATAAAAGCCAAAAATGCATACAGGCATATTATATATCCATTTTGATAGGCACAAATATTCTGCCATAGTGTAAATTTAGACTTTTTAAAAATCCTACATTGCACACTGTTCCCCCACYGAGAAGATGATGCTAAAAAAAAGACAAGATTTTAGACATTTTCACTGACTACACATAACTTTTCAAAACATTAAAGGACTCAGTCACAGTAAGACTAATAATTTATATAGAAGTTGATATAGAAATGATTCGTTTTCAAGTAACTAATTATAAATTTACCCTCTTGTAGCTTTAACTGGGAAACTAAGCTTAACATCACTTATGTAACTGTAAATCTCAATATCCATGTCACATTTGGTTATTTCTTTTTAAAAATCATTTTTATTAGAATCAAAAAAAGGATCTAGACCTCATATTTTATTATTAATCAAGAGATGGAAGAAAAATCTTTGCCAGAAAAAATAAATCCGTGTATCAGTTATGTTTCTTATGGATTTACAGCTGGATTTGGCCAGTCTAAATTTTTTCTAAGCAAAAAGATGCTACTGTGCTAAGATTCTGATCTTGGCAAATATGTACATTTTGGAAAAAAAACCCAAACCACCCTACTCTCATATGTCTTGAACTTTTATTGTTCCAAGTTTCCAATACTTCTTAGCAGGCAGAAGCAATTACTTTAATATACAGTTATTAGTCTTAATAAAAGCCCAATAAGAAAGTACAGTGTGATAAATATTTTAGTTCATTGTATATTCTGCATAATATTAAATGTTGCATTATTTATTGGGAACAAAAAGAAGCRCCAATTGTTTAAATGAAGCCTTCAAGGCAAGGACATTTGATGTGTTAAAGTGTTTTTTTTACATTGTTGCATGAAAATATTCTTGAGTTCCTTTCTGTAAACACATATCATAAACATCTGCTTCTGTGAAGTTACAGACTGGTTTAACTCACAAATGACTGGCAGTGGGACATCTAATTTTGGGGGTGAGGGAAGTGCTTTTGCACTGGAAATATCGATATAGCTCAACATAGCTGGCTTAGTCAGTCAGAGTATCAATAGCAGAGACTGTGTTTTCAAATGGAACATTAAAGTATTTTCAGTTTAGAGAATTCTTGCAGCATCTTGGATCCAAAGTCCTCATCAGGATTGAACATTCTGAAGGTGTAGCTACACAAGGTGGCTGACCCCACCTGAAAATTTGTCTAGCCAAACTTTTTTCATCCTCCTGTGCTCATGTCTCTTTCTTGCTAACCTCTTCCCTCAGTTGCACTGACTCCAGTGGATCACTGGGCCTTTCTTCACTGAACAAATTCAGCTCCTTAATCCTAAGGAGAACTTATCCTTTTTATTTATTTATTTATTTATTGGTTTGTTGATTGATTGATTGATTGATTGATGTGTTATTGGGACAGTCTTCTTCTTGGCCACTGAATTGAATTCTAATATTGAGAACTAACTGAACTCTTAACTGTCATATATGATCTAAGACTCCTTTTTAAATAGTAATATAACAGTCCTTTCTTCTGCTCATCAATAAAGTAATGGAAAATGGAAAATTAGTCTTTGGGAAAACAATGCCTGATTTGTCACAAATGTCAGGCATTTCTTAAAAGAGGCTTTGGAAATTGAATATCAAAAACACTTCTAGGAGCTTACATTTCATTATTATATTCATTCCTTTGACAGCACCCAAAGTACCTTATCTATCTATAGTACAAATGGAACATGGTCATTGTCTAAAGGTGCTCTGAAGTCTCAAGATAGCAATAAAACCATCAAGAAAAATCTAATTAAATTTTACTTTAGTCATGTATGTTGAAATGCATAGAATGGATTTTTGGGGAAGTAGGTAGGTTTCAGACTCTAATTACTACCATCCCATTGTTTGACGCATATTTTGGGGGGTTGTATCACGAAGAAATCACCATTGCTTTGAGCAACTCCTTCCCCATCCCTATCATACCTGTTACAAGTGATGTTTTTGGAATCACAGCCACTCCCTSATACAGCCTGACAAGCAACACCATTTGATGCTAAAGAAACAAACACTATGATGTTTTCAGGAGGAAGAAGCACATTCCAAATTGTAAAAGATGAGACGTTATTTTTTTCAGGATATAAAAATCAATATCAGTATTGTTTGAATCATGCTGACCATGAAGAGATCCCTGCAAAGATCAAAACTGCGGCACGTAACAACACTAATAAACACATAAATACCTGGGGCAGGTAAAATACACCTTCTCATTAAACACGTAGGAGCAAAAGTGGGATTCATGTTCTTTAGGTATGTAAGAATTAGGTGTCTTCCCYGATGTAATTCCTTGAATTCTCTTTATGATCAGGAGGGAGGGTTGGAATCTGTCCACATGCAAGTTCATTCATTTTAGAATGGATCTCTGACAGGTGAAATATTTCACTCTGTGGAGGTACCTGCTCTTTTTACTGCTTTTAAAGAAAGTCTGGTTGGCTAGTTTAGACCAGATAATTTCCAGGCAACTAAGACAAGTGGGCTGTGCACAAGTCAAAATGCAAGGTCAGAGAGACCAAGGTCCTGCAGGGACAGAACCACATGCTGTGCCGTGTCCAAGATGTTAAGAAATGTTCACAGTAGAAATTTTCAAAGTTAAAAAAAAAAGTAAAATAAAGCATTGCCAAGTACTCTAAGTTAACACATTGTCATGAATAACAAAGATAGGGTTTGCAATACAAAGCCACATAAAGGATCTAAAATCTCTAGGCTCTAGTATTTCCGAAGCTGTCTTTATTGAGCTGCTTCATGTTCACTGCTACTTACATGCTTGAGGAATCTCACTAAGAAATTAAGACAAACTCCTCAATCTCAAAATACTGAGCAGAGTCACTGGAGACTAAATGTCCAAGAGGAGGCTTTTTAACACCAGCAAGTGCCTTAGGGTCAATTTGGATCTGTCTTCCTTTCTCAAGGCATTTTGTGTGTGGAAAGAGGCAACATGGCAGTGCTGATTCACAATATGGACATTGGATGAAGAACTGAGTAAGTCTGTCTCAAGACTGTCTGCAATCAAACAGAACATGAACCTCTCCATGAGAACCAAGTAATGAAATCAATGTAGATGGAATCTTCTGACTGTATGTTCCTCAACTAACATTATGTGTTTGACTGGCCTTTGATTCCCCAACATCTTGGAAAATCTGAAAATTCCACTGTGTGGTCAAGTTGTTAAAATCCACACCTCAGTGAGCTGAAAAGTGTATGAAAAAAAGTCACATTTCTGAAGTGAATCAAGTATTTTAATGGTCTTGAGACTAAAAAACTTCGTTTCAAAGTCAGACCTTTTTTTATGAAAGATAATAGCACAAAGTGAAGGCCGCAGGAAAATGCTGCATCTACAATCTTCTTTGGTGAAAATATTTCAGGAGATGTGTTCACATCTTACTGCAAGCTCCCCTGATCCATGGAGTGCTGCACTGAAGACTGAATATCCTTTATCTTAACTATGTATGCTCCACAGTTGGTAACAGAATGCATTACTGATGCCCAGCAAACATTCTGGACTGAGTTAATCCTTACTGAACAAAAGAATACAGAGTCAATATCCTCCCTTGCAAGAATCATTAAGTTTCTCTGTGAAAGCAGTTAAAGAAATACTATAGATATTCAGTCAAAACTTAAAATAAAACAATTGATCTATAAGAAGGCATCTGTGAAGATGCTCAGTGTTTTAAACTGAGTAAGCAGAGGACTGTCTGAGGAACAGAATGACAAAGTACCAACCTCCTAAACAATGAAGGCCCAGAATTCCAGCAGTGGCAGAGGTACAAAAGGGCTGCAAAAAATGCAAGACTGTGATAATACAAGACAAAAACCCTAGAGTTTAAGTACCAACAGAAAGAGATTAGGAATTGTGATGAAATATGTTATCCTCTGTTGTAATTCACTCTTGGGTTTTAGGGAACATAATTTATCAGTGTTAGTAAATAAGAAGGATTATTGCCCAAAGAAATAGCTATCAATTTTTCCTCCTAGAGGAAATAACCCATAGAACCCTAAATTCTGGGTTAATCACATGGGTTAGGCAAAACTAACAGAAGAACCTCTGAATAACTCCAATAAAAATGAATGAATTTTTATAGTTCTTATGTACACATAGCATAGTAATAATATAGATATGTACATGTAGCTATTTTTGCTAAAAGGAAGATGTTGGTGAACTGCTTGCTAAAAGGCAAGCAGTAGAACAAAGAGGATTTAGAAAACTGCCTGTTTTTTGCCTCTCCTGCACTGAAAAGGAGGTAACTGGAGTATGAGAAGACAAAATCCACTTGCTATGAAGATAATGGTTTAAGCAGGAGCACTGTGGCATTGACACACAAATCACCAAAAAACACATTTGAAAAACCACCAAAAACTGAAAGAACAAAACTGCTATCACCAGAAAGCTAAATAGCAATTGTCAGTCATACAAAATATGGCATACTGTTTCTATACTTTTTTTGCTATTGTAAGACAAAAAGAAATTGAAACCATGGCAATATTATTTCTGACAGCCCTAAAAGTAAAAGAAGCGTAACCAAACGAACCTTTGTTACCCAGGGAAAATGTGCATCTGCGCTATCAAACTGTAGAACATGTTTCAACAACCCTATCATCAAAATTAATCTCTGTATGATCAGCTGAGTCTGGATCATTTTTCCCCTTATGTTTGTATTTTAACTCCTTGCAGTATGGGCATGAAATGAGAGGATGCACAATAATTAACAACCGTAATTGGTACTGTGACTCTCTCTAATTAAAGACAGGAAAGTAGCTGTCTGTATTACAGCAGTTTTGAATACCAATCCAGTATTTCTCAGAAAAGTTTTCCAGGACATTGGAGTCATTTAACAAAGCTTCAATCCAGAATCCTCTGTTTTGGTTACGAACGTACGTGCCACTGGTGCTCTCCAGCACATATTGCTTTCAAGCTTATTTGCAGGAAGGCTTTATAGTCAATAAAGCAATGTTCTTCTCATTACTGTGAGGTTTGTAGGACGCCTGTCCTTGGTAGGATCTCTAACGGGATAAAGCTGGGAAAAAAAGGGCCATCTGCCTTCGACAGTCCTTCTGATGATAGTTGTGGTAAAGTACGCTGTTACCATTAGCGGCCAGCTGGCCTCTTACATCATTATACACTGCAAATGTTTTACCGCATGACAATATAACGTCAAATTACATTTTTAGAAAACCGTAGTATGCTTTGAATTGTAAAAGCATCCTTACAGAGAGGGATTGGATGTGATCCTCAGGGCAGCCTGTCCAGGTTCATATTTGTTTATTCAAGCTTTTTAATGTTAGCTTTGAGTTTATTTCCTCATTCCAATAATCGTTCATTTCATGCGTGAAAAAAAGATACTGATGGAAGAAAAATGTCTAACAGAAGTTCTATTTTGGATTAGAATGTAGGAATTACTGCTCTCAGAATTTGAGTCTTTGGGCCTTATTTCTGCTTGAATAAGGTGTGACTCTTTGTGTGTTCTCTGGAGATAAACCTTTATACAACAAGGAGAAGCAATACTTTTTTGGASATACAGAGAAAATAATTGAACTTGTCACATTTAATTTGTAATTTATTGCATTTAGTTTGTAATTGTTGACAGAACAGAAGATATGTGGTGGTTCCACAAAAAACAAAATCCTGACTTGGAAATATACAATGGTTTTCTTACTAGTCAGGAAAAGAAATCCTACTTGACACTAAAGAAGTGTTAGGATTGCAGTGAAATGAGACATGAATGCAATATTTTAGCAAACCTCTGTTTATGTTCTGAATAGGTGGCTCATCAGAAGTTTGTGGTCGATATTGGTTTTTAACAGAAGACACTCATTCATGGATACTCAAATAGCTGATCCAGCATTGAGTGTCCCATAAGTACACGAGTCATTGTGCTGCTGTTTACGTCGGATATCAGAGGCTATTCTCCATTTTAAATAACACAGAATACCTTGAGGAACAGTGTGTCTATGTAAGACATTTATAGGCAAATATATGTGGCCACTTTGCTCCCTTGTGATGGATTTTAGAGGTCATTGTTTTTATTTCTTTACAGAAGAGACCATAACGCAATGGGAACCGTCCAAATACTAAAGAAACCACATTCACAGCTTGTTTGGTTTTACATTCTAAAATTCTCTACAGTTCAATGTCTGAGAATAACAGCAGAAGATATCTTTTCTTAGAGAAATATTTCGTCTGGGCAGAGTTTTCCTATTTCTGCTTTGTTGTTTAAATACTGCTTTTACTCCTAAAGAGAAAAATAAAGGTTGAAATGGAAGAAGGGATACCTCTGACAAGAAGAAAATCACCAAGAAATACAAATCTCAGCTCTTCCTTGAAAAGTCTGCAAAACACTCATTTACAGGAGCACAGAAAAATGTAGTACATCAAGAGTCAACTGACAAATTAGTACCAAAGTGTTTTGGAAATGCTGTGAAATGATTGTAGGGTATTTTCCTTTTTTTTGTGTGTGCTAATTTTGTGATTTTTTTGGTGTGTGTTAATACTCAATGGAAGGCTGTGTTGTACTAATGAAAATTTCTTACCAGGGTTTGATATTTCAAAGCAGTTGTCTAGTAACCAAACTCAAAATCTCATAAATGTACATTTAAAAGAAAATAATAGTAACATAAAGAATCTTAGTATTTGTCCAACTTGATTCTGTACTGTGTTCATCAAGTTTATGAGAATGCTAATGAGAAACACTGAATGCTTTTGATTCCTGGGGATGTACATGTCCATCTAGCATTTGGAAAGGGAATAACCAAACTCTTATGCTGGAATAAGAGTTTGCTTGCAAACTTTTGTGCTGCAAACCAGCTGTAAGACTAAATAGTGCATGTGCTTGTCAAATGGAAAAGGTATGCAGTTTGTTTGAATTCTAATTAAAATCTTGTAAATGAATCCAGCGTACCTCCAGTAACTCCTAAACTCCTAAACAGATCAGAATACACTTCTGCCACGTGAAATGACTGTGCAACACACACTACTGAAGAAATGGGGAAGAAAAGTCTTGGAAAGCTGTTTCTCTTGATGGTAGGAGTGACTTCAGCACTGCTTTTTACAAAACTTTGGCTTAGTTACAATGAGAATGTTGTGCTTTTAAATGTGTAGGTGACCTTTATACTTGTACCCCTTCATGGCATATAAAGGGAGCTGACACAATTGGACACAGTGACTTTCAGCCACTTGTGGATACTGACATTATTAAAGTCAATAAAACAGAAACCACCTCAAACYAAATACAATGCAGCATGCTGAAAAAAGTGAAGTAAAAAAGAAAAGTAACAGATTTGCATCATTAACCACTCACTCCAAATAATCTAATTCACAAGCTGAAAATATTAAGACGTGATTTTGCAATAAGTCATATATCCATCAAAATCCTGTCTTGGAGCATTTATAGTTAATATGGACATATTGATACACTATTAAATGTAACTAGACAGAAAAGTAGAATCTGAAAAGCTACACTGTCTCAATTTAAGAAGCTATTTTTTCCAGGAGACATAGGTCATCCATGAAAAGAATCAGAAGAGTAAAACTGGCAGAATCTCTAAAAAGAGAATGGTATCTTCTATCACTGGGAAACAGAAGGATTTGCACACCCCTCAGTATTTTAGAAAATATTGAAATTAGCTGATTTAATTGAGAGTCAAAACTTATCAGAAGCAAGAGAAGAACAGGTACAAAACAGATGACAGAGAAACTTCTGTGGATAAAAGAGAGAAGGAAGAATATCCCGTGATGAACAACAGGAAATACTGCTGGAGCCTTAAGGCCTTAGAGAGGGATAGAAATTAAGAGGGGGGTTTATATTTTTTTTCAGGACATGCTACTCCAGAGATAGAAAAGCAGTTAGGACATGCTGGATGATTTTATGTGAGCTCTGCAAAACTCTGAGTTATAATTCCTCTGCTATTTCCTCTCACTTTTCACACATATATACACATATTCTTTGCACTTCAGCTTGCATCTCAAAGTCATTAACAGCCAACCACACACAGTGCATCACCCCGAATTTCTTGTTCCAAACAGGTATGGCAACTTTGCAAAGACATTCATGCACCACTCTTTTCTGCAAGGAATAACGGCACCTGTAAACCTTGGTATTTCCTTTATGTGATAGTTTCAGGTACACAGGCACAAACCCAGACCTCTGAGCAGTGTGTGGGGAAATTGTGGCCTGTGTCTGTGCTAGTAAATCAAACAAGCTGAGGAGAGCTATCCTGCCCTAATCACAATTCTTTGACAGGGCTGTGGCCTTACAGCCTCAATATCTTACCTTTTGTCTCAAAAGCTGTAGACATCCAAATGGCCCCCGCTGTTCTTAAACTCCAAGTTGTGCTCAAAAATTGCCTACTCTAAAGCTATGCCAAGGTTTATGCTAACCAGGTCACTGTAGGGATAATTTGGAGCCATTACTCAGCCCTAGACCTAGCCTTATTTAGATTAGACCAGATATGACTTTGAGGCCACTTGGGAAAACGCTGAGACAAATTTTAAAAACAAGGTGYCACGGCATTAAAGTGAAAATAAACAGATAAAAGATGAGGCTACTTGTGAGGGAAGAAAAGATTTGTACACATCACTTAGTCTGGCTGTTAGCACCACCAGTTTAGATCAATAAAATCTATTCTCTCATTGCATCTGTGGCTAGCCTTACATCTTCCCTTTCCAGAGGGAAAAAATTGTGCCATCTTTTACACTACATGTCAGCACTCTATCAGTCCCTAGTCTGGCTTCCTTGGCTTGTAGATGTCTGAAGAGRGATGGCTGCAGTCTTTGGTCACTCTCATACTCCAGCCAGCACTTTCCCTGTGTTGTCTGGGTCTGTGGTTCTTCCACAGCCATCTCTTCCTGTCTGCTTCTGGAGGAAGCTCAGGATGTCTATTAATTTTCTTCAGGCGTTTTTTTGATCTAAATCAATTTGTAACTTGCTATTTTTCTTTGTTAGTTTGGTTTTCCAATTGGGTGAGGGCCAGGTCAGGCAGTACAACAGTGGAAGGAGTGCAGATCAGTGAAGAACAGGGGAGGGAAGAACGATTAGGAAGGATGGGAGCTGGGAAGTACAAACAGGACATCCCCATTTTTGTAGAATTATGTCTATTCTGTGTTTTGAAATCACATTTTTAGGTTCAAATGAGGACTGCTATTCCTTGCCTATTAGGTTATTCCGCATTTCTAAGGATCCTTTTGAAAATTCCAACACCTTTTTTACATGACACCAAAAGACTTTCAGTGCCTTACGCTAATATAATATGCATAAATCACACATTTTTTTGCAACAGTTAAACCAGTGTAAATGTAATTGTAACTCTTTACCTGTCATTATGATAGCATGGATGTCACATCTAATAAATACAAGTCTTGTGAGATTATATGTCATTTTCTGTGATAATGTTCCTTGATTTCAGAAGGCAAAAACAGTATGCAATTTTTTCACCAATGTATGCAAGTAAATGTGCCTACTCCTGGACAGGGCTTATTAACAGTCTTATTAAACTTACCTACTCACATTATACTGGACCAGTAATTTTTTTGTGATTTCATTCGCATTCTTTAACAACACTTTATGTTTTCACCTTGTAATTCTTTGCAGGGCTTATTTTGTTTTCATGAGAATTTTTCTTTACCTTGCTATTTCTTCATTTCTTTTGTTTTAAATTCTACTTTTCTTTTTGTTTTCATGGACTCCTCACATTTATACATACAATCTGTTTTAGGGACTCATTACCTCATTATATCTCCAATTTAGGCACTTTCACCTGAACTGGTCCTCTAGAATCCATTTATAGTTAATGGAGAGAAGCAGACATGTCTTTTAATATAAGACTTGTAACTGAAGTGCCACTAGCCATAGCACAAGTAATCAAAATTTCAGTTATTTTCCAATTTGTATCCCAGCTAATAATATGTCTGTCAGATATTCTTCCAAGTTGTTTTATGTTTTTTGCAAGGTTGTTTGTTTGTTTGTTTGTTTCTTCAGCTCTGTCCAAAGGTTGGAGATGCTTCGTTTGTGTTTTTTTTCACATCTGCTTTCTTACATGTTGCCTCACTTTGTAGTCTTCTCCTTTGTTTTGTTCACCATTGCTATGATTTTGTTCTTTGGCAACACAGCTGTATCACACAATCTGTTCTGATTCTGCTCTATAGTCTGGCAAACTTTAATTTCATGAGTTTGTAACAGAATTTTTCCAGTTGTTGACCCTCATTATACCTGATGTCAGATTCCACAAGACTCTTCAGACTGTACATTTGACTTTACAGATTGAAGTAGGTTATAAATGGACTCAGAGTTGCTTCATCAATTCATTTTTTTTCACACAAAACAAAAAACTTTCAAAAGTTCACTGTGTAAGTGTACTTTGGATATTATGCCATTTAATGCCACTCTAGATAGCTATTCAGTATGCTTTAATATTAAAGATGTCTGGAGTCTCTACATCAGCAATATTGAACTAAAAATCCCCTGGCAGCATTCACTTTCATAAAGAGACAGAACTCTACTCTGAACATCTTCCAGTTTTGTAGAAGAAAGAGTTTTGTTCTTGATACCAGGTGTTCTTGTAACTGGTTAAAGAAAGCTCTGGATTGGCATTAAGACTCTAAGGTATTTTTCTTACAATTGAGGAGAGCAAAGCAGCAATGAAGAGGACAGAGGCAAGGAGAGTGACCTCTGTGCCATTTAAAAACTACCAACCCAAACTGCAGCTGTTTCAAACCAATATGTTTCATTTCCCTAAGAGATTCTAGCCAGGATGTCTTTATCATAGTGCCGCTTCCTACATCAGTTTGGCTACTGTGTGCAATGACAAATAAACAGATACAAGCTCTATCATATCTCCAGTCCAATCTTCAAATCGCAGTAGTTTTGAAGTATTTGCCTGAGCCAGAATTCAGTCAGTCACTTTCCTGGAGACACTGCCTTCTTCCCTGAGCATTGTGACTTCGTCACTGTCCTAAACCCCAGTATTGTGAACATAGTGGATGCACATCACCAAAAACTCACTGCTTTAGGAATGAATACAAATTTTAGAGCCCTGGCCAGGATCCACCTGAGGGGGTCACCACCTCATTTTATTTGCAACAAAAGCCAATTGCAACTTGAATGTCCTGGTTGATTTAGCTGAAGGTTAGGTTTTTGAGGGGAGCTACAAGTAGTGAGGGTCTTGTCACCTAACAGCACATATTAAGTCTCTCCTACCTGCTCCTGATTACTTTAATCATTCAGATGTTTTCAGTTTTGAAATGCCATCAGAAGTGTAGCCCCTCAAAGGGCCCAGCTGCACACAGTGTATCATAGTGTGCAGTAAATTAAATATATTCTCTCAATTTGTGTCCTTTCTGTGCCACAGTGTCCCTGTCTGCTGTGCTGTCCTTGGAATGCAATGTGAAATTAGCTCTTGATAGTGCGGCGTGGCAGAAATCAATAACAGAATTATGTCAGCACATAGGATGGGCTGCTAAACCCTGGCATTCCCAGCAACATCTTAATGCATGCCATGATGAACACGGAACTCTGGAAAAAGAGAAGTGTCTCTCATTAACTACTGTGGTTCTGGCTGGTATGTTCCAGAATGGCTGAGATATTGGAAAAGTGCTGAAATGCATCACCTGGTGATTTTTAGCTTTTACAAGCACATTTCCTGATTATGCAGTCAGATTTTAGCTCACCGAGAATACAAGCCTCTGCTTTTTTACTACACTGAAAATTATCAGATAAAAGCTTCTAGAAATAAATATTTTGGAGTATGTTTTTGTGTACCTTCCATCACAGGAGATGAAACTTCAATTAGATTTGATGGCTTTTACATCAATTTACTAAGTAATCTGATTAAAGCCTCAAAGTCTTCTCACTACAATACTTAATGACTTGCCCTGGGAAGAATGTAATACTGTCTAAAAAAATGTGATTAGGACTTCTGGTTCTTGCTGGCTTCAAAATCCTTGAGGTGCATGAATAAAGATGAATTTTAGTGACATAGTTAATAGAAAATGAAATTATTTGATATTTATGTTTTACTGTAGCTACAGAGATACACAAAACTTAGACCAGGGGGTTTTCAGGGGAACTCTGTAAAGAAGACCTAAATCTGTTAATCGTAATTCAGTGGGCCAAATTCTCTCCTGGCAAGAATCCTTTGAGCCAGATCTCAGACCCTTCTCCAGAAATTTTGTTCCATAAAAAATCCACAAACCATTTTAACAGGCCTAAGAGTATTTCAAACTACCACAGAGATTGCAAAAGTAGGTATTTTTTAACAAAATGTTTATTCACTGGAAAACATGAAAGAACTGAAGCCTAAGCTGTGTAAAGGAAGGAATTGCTTTGGAAAAATTACTTCAATATATTGTATTTTCTGATGAGTATATGTTGCACAACTTTGATAACACATTTTTTTGAGCTACTCTTGTCTTCAGAGGAATCAAGGCAGGTACTTGCATTTTCTCTGTTGCTGGTTTCATTGGGGATTCCAGTTTRTTATTCAATACATTTATTTATTTATCTACTTGAGAACCACCTTGAGGGTGTAGTAAAAGCAAAACACGAGAGTGCCTGCAGGAGCCTCGTTTCTTAACATGTTAAACAGCTGTGGTAGGAAGACAAAAAGGAGAGGCTTTCTTCTCCCATTGCCCCGTCCCTTCTCTACCTTCTGTTCCTACACCCAGCTGCACATCACTCCTTTAGCTGATTCAGCATTCAGTGTAATTCAGCATCTAGGGGTAAAACACAAGAAAACAAGCAGAAACACCAGGGAATGTCCCCAGGCAGGCAGGAGGCCACCTTGTCACTCTGACTTCTACAGCTGCCAGGTGCTGAGAACTGTAAAAGTAAAAGATAAGAGCTACTTTGTTGTAGTCAGGCAATGGTGAGAAATCCTTCTCAGGAAAAGTGTGAGACTACACTTACTTCATATTACAATATCAATTTTTTATTGCCTTCTCTGAATCCTGTCATGCTGAACTGAGCCCTCCAGAGCTACAGTCATCTTTTTAGTTTTCTCTCCTATTTTCCTTCTTCTTCCTGACCTGATTACCATGAGGCACCCTGAAAAAACTTCTGTTGAGTCTGTCTTCCCTGCTGACTCTCTGCTGCCAAGTCAGTCAGTGGGGAAGAAGTAGGAGATGAAAGGAGTCAACATTCCCATGCCTACAGCCCCACAACCATGGGGCCAGCCGTGGCAGTAGTTCTGCTGGCTTCTGAGACCTGCACTTGCACACACACCTTCCCACGGAGCTGCCAAAATGCTGCAATGCGGAGCCAATGTCCCGGGGAGAAGGCAGGGATGCATCTCAGTTATTCCCTCAGAAAATATCCAAGATGTTTAACTGCAGCAAATCAGTTCTGATTACCACCAGGTGGATGTCAGATGGAAATTTGCTCAGCTTTCTGTCAGCCTATCCACCCAAGGCAACCCTGCCAGAAACTTCCATCTTCTGGGAAGCCTTCCAGGCACACAGCCAAAGTCCCTTTGACTCTGGCTTCCAGATTCTCCTGCTCTCCAATTCCCCAGACATTAAGGCTCCTGCACCGCCCACCAGGAAAGCTTCTAAGTGGCACAAGGGATTCACAGCCCTGTTGGTGGCCTGCCAGGGAGATGAAATTACTAAATATGGTTGGAATTGGTTATCTTAGAGGTCTTTTCCAACCTTAATGATTCTACGATCCTATGATTGCAATTTGCACTTTTGATTTTTTTTTTCCTTCTCCCCTCGATCTTCTTGATTGAATTTCAATTAAAATATAGTTGGAAAGGCAAATTTGCCAGGACTCGGAGACTGTAGGTTTTTGCAAAGATTAACTTAAAACCTTAGTTTTAGGATGGCACTTCAGGGTGCATATTAGGTTAGCTGATGATTATTTTGGCAGATGGAATGATGTGAAATCCCCAACATTTTCCAGGGGAAGGTAATGCTGTAGAAAGACTAGAAAAACAGCCAAGAAAAACAGAGAGAACTAGAGACAGGAGTATGAGGTGTTAGAAGAGAGAGGAAAAGTTCAAGGTGGAATTTTTTTTGAACTGTATTATGAACTACAAGTCTTTGGGTTTGTTTTTTTTCTTTGTCTACTATAAAACTTGTTATTTTTTTCTGGTAGAAAAAGAAAATTTAAAAAGAAACTAGATATCTTTAAGACAGGTTTGCAAAAGTTTTACTATATTGAATCAGTTCTAGTTAATGTCCCAGGGTGAGTTTGATTGAGCCAATAAAGTTTGAATAAAAAAAATTTAAAATTTAGAAGTAGAGCTGCTACTCAAAGACAATGGACTTGGTTGCTGTACTTTGTCTGCTGCTGGGAGAGATACAACAGTAGATTCACTTTGTTCTAGCATGTTGAGTTTATATCCTGCCTCCTGGATTGGAACTGAGGAGAGAATCCTGACTTCTGATAGTTTTGACTTCGCTCACGTAAATGAACCAAAGGAAAGAAAAGGCTTTTAAACAGAAACTTTATTTGTGCTTGAAAATGAAGGTGTGAAAAATGAGGCAATGCTTTAAAAATCTGTCTTCGTGCAGTCTTGAGGCCAAATTACAAACTGATTTACATTCTCTCTTAACCCTGTCTCAGGAAATCACTTGTAATTTGTGCAACTCTTTTTTTCTCTCTGAAAAATTCCAAGTGCTGTCTCTGATGATGTCAACACAATCCCACTTCTTCAGCTGCAGAGTTCCAGGCAGAAAAAAGCAGATTCAAAACAAGCAGAGAAAATAGAGTTAGAGCCTCCTTCAGTCATCAAAAATCAAGGTAGAGTAGGATAGAAGGGTGAGCAGATGCAAGTATAAACTTTTTTCTCTTCGAATATCTTTTAAATGTTTTTATTAATTTTTTTCCGGTATGTGCTATCTAAATACTTTCAAAGTTCCTAGTTCTCAGTACACAGTTAAGCATTTCATTCCTAGTAGTGCAAAATAGGAAATGAATATAGTCAGCTCATTTTAAGGTATTTGCAGCTCTTTGATATACATTTGGAAATCTGAAAGTTGGCCAGATCCCGAGTTCAACTATTTAAAGGAAGTTTCATTGATTTCAGCAGAGCTGCACACATTCACACCAAATGAAGATTTGACCCATACTTCCTAATATGTTTTCTGAAAAACACTGCAAAGGAAGGTCTGGATTTCTCAAAGTAACTSTTCCCTTTTCTTGGCTTAATATTGCACACATGTTTTCTCACTTAAACTTTGCCTCATTTGGCTTTGGGTTTTTATGTAGCCTTTGAAACCATTTCTAATGGAAAAATGCAGCTGTTAGCAAGATTTCCTAAAATGTACATGGAACTAATTTTCCAGGCATTTCTCTCAAGGACTCTGATGTATCAACAGAAGACATTTGGCCAAAAGGATTTTTAATGTAACTATATGATGAAAGAAAAAGAAAGAGTAGAGAGAAAACATCCACTTGTAAGGATAAGAAGGAAAATTTGAATTTTAGTAGTTCGTATTTATGTACTTGCTTTAAAGTAAATCTTGAAACTCTTTCATTACCAATATTATTCTGCAGAAAATGAGTGAATTTTTAGTGTGAATTAAAATAATCAGAGATAAAAGGATGCAATAATGTGAAGAGATCTGGAATTGTAAAAATATCTTCACCATGGAGTCTGATTTTGTACATTGTCTCTCTGCATCATATTTTCAAAGGCACAAATGACCAAGACTACAGAGTCATCGACCTGACTCATGAAGAGTAAACAAGCACACCATAAAGTGCCATCCTCTCAGCCCGGAWGGCAGGACAGGGCAAGGGGAGGCAAAGAAGTTGGTGGGGAAGGAGAGATTCTCAAGATAAGAGGAAGCAAAATTCGACTCACATGCCCTTTCTGTCAGTTTCTTCTCTGGGACATCAGTGCTACAAATTCACCTATGTCCGTCTCCACACAAATTGCAATATGAACCTCAGTTATCACAGATTAAGTTAAATAACCAAATTATTAGGGGAAATAGATTTATTTTTAAATAATCCCACTGGGCAAAATTGTAGAGAATTATAATTTAATTTCTCTATTAATCCCACCGGTAAAATATAGTTTAGATACTGTCAACTGGCCCCTGTAACTGATAAACACATCATGGATTTTAATGTTTATCCTTATAACAATACAAAAAGGAATGTGTTATTATTGCCATTTTATTAATAAGTAATTGAGGGCATAGTTTAATGTCAATGGAAAACTGATTTGATGTTGAGTTGCTGACAGAAGCGGTGGTGCCATTTCATCTTCTGCACCAGTTTGCTGTTTCTGCCTCTTTTATGCAAGTCTTAGTGTATAAGTCCTTTATGCAGCCTAAGCCACAAGAAGCTTACCCAGCAAGGCAGGAAGACTGAGGAAATTGTCCTTTCAGCATCATCCTGTCAGTACATCAATTTAGCACCACCCTAAATGCACCTCATCCGCTGCCAAGAAACTATTTCAAAATTAAGRAGCCAATTTCAGCTTGTCTCAAAAGGAGCGGGACATTTGTGACAGTGCAAAAAATTAAACCTGAGGTCTCACCTCCCATGCCGCTTTTCTAATGACTTGATGGATCTCCTTTAGGAATGGTGCAATGGGYCTAAAGGGAAGACAAAACATGACAATGAAAATCAGAATTATAAAGGTTAATATACTTTGTTGCAAGCAGGAGTAATTCCACTTGTCTCAGGACTTAGACTGAGATCGTAGTTCCAGGATACTGGCACTCGAATAAATGAGACCAGTTGATGGATTTCATGCCTCCTTCCTGCCTATGGTGGGCTCCATTCAATAACTATTTAATATTCTGTTTTACCACTGCAACTATTTGAGGGGTCAAGCTGCAAATAAAATCCATGGAATGATCCAGGTTAAAGAATGACCTTTTCTCTGTTTTGAAGGTCAGGAAAAGGTTACTTTTAAATTACTGCATTTACTGCATAGTCCACAGTCATCTGTGTCAAAATAACCTGGAGGGAGGGAGGAACACTGATCAGGTTAGAGCTGGAAGGCAGTGGATGGAAACTGAGTAAGTCATATTTCCATGAAAGGCAGAATATTATCAAATGATGGCTTTGTAATATTGGGTCAGAGCATTTTTTTTGGACTATTTTAGATGACTGAAAGCGTGAATATCAACACAAGGTTAAATGTACAGTATGTGCGAGTGCATATAGTAATAAATCTGAATGATTTTTAGCAATAATGGTTATTTTCAGAATATAAAAGTAAAAGGTAGGGAGAATGCCTAAGACAGTATTGAACACATAAAAATGACACAATTAGCTAACATTGTAGACAGAGAAAAAGGGTATTTGCAATTAGGTGGTGACTATGTGCTCATAGTGGCTTCCCAGTCATACACTTACCATTCTCCATACAGTCTTTCTAAACTACAGCATCTGCAGAGCTCCCTAAACACAACAGAGAACAAGTCATAATGTGCCACTGGTTTTGGAGCATATAGAGAGAGTTCAGGTAGTTAAAGTACCAGTTAGTATTATGCATGTTTATGAGGAAAAGTGTAGTAATTTTTTTTTATTAGTTAAAGATAGATGACTATCACAAAGTAATGATCCAAGGTTATGGAAATAAAATCAATTAAAACATATTAGAGGACAAGCAATCACATTCAGTGGTAATTCATACTTTTCTGACTGAAAAATGAAAAGTTTCAAGAGACTCTATATAGTGAATGTTTGGCATATGCTTTTACTATGATTAGCACAAGCTTAAGCAAAAGAAAGCACCTGTTCAAGGACTCCTCCATTCCATAAGACAGGAGTTAGAAACATTTCATGGCTATGTCAGGTCTATAAATTAAGACTACCTCATGTTATCTCAAAAAGCAATATAGAGTGTATGGTGTGGCTGGGAGCAAGTACTGGGTGTGGGAAGTAATGTACAACTTGTTGCCAGAAAGCAAGCAGTTAATTACTACTCAACACAGAGTTCTTCTCTGCATTGAGAAAGAAGTGATAAAACACCTTTTCATTTCATCTCCATRATTTTTTCATCCTGTTATCAAATTCTTGTTAGTTGCTTTGCTCTAAAGAATGCATTTATTTTAGGTGTGAAGTTTTAGCTTGTGTTCACTGCACAAAGAACTGCAGTGGCCTAAGATGTCATCGCTGTCCAGCTATTTGTTACTGCTCCACCGGCTGCCACTGCCCCGTTAAGAACACCCTGAGAGGGAAAGCACACCTCTAGAGCTTAGGCTAATGGTGGGACACAAGGCTCATTCTTCTGCTCCTTTTCTGCTTAAAACTTCATTCAGCCTCTTTGCAATATTGTAAATGTCCTATTCACCAAATGGAAGAGCATAAGGACATTTTAATGTTGTCAAATGAAAATAAAACCATCATGATTCTGAMGTAAATTACTTGGAAACAAATGTTTTGCTTTGGTTGCACTATACAAAGGATTATTTATAAAATGAGCCAAGGTTATTTATGGCAGGTCTGAGAGGAGGCAGGCCTTCAGATTAGGAAAATATGTCATTTGGAAAAGCATCATATTTATAGATATGTGTTCTTTTTGCTAGTGCAAATGTAGAGACAGAAATGGCAGGGCTCCTGATTTGGCTGTTTAAAACTTACACGTGTGAGTGCTTTGTCCATGGGGAAATAAACRTTCTGCTCCCTGATTAGTTTTCACAAGGAGTTTGAAACAGAGATGGGTTCTAATTGCATAGTTTTCAACTGGTTAGAGTAATAGAAAAGTGGATTAGTGAATGTTTTATATGAAAGCAAAGACCTTTTTAGGGAGTCAGAACAAAGTAAAGAATTAGATATTGGCATGGGATTATATACTTTATTACAGGAATAAAGTATCAGCAATGGAAATCTTTGAAGACATTGGATGGGAATATGGGATGTGTAGATGTAGTCTGCAAACCTTCATTTGCAGGTAGTTTATCTGGAGAATAATTCCTCAGTTCTATATGATCTCCAACTTTGTTACTTACTTTCCCCATGTCCTGTTTTTTTCTTGCTGTTTTGTGATTTTATTTTAGTAGTATAGTTTAGAAAGCTGCAATATAGATTAAACGATCCGATTTAGTAATTTATGAGTCTTTTATAATGAAAGGAGAAAAGATAGACTCTTACGGCAGATGTGTTATCTGACATGTATGTCAGATGTCCACTTTGAAATAAGATGGATCCTATGAGATGCAGGTGTCTGCCTTTGGGCAGATCAATCCTACTCACTACCTCCAGGTGTTGGCTTCAGCTTTCCTTAAGCATACACTAAAGTAGTTTCTGAATTCAGTTCAGCATTAAGGGAAAAAAACAGAAGGMAGTTATATAATGAGCAGATAAGGAAGTGAGTAAAAGCACTAAAAAAACTTTTAGAAAAAGATGAATACCAATGGAATTATGTGCATTTTAAAATGCACACAGTGCACAATGCAAGACAAAAATCCCAGCAGTTCATGACCTCAAAAGTCAGAGCTGGCAGCCATAGAGAAGATATATTTTTATGGCTAGGTGCCATAATTTTACCTAGTAGGTTCCTATTTCTTAGATTAGAATAGAAAAAAAAACCTAATGTAATTAAAATCTAATACCTCGAGACACTTATGCTTTCTGTCATCCTACACCGAATGGGAAGAATTTGGATAGGTTGAAAAAACTACATTTGAACAAGATAAAAAAATGCTAAACGGGAATGTACCAAAAGACCACATTTTCTAACGAGMCCATAGACACAGATATGGATGCAAGAAGGTTTCTTCATCTGTTTTGAATCCACACTTTTAGTCTTCTCCTCAGAAAAGGTGTCTGATTATTCTCATCTTATTAAGACCCATCTAATTATCTTGTAAAGTGAATGGAAAAATAAAAGGTATTGCTGGTATCTATGGAATACATAGGGGCTTTGTCCCTCTTACCATGATTATTCCATTTTTTTAACCAATGACTTTTGTATGTACAATGACAGAATTTGCTAGGAGCAAAGGCAAGAGCATTGGTTTATTCCTTCCTATATGAAAACACCAAAACACTGAATGCCAGATTTAGACTTCCTTCGTCAAAATCTCATTCTCCTTGTCTATGAGTATTAAATTTCCTTCTATGCAGGGTTGCAGTGGAATAGAAGGAGGTGGACTGAAACTTCCGAGGAAGTTACTGATCCTAGATACCTTTTTCTAGGTCAATTCTCTAATAACTGGATTATTATTTTAAAAAAACAGTTTAATCTTCTTAACTTAATAGAGGCACGCAGTTTGTGATCCTAGTTCTCCAGGCTCCTCTCCCTTCCTCCCTTCTCCCAGTCAAAAGAGAGAGGGGCATCACAAGATATATTGTCCTCTACATTAGAATATTTCTTGCTACAGATTGTATGCTAATGTACAGAATGTTGCTAAATTTGGTGTCTCAGACACAAAATGCCTAAGTAAGGAAAGATAAAAATGGACCCACCCATATCTCAGCTTGGATGTGAAAATCCTTATTTATAGATCACATTATTATTTTGGATCTAGCCCTCTCAAAATGGCTCAGTGGAGGCTTGGTTTCAGAAAAGCTTCAGATGAACTTTCCTGTACCCTCTCTATTTCCTCCACAGCAAGAGAGTGCTACCCATCCTTCTAAGGGATTGGTAGCACAYGTTTCTTATCTTTTCTTCCCACCTTATTACTGCAGCTATTTGTTACCTATGCACAATCTTTTAGGCGGGAGAGATAGTGACAGTTTTCTGCCAATACTTTTCTCTCCTCTCTGCTGATTTGACAAGTCCATATAGGAGAAGAAAGTGTTACCTTAATCTCCTTACAGCTCTCTATATGTGGTACCATTCTGAGCATACTGTAGCTCACGCATATTTGCAGACACAAAAAGCTATGAGCATTTAGGTCTTTCTGTTTGGTGTGTTCTTGTTTCGTAAAGCTTGTTACCAGGCTGTTTGCAGCTCTCCAGCCGTGCACKGGATTCTCTTGAAGGAGAATTGTAAGGATCTCTCTTCTTTTTTTTTAATGTCTRTCTAGAATTAAAGCACACTGGTGAACATTGGCTGTTTTATTTTACATTTTAAATTTAAATTGAGTCATATGTTAACCACATTTCCACACCTGGGATTTGTTTATCTTGGATTTAGTTTATATCTTTAATAAGTGTTAGAGCAAATGTGCTAAGGAAATACTTTCCAGTTTTACTATTTTTATCTTGTTATACTGAACTTAGTTTAAATTTTTGTTTTGAAGTCAGTTTTATTTTCTTAACAAGTTTCTTTGAAAATAAAAACTTCAATTTCGGTGCTGCACTCTCCTCCCCTTCAAGTTACCTCCTGCCCCCACTTTCTTTTAAGTCTGGTAGTAATGAATGAATTCACACGCAGGTGAGCACAGAAGGTTAGCAGATCCCAAGGTTTATTTTTAATGTGGCTGGAATGGTGTTCCTTACACTCTCTTCTTTCCAGGCTGAGAGTGAAAGTGTTGGAGTGATCTCATCCACAGAAAGGTGTGTCTGCATACTCCCTTTCACAGGTGCAGCAATAGAAATCCAACCCGTGCAGTAACTGAAACCCTCATGTTTGCTCAGTATATTGCAGTCCCGCTTCTGCTCTTTGGGGCAGTACTGGAATTGGTTCAAAACCAATGTCAATTTATTATTATTACTTTTTTAAGTTCAGAGACAGCCTGAAAATGCTGGGATCTTAATTCAATGTTTCATTTGACATAGCACAGAGGTTCCATGACGATAACAAAGTCTTTCTCTTCTGAGTGACAATCTAATTTCTTCTTTATTTTTATGCAGTCTGTAACTATGTAGTTCATGTTCGTGAGATTTCAGGCTTACTCATAACTAAACAGTCAAGAAAATTATTGTGTCCAGTGTAATTTAAAATGCACCAAATACCTCCTCTAGGAGGTGCTTACAACTTACAGATCCTACTCAGATGAAATATATATCTTCCTTACTTTAATCTTATCTCGTATAGTTACAACTCTGTAAATGATGTTAAATATTTCTTGTTCACCATTGGTATTTACACTCAGCAATTACATAGAGCCTTTTATATGACATACTAAAGTGCTATATCTGACATAAATTAGCTCACAGTTGTTAGGACTGKCTAAGTAACAGGGGAAATTTTCAAGAAATTATTTATACCTCTGTTTGCACCCCATTCGTATAGCACATATTGCAAACATCAAGGCAAGCAAAGTTCTACCTGCATAAATGTGAATGGCAACAGAAATTATTTGGGAGTTTAGAGGCAAAATCCATTTCAAGTGGTTGCAGTGGTCATGTGGTGACCATACTGAGGCCTGGCTCAGTAAGCGTAGTGCAAAAGGAGGAGTGGGGAAGTCACAATTATGTGCATTTTAACACAGCAAACTGAACACAGCTCTTGTTCTTTAAGAGGACCAAATGTGCTCAAGTATGACTGGGGACAGTGAGGGGACACCAGCGGTGGGGCTCAAGTTACTGACTTTTAACATAATGGTAGCACAGCCTCGAGTTTCAGGGTGAATCCAACCAGCTGATGGTCCACAGAGCAAGCACACTGACTGCCATTCTCCCTGTGCTTTGGGGTCACCTGTCTGCCTCACCTGGCAGGGAGAGGTTGAAAAGAGAATCTGCYAATTGAAACTTGCTCCTACAAGCAGTGTGGACAGAATTGTCCCAAGGCCCCCACTGAGAACGTGGGCATGAGACCAGCTGTCAAAGGAGCATGGATTCACTACCCACTTCCACAAAGGGCATATCAGTGGAAAGCCCTTGCACTCACTGAACCTTGTCCAAACTGTTGTGGCCACGCACACAGGCACACATGTAGCATTGAGATGGTTCACTTTCTAATTCATGAAGGCATGATGCAGCACACATACTCTTCCCATTCATCTAGAARAAGTCAGGTTGGGAAACTTCCTTTCCGGTTTTACCTTCAGTCATGTACAAATCTGTTCCTAGCATCTTTGGAGAGTTCTCTGGCGAAAAACCAAGAGCAGAGCTGGAAGAGCCAAGTGGAGAAGCCAGAATCAATACTCAGGAGAGGCACAAACTTCACAACCCAGAAAGGCAGATTTATGTCTCTATAATCAAGGCTTCGCTGTGCTTGCTAGCGCTCTCTCTTTCTCTAATCTCCAGCAAAGGTTTTCCCATTGGATTCCATTTCTGGTTGCCAAATCACTCTACCACCCCAGAACTGCAACTCTGAGACACGATGTAGCACTTAACTAGTAGCACAGAGCCCAAAAGGTCAAAAGAGAATTGATATTAGTTTAACTTCAATTTTTATGCTCTTGTCTAAGGACAAAAGCAATATGATTTTGGCAGAAAGCCGAATCTCAAATCTGCAGGCAAGCTGTAGGGAGAAAAGTCCTCAGCAAATACTGCCTGTTTACAGGAACAGGTAGGAGGGAATTAATCAAAGGTTATTGTGATCAACTGCTCTTCAATAAAACATCCACCATGTATTTGCCTACTTGCCCACCTACCTCTTCAATGAAAAGTTGCATGATGGGAAGGGGGGAGAGGAGGAGGAGGGAGAGGAAGTGGACACAGAAATTATATGATGGAAAATTTTTTCTGCATGAAATTTGGAGGCGAGAACACCTGCATGATGAGCAGATCATCACCTCAGCACTACAGGGAGATTTATGAGACTTTTAAACACAGTTTCACTCCAGGCCCTTAATTAAGACACAGATGTATCTGAAAGTAGAACTAAAATCTAATTAAGCTTTGCATTTGAAAGGATTTTACATTAAAAGCACTGAGAAACTGCAAGTGCAATTTTATGTATTGCCCTTGCAGCAAACACAGCAAGTACATGGTAAAGTAAGTGATGCAGACTCTGGTTTTTTTGTGTCATGCTACATAAGACTCCTGAAGTTCTCTCAGTATGTCTGTATTCTTGAAATGAGGGAAGGATAGATTCATCTAATCTTTAGTTTCAAACATGGCTCCTTACACCAACGTACTGTTTTATAACACTTCCCGGTCATGRTTTTGTTTTACTTAATCTATCTGAAATCTCATTGTCTACCTTAGTTTTGTCAGGGTTCTCTTTATAGTCAATGAAAAGATGCAGGGCTGTAGGACAGTTCATCCCAGCTATATCAGATACCTCTTTTGGGACAACAGGAATCTTGCTATGAAGGTTCCAGTCTTCTATTCACTGCAGAATAAATTTGACACGACTGTCCTAGAATAGGTATTGCCTTTGTGATGATTAAGGTTAGTTGAGTTGAATCCCCAGGTATGAATTAAGCACATTCTTACATTGGGATAATATGAGGAGATACCCTATAATAAACAACCTTTGACATTTTCAAGGTAAAAATTTTAATCCAGATCTTATTCTAGAGAGAGATAGCTCCATACCTCAGGGTTTTCAACTTGAATCCAGAAAAACCTCTGCCAGTTCTCTCTAAGAGATTATGCTGGAGTTGTAAAGATTTTTATGGAAAAAATARGAGATCTAGGTGGTAGGGTGGATACAAATGAAGGTCTGTGGTTTGGGGTGCTGGAATAAAAGTCTAAGAGGAAAGCAGAGAGAAAAAAACAAGCATCTCTGTGTATTGATATATACCTGTGATTTTTGGTAATAAGTAGGTTTGAAATATGTAGGATGATGCACGAGGGAGGGAAACAGCTTGATTTCTGCTGCTTAAAGAGGTTAAACTCATGGCAATGAAGTGCAGCTTATTTTTAGGATAATGAAAATGCACATGGCACATCAGAAGAGGTAAGATCCAGCTGTTTTCTCTGGCCTTCTGGACACCATTTTTTAGATGACATAAATATTTTTAGTCACCTAATATAACTTATGCAAATAGTGGTCTGAATTTGCATCATAAAAAAAAAAAAGCCACATACCTTAGCACCTGTGTAAGAGAGAAAAAAATCATTTTTGTCCTTCTTATCTCCTTAGAGGGCAAAACAAGGAAGGACTGAGGAGAAGACAAGCTGAATACTGTCCATCAGCATYGTTTTCATTTAAATCAGTGATGAAAGAAGGGGAGATCTTTGAGTCCTTGCTGCTGCTTGTAAGGTTGTTAGATTGGTTGCATGTCTAAAAATAAGTAAGAAGGAAATTTCAGAAGGAGATAATAGCAGTGTATGATCTTACTCTGATTCCAAAGACAGGCACAGATAATAATATGAAATAATGATACGAAGTAATAATTCTCTAAATACCAGAATATCTACTTTTCAATGTAAAACTGTACCCAAACTAATTTTTCAAGCTCCTGTGGAAACATATACAGGCATTAGCAGAGAACATTTTCCATCCAAAGATAATTTTACTTGTAATTGAGAAGAACTTCTTGGAATTAGTTATTTGTTTGCAGCAGTGCACTTTCTGCAATAATAATAATAAAAATTTCCAGCCAAGGAAAAGAATTTTAGTTACATTAAGTGTGTGCAGTGATCATGGTGGTGAGGTGCACATTAGGGTAAGTGAATTCATCTGCCTGTGTTTAGACACCTCTAAGATGGATGTCCAATTTAAGCTACTTGTTTAGTCTCTCCGATTGCTCCATTTGCATTCTCTTACTCATCCATTCTCACTCTCTGTCCCTCTCTGTTGGCTAGTGTTCACTCTGTTAACTGTGGAAATAACTAATTCAAAACTAGATATTTCGCTTATAGGCAGCTAAGATACACGTAATGTGTTTCTGGGTCTGTGTTTTTCTCTAGCCAACTGTAGACAAACTCACAGCCTTAGAAATGTCATCAATAAATAATAAGGACAAACACATTATATGCTTAATTGTCGTATTCCTTTTCATGACTTTGCAGCTTTCTTTTTCCTCTGCATTTTTAAATCCTCCTAAATGTTCTACAGAGAACATAGAAGTCAGTGTTTTATTTTTTCAAGTAATATCTTTGTTTAGAAGTGCCATAATAAAAGAACTTTTTTTCTGGTATCTTTCAGGATATCTTGTTACATTACATTTTACTTTAGAACAGAATCAAAAAATGCCAGGCTTTTTAATAAAATGTGACTGCCAAAAATGCTACTATTTTTCTTTTTAAAAGCAGGTACTTCTTTGCATTTTTTATTAAATTTCTGGTGAAAAATGGTTAGATTGTTCTGCCCTACAAAAAAAATTCAGGGATGAGTTTTATTGAGAGTCATACATCCTCCCAAAATGTGTGTGCTTTGCTGAAACAGATATCCTTCATCAAGGGCACATTTTTTAATTCCAACCAGATCTATCTATAAACAAGTGGGCAGGAAATGTGCTTTATCGAAATAGAATTTGACAAGGAAAAGGGGGTTGTGGCTGAAGGCAGCAACTAAAGATATGGATGATTTTAATTAAATTGCCAAAAGTAAGAGGCTTGTGTAGCTTTAGATGAGTACCTAGACCAGATCCATAACAGCATTCAGTTGGTATTCCATGAAATAGAAAAGTTCAAAATTTTGATTTAAAAGTTCTCTGGTGATTTAGGTACTTTTGGAAATGATTGTGAAACAACAGGAAGGTGGGAGGCTATCGTGCTGACATCCTTTCATTAGTTTAGACAAACTAAAACTGGTTGCAGTAACAAAGCACAAGCTTCTGCACAGGAAAACAATCTAAATACCTGTCCTAGCCCTGGAGACTGTGTTCTCTAATTATGAGCTCATTTAAAAGCTGTATTGTCCCAGCTCAACTCCTCTCTCTCTCTGACCTAATTAAATGCAACTTCCACTAAATAGTAACACATCTTCATGGTAAATATATCCCACATCTTCAGCCTTGGGAAAACGTTTCCTATCTGTGCATCCAAGAGCCTGTATCTGCGGTGTGGTGCAGTGAGCCTGAAAGTGCTGACAGAGGTGAAGTTGGGACTTTCAGCAAGACTATGACAAGGGAAAAGTCTGGAATCCATAAGCTGGAGGACATAATAGATAATACCTGCCCTTCCTCTTTGTCCATTTTGGCTTAATGCTAATTCAGATTGCATCTTTCAATGCTAATGCAGAAGCACAGGGCATGGTTTTGATCAGAGTGATAATATCTGCCTTCCCTCGCTTTATTTCCTTAGTGCTTACTACCTTCCTCTCGGCAACACACACGTCCTTTCTACCCAGGAGGACCAAATGATCATTAGTACCTGGTTCCCAGTTTTCCAGCTGTGGGCCTAAAACTCTCCTGGCCGGGATCTTCACTCTGCAAGCTGCATCACACACCTCCAGTGGGTCCAGTTCTCCCCATCAGCATGATGGCCAGGACACAAAGGCCCCCAGGATGGGATCATGCACTGCAGGAAGTACCCAGCTGAACACAAGCTGATCCGTGGGTCTCAGGAAGCAGACCATGAAATATTCCCTTTAGGACGTGCTCGTGTAAATCGGGAAATGGTAGCACCAGCCTGAATGGAATAAAATATATGAAACTGCTTTTATGATTTTGGGTAAATGTCTCTGCATATTGGTTCATTTCAGGGGTGTCTTTCATTGCTGTTTACCCCAGACTTACCACAGGGTCCAAGTATTCACACAGGCAGTTACAGGGGACATTTGGTACCTGAACTTATCAGACATGGTAACCTGTTCGTTTGCTATGTCTTTAGCATAACACCACGATGGAAATTTTTCTTGTTTCACATGTTTAATATTTATGTTGGATAGCTGCAAGATATAATGAAAATTCATTTTCACAGCTGGTTCAAACCTGTTTATTTCTGCTTTTCTGAAAGGCAAGAATAGAGAGAGATGAGATATCTCACACAGAGAGGTAAAAGAGGAGGGCAAACAGAGAGAAAATAATGGAAATGTTCTGCAGCTAAAAACAATATGAGAGAAAATAATGATTTTTTTTCTCTTTCTCTGAAATAAGACCTACCTAAGGCATGCTCATTTGTTTATCTAATGGCAGGGTAGGTCCCTTGATACTGCTCCTTTATATGTCACCAGTGCAACACTACAAGGACCTGCCAGCTTGATTAGAACTCATCAATTAGCTTCAAAAGCTTTGAATCAACCCCTGTGCTTTTTATTGGCTTTATGTCTCCATCAGACCTGTGTAAAGAAGCCTCCTGCCAGCAGGGGGTGGATCTGGTCTGGAAACGGGGACAAAACAAAAATGCATCTTAAAGCACCAGGCAGCACCCTGGTTTAATCGTTATATTTATTTATAACACTATAATAGGGAAAGTGCCAAGACATTATCTAATACATGGATGGTGCCGCAACAGCTTTTCATCTTAGTCTGGGAACCATTAGGACGTTTTGCTGCATAAATAACACAACGAATTAAGCCTTCTTCTTGTATCAGCACCATATGTTAATAGCAAACATATTTATAATGTTTATTTGAATAGCTTCAAAAGGGGATATTACAACAGATCAGTTGAACTGTAAACACTGTTAAAGCACTTTTTAAACTTTGTTGCTAATGCCTCTTAGTAGATGGAGAAAAATATTGGTGAGAAATTTCAAAAGTGCTGGGAAAAAAGAGATTTCCACACATGAATTTCTAAGTACATTTATTAGCCATGCAAATTCACTGGTCTCAGTAACTGGGAGGCTTACAATTCTATCTTATGTGAATAACAGCAAAAATTGGGTTGTGTAATTAGTCTGTGGTCTTCCATCAGTAAAAACTTCTATTACAGGGAGCTGCAGTGCTGACATTTATAAGTTTCTGGGTGATGTATTAGAGTTACCATAAATACAGCTGATAGTAGCAGTTGCTGTGGCCACAAATTAGGCTAGTAAATCAAATATAAGTACTCACATGGCTCTTTTTTTTTTTAAATAAAGAAAGCTGCAAATTAGCAGATTTTTCTATGGGAGTTCACATATCACAGAAAAATGTCAGTGAGTTCGGTCCAAGGGGCACTCTAGGATTTTTTCATTCTCCTTTGTTTTTTAACAGTACTGCCATCAGCACTTTTTTGCCCTTTTTCAAAGACACTCACCCTTCATTTGTGAAAGCAGTATCAAACAGCAGGTCAGCTGCTTTTTCTGTGTGTATGCTGTTTCCTTTAAATGCACTCTTGAGTGAACACTGATAGCTGAAAGGACAATGATGGGACTACTCAGTGGGAAAGAATATTTAGCCTTCTGCAACACAAGAAGATGCTGATTTTTTTGTATCTGTATCCAACCAGGTTAGTAAGCAGAAAATCTGTCTGCACAATGAAAACCGTTTCAAAGATTTCCACAATGAATTAAAAATTAATGCCAGAGGTTCATGCATCCTGAGTTAGTCCTTTAAAATTAAAAATCAGTGATGCCAACTTTTGATTAAATGGAAGGAAACAAGTAAAATATTACACTGGCTGGGATTCACTGGCTTAAACACAGTCATCTAGTGTCCTTTAAAATGTGCAAAGATGTGACAGTTGTCCGTGGCCAGGGTGTATYATATAGTATCTACACAGAAGTCTTCTTCTACGAAGTCAGTCAGAAGACTGACAGGACACCATGGTGCATCTGAAATAGTGTTACACTCCTATGGATTGGCAAATGAACCCTATCCACACTGAGAATATCCCCAGTGGCCAGTAAGTAAATTTAAATGTCTGTGTAGGTTCAACAATTCCTTTCTCTTTCTGCTCCAGAGACTTGCCTCCCTCCTTGGCTATTTCCTGAAGCTTCAGTCAGTCTGAGAAACTGAGTTCTTTCTGAATAGTAAAAATCTCCCCACATATGTGTCTTGTCTAATTATCTGCCCCAAATATGAGGGAATAATTTTTTGAATGAGGACTATTTCTGACTACAGGATTCTAGTCTCAACTTGTAAAGGAATCCAGGAATGTAAAGGAGTCCAGTTATGGGTCAAGCACTCTCTTGTTTGTAGAAATGAACTCAATAAACAATGAATTTCACCATGCCTCACATAAGTTGCATATGTGAAGCTCCTTAAAAGAGTTGAGCCCCTCTACTCCTTCCAATCCTCTGCAGTGAAGCTTGTGTACTGAAATGGACAGCCAGCACTGAAATACTWCATCTGGACTTGGTAATTTTGAGCATAGTTGCACAAGTACGGTACTTTCCATCCAAATCCCTGAAATTTCATGACCTAGATATAGATGCTGACTGGCTATTTCAGCATGTGTGCATGGATCTAGGGCACTGTGTTGCACGGACCTGACTCAGTATCAGCAATATGGCTTCGAAGCCAAACTTTTAAGTCAGTACAAACTCAGAGTAACAGAAGAGACATTTTGGCATACGACTATTAAGCTACAAGCTGTCTGAAGAGCATTAAAAGGATATATTATTGCAGATCCAAATACAGAATCCAAGTGCAGAAGTTACAAAATGCCAAAATACATACAACCCTAATTTCTTTTTCTTCAGGTATATGTCTTATAGTGTGGTATATAATTACATTCAAACCTGTCACAAAGCATGCACTATTTCAGGCACGGGACAGCATATGTCCTGAATAAGAGCAAAAGCACTAGACACCTACTTGTGCAGTAAGCACTCTCTCTCAGAGACTGGAAAAGAAAGAGCAGTGTAAGCCTTTGTTTCAGTCTATCAGTTTGCTACATTCCCAGGCTATAGATTTTTAGTTTGCTATATGAGCTATGAAGGTGGGATGAAAATAAAGGTAATCACCAGCTGTAAACTGGATAAGGGGTCCCTAATCAATCCTTGTAACTTGCCTCCTAACAATCTCATTACTGTACTGTATGCGTACGCTCTTCTAATACCTGCAAAATGTCAGCTGTGTGCTCTTTGTTTAAGGTAGTTTAAAATTTGTTGAATTCGTTCCTAGGTAGCATAGTTTCAGCATGTGACAAGAAAAGCTAATTCAAAATATTGTGATTGCTATTGCAATTCAAGTGGACTTTAACAATATACTTCTCTTTTTGCAAATAGTTTGCTGCTTTAAGAATGGTTCATGTCTTTTATCTGTAAACCAACAGTASAATACTTCTGAATATGCAAATGACACCAAGCTGTGTGGTGCAGTTGATTCACTTAAAGGAAGGGATGACATCCAGAAGGACCCAGATGACTTTCAGTAGTGAGTCCATTTGAACTTCATGAAGAACAAGGCCAAGCACAARGTTCTGCACCTGGGTCAGGGCAATCCTCAATACCAGTACAGACTGGAAGATGAACTCACTGAGAGCCCTATGAAGAAGAACTTGAGCATGGTGGATGACAAATTGGCCATGACCCAACAATGTGCACTCACAGCCCAGAAAGCCAGCTGTGAACTGCTACATCAAAAGAAGTGTGACCAGCTGGTTGAGGAAGGTGATTATCTACCTCCACTCTGCTCTGGTGACAACCCACCTGGAGTGCTGTGTCCAGCTCGAGTGCTTGGAAAGGGTTCTGAAGAACATCACAAAGATGGTCAGAAGGCTGGGACACCTCTCCTGTGAAGAAAAGCTGAGAGAGTTGGGGTTGCTCAGCCTGGAGAAGAGAAGGCCCCAGGGAGACCTCAGAGCAGCCTTAGAATACCTAAAGAGTGCCCACAAGAAAGACAGTGAGAGATTTTTTTTTTACTAAGACCTGAAGTGACAAGGAGTAATGGGTTTAAAAGTGTGTAGATTCAGATTAGATACTGGGGAGAAATTCTTCACTGTGAGGGTGGTGAGATATTGGAACAGGTTGCCAAAAGACTTTGTGGATGCCTCACCCCTGGAAATGTTGGCTGGATGGAGCTTTGAGCAACTTGGTCTTGTAGGAGGTGTCCCTGCCCATGGCAGAGGAGTTAGATGACCATTAAAGGTGCCTACAACCCAAATCATTCTGTGATTCTATGAGTGTAGCAATGACTAAATTAGCCCCTGGTTTCTGACACTCCTTTCCACTTCCTCTTAGAGCAGCAGGAATACATTGGCAAACGTCAACCTTGCTTCAGGGGCATGCAACACGTAGGTGCTTCAACCAAACCACAGTAAAATATTCATACTGGTTCACAATCCATGAGTCCACAGACTGAGACCAGAGCTTCTGAGCTGTACTACTTACTTGTGACACCTACCTGAGAATTTTGTAGTCCGGCTGCACTCTTGGAACATTGGAAAGATCAGGTCAAGCTGAGGGGTGTGTGTGAAGCATGTGGGGGCAGGTGTCATTTCCTGAATTTGCCTCTTCCCACACACTCTTGGACAGGAAAGAACATATGTTGTGACTACAAATGGGATTATTCACTGAGTATGGCAGGATCAAATTGCTGTTTTGAAATAATCTTTCTTGTATTAGACATGTTAACATCCAGGAAGGAAGAAATAGCTCATATGAGTACTCAGATCATCCTCCAAGATGCAGAAATGGCACCAGTTTTGACTTTTGTTATTTTCTCCATTCCTATAGCATCTCATGACTTGTGGTCTGATTACCAGAATCAAGTTCAAGAACTTTGGGAGAGGCCACAGGGTACATAGCCAATCTCTACAATGGCAGAGTTTATGCCAAATATAGCTCTTAAATATGATATTATTTAAATATTTTTTTCATTATATTGTTTGAAGTGGAGCCACTCAGTCTGCCTTGCACAAGTCTGCCAATTTTTAATCATGAACTGAAATTTGAAATGCTTATTTTATTAGGGCAAAAATGCCAACATTAAAAATATTATTATTCATTTTTAAATAATGTTTTAGTTATTCTGCCTCCAAAATGCAGTCAAATTTTCTGTTCAYAAATTTAGAAATGAATGTAATTTATTTATTTTCTCACTTCTCTAAGAACATAAGAAGAAGATTTCTGTAATAAAGTCTTTACATGATGGCAGACAGTGTATCCCGCAGACACATTATCCCCACAAACATGATGGATATACGTGCTGTTTAACCCAAACTAACCCATTATGTCAAAACATTTAGCAGCTCTTTTTGTTCTTCAGTTTAGTGGAAGTTCCACCGGRGAAAGTCTTTGGTATGCAAACATTTCCCATTGCACACTTTTCTGACATTGCTCTTTAAAAGGATTCTTTTCACCAGTGCTTTTGGATATTTAATGATTGTCAAGCCATCAAATGTTCAAGTCTCAGGATTACCTCATTACTTAACTTTGGCTTCACTCTGCTTCCATATTTGAGGTTGAAACAAAAGACAATTGAGTAAAGAACTCAGGTCACTACACTATGGGTTGCCTTGACCTCGAAAGCCCTATATTTCCCCTTCATGCCCACCACCTACACTTTTCATGCAAACAGGCTGCTTTCCTGACTTAGCTTGTTTGCTCAGTAAGATACTTGACTACGTCTATCTCATTATCACCTCTTCTATCACATTTAGATCTACTGCTGTGACTCTATGGATCACATTTCTTCAGTAAAGCTCTAATGATCCTGGCAATTTTATGGTACGTTATACTACTGACAAGGCATATTCATTTAAACATCTTAAATATTTTAACAAATCCCACAGAATTTTGCTAGTGCCTGAAAATCATCACTTATCTAATGATACAGAGTATTTCTTTGCCTTATAAACACTTCAAGTTTTGGCTTACCATGAGAATTTTTCACTCAGGGCTAAATGCAACCCATTACTAAGGCTTATTGCTATCTTTAACTCRGGATATGCCCTATGGAAGTCACAAAAGTGATAAGCCCTTAGATTTTCTTATGAAGTTTTTTCTCAGTCCTTCCAGATTTTGAGAAAGAAAACCCAAACATACCAAATGGAAAAGTCAGGTGAACGGGTAGCATTTTGCAATTAATGAAGAAGAGAGAGAAAGATTAATTTTTAAAAATATCTGCTTGCACGTGAAAGACAGACCTTTATGAAAAAGTGTGATGTTTTCAACTGGTTTCAACAGTTTCCCATGACCACATACCTCTAGTTCCTAGAGGACTAGGTTTATACCACACTGAATACCCATACCAGGGCATCATTCTATTTCAGGCTGTGTTGTGCAGGAGAGAAAGAAGCATATCAGAGTGGCTGGACAGCAACAAGAGCAAAGAAAGCATCCAACAATAAGAAAACAGTAAGGAAAGCTGTGTGTAGATCTGCATCAGAATGTGTGTGTCAGTATTACCCTAGGACTTAGCTACACAGGATGCACCTTGGGACCCACAGGGCAGCATCCCCTCTTGAGATAAGTCCTTAGGGGCTTCATCCCAGAAAATTAAGCAGTGAGAACTCTTCTCTTTCTAATTATTTTATGTAATAGCTTAATGAAAACTAACATGGGATATTGGCAATGATTTTGTGAACCCCCTCACCACCTTGGGGAGATTCTCACTTAAACACCACACCAGAGATGCTATTAGTATTCTGGTAAGTTGTATTCTTCTTCTACCATTTAAACACCTGCTGCTGGGAACAGAGGAACTTGAGAGCTATTGAGTTAAGAAGAAGGAATGAGCAGCAGACTGCCCCTAGCTTTCCAAAAGGAAGGGTCTTGGTTCTTTGCCAGGACAGGATAAAACCAGTAATAATACTGATTCCGTAGATCAGAAGCCAGATTTGTCACCTGCCATCTCAATACTCTCAAGCAGCATACTGGGAGAAGCAGAGTCATATTCCACTGTGTTCCATTGCTTTATTCGCGTTGGCACAGAGCCACAGTCATTGGCTCCACAACCACACTTCACTGAGGGCAATGAAGGGCTTCCCTGTCTGGGCTAGCTTACAGCTTGGTGATAAGGGCATTGCCTGGGAGYAAAGGGAGGGAAATTTATCTGACAGGGAGCTGAATTCAGATGTCTAGCATGGAGTAACAACATTCAGTGTCAAAGGTGTGTGGCTCCTTGTGTTTTAGGACAGAACTTCCATTTGTGTTCCATAAAAACTGTTTTAGAAAGTATAAGCCCATATCAAATGATTRTCACTGACAAAAAAAAGAAAAAACCCTTCATGTTCCGAATTCTGAGTGGAGAGAAGTCACAGATCTGTACCTGACAGTTCTTACGGGCTAAGTCTAAACAAGCCTTCCTTTTGGGTGGAGGCTTCCTGGTTCTTTGAAGTGTCTGATTTCCTCCTATCAGGTATGCAAGTTATCAAGGTACTTAAACTGTTTTAATTGCCTTGACAGGCCCTCTACATTTAAGGCTTTGCAACATTTTTGCACAGAGAACAAAACCTCAGGGTAAGGTACCAACATCAGTGAAAATTTTACAGTAACTAATATTGTTTGGAAATCTAACCAGCTGAATACATCTGCTATAGAGCTATGTGTGATCTGAGGGGCAAAATCACTTCCAAAATGCATATAGTTTATGCAGCTTGCAATAAATATTATTCACAATTATAGTTCGACTTTTATCAAACAGACAAGAATAACTTGCCAAAAATATTTTAAAAGGCCTTTGCATGATCTTCTCATGTYTATTATCATATTCTTGACAACTGAAAGTTATAGGCTATTTAGGTAGGCATGGAAATTCAACTAGATATTAAGAAGATAATTTAGAAGTCCAATCACTATTCCCTTTTGAAGGGGAAATTAAACATAAACCTGCTGAACTCATGGGTTTTGATTGATTAAAAAAAACCCACCCAGAATAAGTGTCCTTGCAAGATTGATCCAATTGCTTGTTATTGATTATTTCTTATTTTCTTAAAGAACTTTTTCTTCATGAATCATGAATGCTCAGCATTCTTGAGTTGTGCTACAGGCAATTCATTCTCATGCAGTAAACTGAGCTGCTAATACCCATTACCAGTGTGCCTTGTTCCATTTCTGCTGCTTCCTATCCTGGGAACCCAAGAATCCATCCTTTACTATAGTAGCAGCTCCTCATTCCACAGTGTGATTAGGTTCAAATGCAGAACCACATACCTCAAGAGAATTTGGGGTAATTCTTGCTGCTTCCTCACTTGGAGCCATACATTGACACCAGTTCTTGTCAGGAACAGGCTAGTATTCAAAGTTCAGCCTGCTCCTGACTTCTTTTTGCTTTGATTTCCCATGTTTATAATTAAAATAAAAATAAAAACTGAAAAAACCTCTTTAAAAACCCCCAAAACAACTTTTTGCTTGGTTTGAGTGTATGGTGAAGCCTTTTTAAAAAAGATTTTGTTAAGATAGTTAAGAATGAATAAATGTTGAACTCTTCTAGGGCATCTTTCTACCTTCCTGAAGTTTGCAGTGAGCAATAATTCAAGCACCTTATAGTGTTCAGTCCTTGGAATGATGTAAACAGGCATTTTACATCTGGAATGAGAAACAATGGGCCTACAGTTTTACCTCCTATAATGTGGGCAAAGTCCAAAATTCATGGCTAGTGATATCAAGAATAAACTATATGGCTATCGCTCCGAATTTGTTACTAGTTAGTCATGATTATGATGTCATGCAAATAAACAAGATTTTCAAATAAACATTTTCATTTGTGTAATTGTAAACCAACATTGCACTAACACATTGAAAATCTTTAGAAGTTTTCTTTTTTGTCCAGACAATAAATCAAGATCAGAAAAATAGAAAATACTAATGTGTGATAATATAAGAAAAACAATAAATCAAGATAATTTACTTGGAAAAGGAAATCTCTAGCTGCTGAAGAAACTCCTAAATTGATGTCTGCATARTGACTTAAGTTTATTATTGAAAGAATTTTAAGAAGTAGTTTTCCCTACTTCACTCTTTTGGGACAGGTTGGGTCATTTTCACAGATATTCCAGATGAAAAAATTGTGCGATATCAGATTCCATTAGAGGGAAATTGTCCCCAGGCTGCAGAAGTCCTTAGACACAGTTAACCCACTCTGACAACAGAGCAGAAAAATTTCATCCGAAAATAAAGCACAAGACAAACAGTAAAGGAGCAAAACTGGAGCCTGTGTCAGACTGGAAAGGTAACAAGGTAAATTCTGCAACTTAAATCTGTATGAGGAAAGCCTTGGGCATCAATTTAAAACTGAGCTTCATCCTAGAGAGGACAATAAACTAAATATGTTCCTCTAGATTAAGTTCTCAACTTGGCTAAAACCTACATGCTTCAACTTCCTCTCTTCCATGTTTTTRATGCTTCAGACAGATGTTCCAGCTGGGAAGAAAATGTGAAGTTTTAGCTTTGTCCAAGTTCTGAAAATTTTTTAACTTGATTTGAATTCTATTCCTTGGAACTAAAATATATATTTATTTGGAAAAAATAAATAAATTAATACATACATTTCTCTAGTGACTTGTGGTCCCAATAAAGATGCTACACAATTTCCTTAACTGACAAATTTTTCTTTTGTGACAGGACAGTTCCCTTTCATACTGGTGGAGTCCTTCAATAAGATTATCAGTTGAAATGGTCACACTCAGACACAAACTCCCAACCAAATCCAAACACAAAAAAGAAGCACACAGAGGGTGAAATCAAGGTTGGATAACCTGGGAGGAATACAGAGACATTGTCCAATCATCTAGGGTTGTAGTTAAGAAAGCTAAAGCCCAAATGGAATTGAACCTGCTAATGGATGCCGAAGACAACAAGAAAGACTTCTGTAAGTATGTGGATGACAAAAAAAAGTGACATGTGGAAAATGGGGGCCCATTGCTGAATCAGAGGGTCTGATCACACAGGGTATGGCTGAAGTACTGAAAGCCTTCTTTGCTTCAGTCTTTACTTGCAAGACTGTGCTTTGGGAATCCCAGGTCCCAGAGACCAGCAGAACAACCTGGCCAAGGAAGATGGTACCCTTGGTGGAAGAGGATCAGGTTGAGGAATTCTTAAGCACACCAGACACACGTAAGTTCATGGGTTCTGATAGAATGTACACACAAATGCTGACAGAGTAAAAGTGCTGTTGGCCATTGAATT
Source organism: Parotia lawesii (assembly GCA_003713295.1). Classification (NCBI taxonomy): domain Eukaryota; kingdom Metazoa; phylum Chordata; class Aves; order Passeriformes; family Paradisaeidae; genus Parotia; species Parotia lawesii. Next base: position 2,873,924 of record RAHM01000077.1, read on the forward strand.
GACATTAGATCCATAATTAAAGTCAGGCATAAGAATGACACCCATATAGACTTCAGTATGCATGGACAAGAGGAGAGAAAATGCAAAAAACTGCGAGCATATTTCTCCCACTTGTCAGGGAGGAAGCTATAGCACAGTGATTTGGTGACACTATTTTCAACCATATTTTCTATTAAGCACCTTCTCTCTCGAGCACCATCCAAATCAAGTATTCTAACACAGAGCTTCTAACTTTATTTCTCTAAAGCACAGCATCTTCCACTATTTCGCTTTTAAGTGCTGGCAGGTGCCAGGGCAGACCAAGCCCTGGAGACATGCAGAGGCCAGTCTGGGCAGGGGCAGAGCAGATCCTGGGCCATGGGTTGGGTGAAGGTAGAGCCTAGTAAAGGGTCAGGGTCAGGGTCAGGGCTGGCTGTGCACAAAACTGATGAAGTTTAATGTCACGTCTAGTAAATGAGCTCACCAGAAATGCACCAGAAACACATACACTTCCACACCTCTAAAAAGCCAAGGTCAGGACCCATAAAGGCACACTCAGCACATATCAAAGGCTCCCCACAATAGCAATGGTATCTCAGGACTCGTAAACAACTTTTGCAGTGCTGCAGTGACTGGAGCGCACTGGGTTTTGCTGAGCAAGCCGAAGGAGAGTCGGTCCTTCATGCTGGCGGGTGTGCATGCCGCGCTCGTCAGAGCACTGCTATGACAGAGATCTCTTCCTCTGATGCTGCCTCTACAGATGCAGTAAATCATTTTCCCCGGTTACTGTTTGTGAGAATGAAGCCAATGGAAAACTCTAAGTTGTTACAGGGGTGACAATTCCTGGCAAAGATGAGTTATAGTAGAGTAAAAAGAGCCAAGGAGCTGGTTCATGTGTCATTCTGTACAGTGATGGATATTCCGAACTGTCATGTACAAGAGCTGAAGGGAAAGAAAGCATTTGCTGTTTCTTCCTGTTATTCCTTCTTCTTTTGAAAGTCTCTCCAAATCAAAATTCATGTATAACATGCATGAGGTATGTATAGCACTGTATTATATTGTACTGTACAGAAAATTTTACTTTGCATGCRTATTTCTTCCACTAGTATTTATTGAACTGTTTTTTCTACATTAGCATTTTTTATTTTCAGACTTATTTCAAGCTTCAAATATTCATGTAAGTATCAGAAAAATTTGCATTAGTAGAGGGGTTCTAGAGACACAAAACAACAGYATACCTACCTTTACCACACAGATAAGAGAGGGCTGAAAGTCCCTTTTTGGGTAGATCTGCCTGTTATGATTCACCTTCTTAAGCCAGTAGTCTACTTTACCCATGCTAATCACAACAAACTGTACTCCCTTAGACCTAGAAATCCCCCTTTCCACTTCTTGCTGTGGAACTGTTTGTAGGTCATCAGTTTGACATTAGAGCTATAATTAAAGTCAGGCAGTAAGAATGACACCCAAAATTAGGCAAGTGGAGAGAAAATGCAAAAACCTACCAACGTATTTCTCCCACTTGGCAGAAGGAAGCTAAAGCACAGTGATTTGGTGACTCTACTTTCAGCCATATTTTCTACTAAGCACCTTCTCTCTCAAGGACCATTCAAATCAAGTATTCTAACACAGAGCTTCTAACTTTATTTCTCTCCAGCACAGCACCTTCCACTATTTTACTTTACTGTAAAATTGTAAAATGCAGTTGAATCCTGGCTACTTGAAATTCAATGATGCAAAATCATTCCTTATCCGAAACATATTCTTGTTGCCTGAATACAGCATGGATCTACTAAATCCTTGTTTACCTGAAGGTATGAAAATAGACTTAATTCTAAGTCTACCATTAGAAAAACCTAGTAAAACTTAGACTATCAGTCATAAAAATACCTAGTTAGTTTTTTCCCTAACCCTGTGAAGCAAAGTCATGGGACTTTGTTACAGCTAACTCCACACTGTCTCTTACCCACTCACTGTTTGATATGCTATTTGAAAAACTAATTGCTCATATTTTAAAGCTTCTTTCTGGATGGTTATTTTTGGTGCCACCCACTTTACTTTGCACTTAACATCAAGATGAGGGAGTGGACTTAAAAATTTATTCAGCAGGGAGGGAAAAATGTGAGGAAAAGTCTTCTAGAGACTCCAACATCTTAAAGTAATTTACCTGTCCTTGAACAAACTGACTGTAAGCCCTCACTTAGAAATTACATTACACAGATAAATTACCTTACATCACATGCAGCCCGGCTTTTTGTCTGGTATATGTTTGTGTATTGATTTTTCTTTTTTAATAAAATCAATCATATCTACCTGATTTCAGAAAGTTGTAACAACCCACCTGTGTTGGGAAACAGATGTAAAGACACAGAGAGAAAAAAATGATCAGACAATGTTTTAAGCTACATGCTGGCTCACTTTATTACTATTGATACAAAGAAAAGTATGTTAGTTTGTCACAAAAATCACAACTTTCTGAAGAAGGGTACTCTATGCTCTTTCATGAGCCTTAAGGAGAAAAAGTACACAGGAAAATAAGGGCCACAGGAACAACTATTCCCCAAAACAACTGCCCAAATTTGGGCTGCAAACATGGATTTGAATTTTGTAGCACAAGGCTATTTCCCATAATTAATAATATTATTTAATAATATTTAAATAATAATTATTTCTGTTTTGGAGTGTTTTAAATTTTCCTAGTCATCTTCCGTGTTGCGTGATTTGGTATACTACCTCTTTAGAACTTGTTTAGCACAACTTCGTTAGCAGTAGTAGCTAAATTTGCTGGAAATTYGTACCACCAGGTCTAACTTTCACTCAGTCAAGGAAAAGTAGTACCCAGAGGCAGCTCAAGCCAGAAAATAAGAAAGCTTAATTCATTAACAGAAGTGCAGCCTTAGAGACTAGAAAAGAAATGGCTGATCTAGAGACAGGGGAAGGACCCAGTGATGGGAAGATGTCGCTGTTTTCCCCACGGACGAGCAGAGAAACGACACAAAGTCCAGGCTCAGGGATAAATGGAAGCACTTTAATGAATTCTCAGAAGGCTTTTATATGTTAGTTCTCAAAGTGTATTAAGTGGCATAAGGTAATTGGTTTTTTGCCATYCACCCCYTAAGGGGATTGGYCAAGTTCTAAGACACCCATYTCTGAATGTTTTTCTAGTTAGAACCWTRACAATTCTGCAAAACAACCWGCAGVTGCAAGAAGTTTACAAAACTGTAACATTGTTTTGAGTTACTTGCATGGGAAAGACAGAACTCTCACAGAAATGCTGCAGAGAGCTGAAGAAATTCTCTGCTGAAGCTTTTTCAGCACCCATAGGAAGATCCCAAACCACAATAGTACAACTGGTCTGAACTGCTGCATGACAGGTAGGGAATTCAGGTCATAAAGGTAGAATTTCCCAGGGCTTTCTTTGTTCAAAGTCCCTCTTCAGAGGCACCCAGATCAAGCTGTAGTGTTATTAATAAAAAGGACTTTATAGAAGAATCTCTTTTTGGCTTATTAATTCAGCAGAAATTTAGACCTGAACCCTGTTATGGTGGCAGGTACGTGTAATTTCTGTCGTATCTGTAAGTTAGGCATAGGCCATTGGTTTTCTTTACCATATTGCCTTAATTTTAAAGCTCATTAAGTTCATTTCTAGCTTTCAAGCTTACTTGAATTGAACCCTTCCTAAATGTAAAACTGTGGAGACAGTGAAGGAAAAGAAGGATTTGTGTGCTCTTTTTTTTTTTTTTTTTAATTTCACTTTCTTGATATTCTGATGGAACTTCCATCTCTTGGGAATTTGCCTCACAAATATCAGAAAAATAATATACCTTTTTCTTTCCCCTCAAACTCTCAAGAAATTGAATCAGCAAGCCCCAAATAGTTAATAACTTTTTGATATCTCTTTCAATCATTTTTAGAAATCCTCACTTGTCACTGACAGCTTTGCAGCTCCTGTCAAAAAGGCAGACTTGGCTAACAATTATTTTTTTACTCTATATACAAAGAAAAATTTTTCTTTCCTTTTCTTTCTCAGTCTGTGTTGAACAAACTTTCACCGGTTGGGTAGAGAACTCTCAGAGATGATTATTTGATTACTTCTTAGCCTCTAGCAAAATGTCTTTACATGTCTTTATATTCGCATCATCAGTAAGATTATTTTGAGAATACAGAATGAATGTCATGACAAGAACTCATGAAACAGAGAAGATTTTTGCAACCAAAAGTGCCTGAATCTTGCTCAATCAATAGAAAGACATTAGAAGCAAAAAGAACAGTATCACTCTCAAATATTATTTTAATATTTAGTTATCTTCTTAAAAATAGTCATGTAGAAAAATAAGAAAAATAAACTAGTTAATGGGGAAAATCAGGCAGTCACAGAATTTAATTGATTTAATTGGTTTCAAATGTATTTATTTTGATTTGCTGACTCATGCTTTAGAGGGGCTTATAAGAAAGAAAGCCAGACTCACACAAGTTTAGAAAAGCAGATATGTTGTTTTCAGAGGGTTAAGTGTAGATGACATGGACTCTACCTGGTTGATCTGGGCAACCCACCAGTGTTTTTCCCTTGCATCCAGAATCACTATACAGCCAATCATTATATGTAGAGGCAGGTGGGAAGGTTGGTCTTTTCTATGTTGCCAGTACCATTTCAACTATTTTTATCTGTTGAATTTTCTCTCACAGCAGTCACCTAGTACGGAGTTTACATCATCAGTCCCTCTTTATGGCTCGTATTTGAAACTTTTGTTATGGCGTTGTTTCTAAATGTCTACAAATGCAGGGCCCTGATGGCATAAGATTTTATTTCAAGTCTAAAACTTTTAAATTTATGGGATTTTAGGGATTATTGAGTATTGTAAGCAGGAAAATGTTACAGATCATTCTTTAGGGGTCAAATAAGCAGTCAACCAAACCAAGTTATATGCAGAATATACAAATGAAGCCAGAGCTTGATAGCATTATCTTACCAAAAGTGAGTTTTCATAGATATTTTTTTCCCCCACTGGGGAAGAAAGAAAGGAAAGGAAAAACAAAGCAAGGAAGATAAGGATAACAACTTTATGATGTATTATGGCCACTGTAAGTGGTCATGGTGAAAGAATAGAGACCACCAGAAAGGTGGGATTGTAAAGGGCATTAGAGGCTGCCTATGGTGAGAGGAAACCTTGAGACAGAATAGAATCAAAGCAGAAAAAAAACATCTAGAGATTACAAAACTACGACAATATAAAACCGTATGCATGTTATTTGGAAATTAGCTGGTGGCTGTTATCAAGTCCAGAACTAAACAAGTGGTTGCAATGGACTTGTGAAGAAAGCAGAAAACACTGAGCTTAGACACTTTATGTGTGGTGAATCAGAAGAATTTAGCAACAGTCAGAATGTGGGAATGCCCRACTCAATTACTGGCTTGAATAAACCTAGTACAACTGCTGGGGATTGCAGGATTGCAGCCATAATCACAGGTTTCACCATCAGAATTACAGTCTAGAAACTGCTTCTCCAAATTAGTCTTGCATTTATGTGGTCATGTTTGTTTTGGCACGGCAATGTGCAAACAGTGTACTATATATTGCTTCCTTTAAGTCTTTTTAACAAATACATTATTTGTGGGTTTTCTGAAATATTATTCTAGTTGAGTTTAATTCTTTGTTAAACTGCACAGTTCTTTATTAGGAGCATATCTAGCTCTGTAATTTACCCATGCTATAATTGTGCTAATGAGTTGTAAAAGACAATGAAATTGTCATCTTGAGATATTAGATTTATTAATATTTTCATAGCTCCTGCATTTCATATTGATATTCTGAGATGAGTAAAATTGTTGCAGTTTAGAATTCTTACTATATTAAATAATATTTCTTGTTGTTTTATTGTTACTGGAAATAAAAAAAGCATTGGTCCTTCTACTTACAGCTAATGACCAAAAAAAAAAAGTTAAATACATAAGTTTAGGTCACAACCTGGAGTTCATCTTTAGTCTAAGTCTAATCTGTAGTTGATAAATGATGGTTCAGAATCTATTAGAAATGTAAAGTATGTATTCAAACCTGCTATCATGTTCTTATTTTGTTGGTTGTATTTTTTTTTATTTATAGCATCTAAACCACGTATAACAGCTTATTTCCAAGTAGAATAGCTCTCATTTGTTCTGCTTTTCCATATCTTCACCTTTTCTCCTGCCATCTTCTGGGACCCTTACAGTTSCCTGCTTTTGCTCATCACCGTGGAATCTTGTTCTGGTCAATATCTTGCTCTTTCATTTAGCTGAATTGGCCCCCACAGAAGCCAGGAGAGAAGCAGAAACAGCTCATGGAACCAACAGATGAAATTCAACAAGAAAGAACAAGAGTAGGTGATAACAACCATTTAGTCAAGGTTTGACCAATTTCGCTTCAGCTGCAGTGTGAAAACATGGCCAGACTCACTATCTTCTTCTTCCTGGTTTCGTAGTGAACATTCTTCAGGATCTTCTTTGCCAATAAAAAAGTATTTTAAAAACCGGGACACATTTCGGCAAGGCATCATTTTGTCAGGAGAGATCTGGTAAAGGATGTCTGGTTTCAGTCAATGTTAACTACCACATTCAAAATTATTTAGGCAAGAATTTTCACTGAGAGATCTCTAGCTGAGATTATAAATAATGCTACAACCAATACCTTAGGAGGCTTAGTTATGTCTCCTCTTTTGTGCCATCCAAGCTCAGTGTCTTAACCACAGATAACTTTCTTTTCAAGTATGTCATAATATTGAAGGTTTTTTCTATTAGGGGAGGACAATGGAAGAAAAATATCAGAAAGATATAGTGAAAAAGATAAAAGAAACCCACACTATTTTTCTATGTTAATAACACCTACACTACTCATAGCTAGTGCCTCAGCATCCCAGGTCTTTGGGTGAGGTTTTCAAGAGCATTCATATATTCATGAACTATGACTTAAGCACCACAAAAGTTAAGAATCCTAATAGCTGACTGAAAGGATCTTTAAGCTGTTATTGCTATTGTCAATAACTCTAGAAACACTGGAACAATTTCAGAAACTGGAAGAAATTTAATGTCGTACCAGTATGTAAATGGGATAAACAAGATGACCTGTCTGAATATATTCTATCAGGCTGACCTTGACCCTAAACAAAATAGTAGAACAGATACATTACATCAATAAATAATAAAATATTACGAATACCATTCAAATTAGTCTTCTGCAAAACAGGTTCCCTCAAGGTAACATGATTTTTTTTCTGATGAGATTACAAGTTGAGCTGATGAACGAAGTAATGCCAATGTATATAACCAAAGCTCAGTCAAAACTTTGACTGCGTATCACAGGACAATTTGATTAAAAATCTAAAATCCTACAAATTTAACACAGTGAACACTATGTATATTATCCATTAACTAAGTGACAGACGTCAGAGAAATCATCACCAAGCAGGTGTGTTTGTAGAGTGGTCCCATAGGCAATGCTTTCGTAATATTTTTTAATGAGTTTTTATCAATGACCTGGAAGATAACATAAGAATATCATAAACAAAGTTTGCAGTTACCGGGAAGAACTAGAGCTTGGCAAGAATAATAAATAATAATAGTATTATAATAAAGAAGAAATGTTATTGACAAAGGGCAGTCTTGATTGCCTGATAAGCGATAAGCTTGCAAACAGCATGTGTTTTGATTTGAACAAGCAGAGAGAGAGACTAAAGAAGAAAGGACATAAATGATACCAACAGAGGAGGAGATGCTAACACATGAAAGAGTAATTCTGGGAAGAACTGTTGGGATGGTCCTGCTCTAAACTGATCTCAGCTTCACATGAGAGTCTGTGTTTTGAAAGGCTGTCAAGGCCCTTGAATCTAGTAAAAAGTGAGAACTGAGCAAGTGTAAAGAGTAAATAACATTTATGTGTTTCTCCCAAAGTAAACTTTACTAGAATACTCAAGTAAATTCCTTTGCCTGCAGTACAAGAAGGACTGATATTTGGAAGGAGTTCAGAGAAGATTTGTGAGAATAATTAGATTATAAGAAAACATGACTCATAGCAAAAAAAATCCAGGCACTTTATCTTTTGAAGTTATGAGGTGATCTTGGCCTGCTTATACCTACGTGAAGAAAAAAAATTTAAAAGGTTGTTCCAGAGGCCATGATTTAGCTCCAGTAATATCTAAGCTGAGGTAGCCTGATGTCCTGTGTCACAGCTCAAGGTAGTTGACCACACTGGTTCATTTTTGAACATATAACCTATGAGTCATGCAATACTACTTATTTCAAACCAAACAGAATTACAAATTGAATTTGAGTAATTGGAAGTAAGGTTATAGATGGTTACACTTTTGAGACAGGCTTCTGTAAGACATCATATTTTGAAGGGTTTGTCTTGACTGGAGAGGATCTACTGAGCAGGAATGAAAACTGAAAGATTTGTTAAACTATAAGAATAATGAGGCTTAGTTATGGATGGCAAACCTCAAAAAAAATAGGACTAATTTTTTAGGAAGCAGAATAGCTATGAAAAAGATAGTGTTCTTTTCTGATTCTTAATCAAACTGATTTTTTTTCCAGTTATTTCCAACATTTAATTCTTTGGGATAATGAGGAATGAGAAAAACAGTTCGGTTAGAATATGAAATAAACCAGCCCTGTCCCAGATTCCAATCTAATGTGGATGACCATGTAAAAAATGAAGTCAAGGCAGATGATCACTCAGTTTAAAGAGAACAAAGAATTCATATTCTTAGCTCTGTTCTGAAAAAATGGAGTAAAAATAACAGTCACAGCTGTTGCCTGAACTACAAGCTCAGCTTCATGTAGATACATAGAAGCAGCTTCAGAAAGAAATTCAGCATCACATCTGCAACAAGAGGCAAATGGTTAGTCATGTCACTCAATAAGCTGCAATCGTTGAGCCYAAGAGGATACCTATTGATGTTCAAAATATTTCAGTGCACAAATGGGAACACAGGAGGAAGGACAATATCACCATCAACTCTTGCTCAGTTATAGGATGTTGCTTAATAACTTGCCTGTCTTAGGGTCTTTGCTTTATGATTAGAAAAGCTAAATTCAATTCTTTCAACTTTCTGACCTGTATGRGGGGAGAACCAGTCAGAGATGTCTGCAGAAGGAAGTGACATATCCATGAGGAGCTGATGATGAATCTGGGCTCTTGTTTAGATAGGGAGAGGCAAAAGGAAGAAGTAGCTGATAAACATTCAAACTTTTGAATGTCTTATCCAAGCCTTTCTGGTCTGGAAGCATGACTGGAAATAACTCAAATAGGATTTCTTGAAGGATTTCCAGAAGTGCTTGGTTTTGGCTGGGTCAGTAGTACAGCAAGAATAGACTTCCTGGGATATTTCAGCATTGCTGTTTCCCATCTCAGACACAAACAGAACATTTGTTTTTTATCTCCCCTCCCCTCCCCTCCCTCTCTGTCTCTCTCTCTCTCTCCCTCCCTCCCCACCCTTCTAGCATTTCCAAACAGCTCAGGCTGTGGTCTAGCTAGAGATTAGGACAAAAGCTTTGCTTTGGTTGAAACAAGGTCACCAAATTACCTACATGCTTTGCCAAAGGACCCTGCTACACACCAAAGTCCACGACTCTGAAAGCAAATAGTAACATTTGGTACAGAAAGGAAATGGGAAGCTAATGAATATTAAAATTCAGGAAAATATATTTCTCTTTCTCCTTAAAACTATTGTATATACAGAAGCTCAAATGTGCACACACAGAGCCAGATCCTGTCCCCAGCTATGCACACACTGTTCCCATTGAAGCACGGAAGCCACACACATGCATCTGAGGGCAAAATGGGGACTAAACAGCTGGATGTTTTAATAAGGCCACATTAATTACAGAGCTCAATGACCACTGCATACAATGGAATCTCTGACCATGCTGAGCAGATCAGCCTTGTAATGCCACTTTTGGCTCGTGGAGGGCAGACAGTGATGCCYGAGGGAAGAGAAACACACTTTTGAACACCTGTTCATTCTCTCCTTGCACACTAGCCTTGGCACCCATCCTTCCATCACCAAGGACTGATTGTTACATACGTGGCCACACACAAAGCCTGCCTGGCAGACAAAGAACTCGTAAACCAAACACTGTAATCTACTTTGCTGGCAGCACTCAGTGCTGTGGATGCAATTGGGATAGTGGTGTTGCTGACTTGGCGAGAGTTTCTTCAGCTGCTTCTGTTAACATTTCAAGATTTGGCTGCCACCAGGCCTTCCCAGCTGCCTTCTTTCACTGGCTTGGTTCAAAGGCCCAAGTGAACTGYGTGTGTATAGACTGGTTCAACTTCGTTCCACTACGTATAGACACACACGCAATTAGCTGCATTTATTGAGTTGAAGGTGGTCTGTTATCGACAGTCAAGAAACTGAAAATAAATTTTGAACTTGCGATAATTAAAAAAAAAAAAAAATTGAACTGACAAAAAAATAAGTGATATTGTTAAATATTGGGCAAAAAGGATGTAATGCAAAATGTGAGACATAAAATGAATACATAGGAAGTGTTCTGTATTTCTGGGTGTTGTATGAGGCCTTAAGAAATGCTCACCTGAAAAAACATAATGCGCTTTTCTTTACACAGAAGTGAATCTGACATTATACATTGGATTCTAGCCGTGCCTTTGATGTCTTTGACAAAAAAATGTACACGTTGGCCTGAAACTCTAGTGGAATTACAGCAGGTTGAATTTTGCTCTTTGTGATTCATTAAATGCTTGTTTACCTTTTCCTTGTTTTAATGGGCAACGACAACAAAATGTTCATTTTTTCGGGAAATCCCCTGCTTAAAAATAGAGGAAATTAAAATTACTCTTCCCCAAGAACTTGCACCACCGAACAGCAGTGGAAGAGTTACTTTCTAACAGTGCATCATCAATTTCGCTTCATTTGCCCAATGTTGAATACACCTTTGAAAAGTGGAGGACAAGGTGAAAGTGCCTTTAGAATACAAACAATTAGCTTGGCTTGTTTTTTTGGTTTTTTTTAATGAGGCAATTCAAAGTCAGAAAGACTGATCACATTTTACCAACTGGAAATCCTATCCTACAAAATCAGAAGGCTATTAGCATCAAGAGAAATGACACAACATGGGAAAGCATTGTCACCACAAAAGCATATTACATCAGGGGACATCAGCAGCTGATAACAGTTTTGTGGGTAGTYAATTCAATTGTGCACTAGTTGATTTTGATTTTTTTTTCTCCCTGAAACTATTTTACATATATTTTACATTTTTGGTATTTTTTCTTGTACATCTGAGATTTGAAATGGTTTTGATTTATTGGCTCTAAGAAATACCCAGATTCTACTACAGGAGATTCTGTGTCCCCAGGTTGAAAATCTTGCTCTATTTTTTAAATTAAAAATAAATTATAGTTTAATAATGTGCTATGAAATTAAAAAAACGACATCACAAAAACAGTTGTAGTTCTTTAAGGAAAGATACTGTGGTTTTCACAGCAAGGAACAATTCCTAGTGCAATTAAAGTAACAAAGAAAATAATAAAAGAATGGAGGATGGCTATAAAATACTTGCAGCTGCGGTATTTCCATTTGCTTGATGTAGGCCACTCATTGCAGATGCTGGCTGAGTCCTCACCCTCAGTCTCTGATCCTTTATGAGTGTGATTCATTCATTCACTTCTGTTCTCTACACCGTTAATAGAATTGTCATCCCTTGAACCTGTCTTTGTGTAACCAAGGTTCTCTATTTTCTTTTGCCCTCTTAAAATAACATTCAGACAGTGATGAGTACGTCTAGATTCTTCATCTCTTCACACCTCCTCCACTGTTCTCTACAAAAGGTATTGGTACTTGTTGCTTTGAAAAGACTATGAAAAGGAAAAAAGAGAAAAAAAGGAACAGAATATGCTGACCAAAGAGGTTTCCCAAATCACTTTCCTTTGGCCGATTAAATATATTATAAATATAATATAGATTCCTAGTATATACTCATATATAATTATAAATATAAWACAGATTTGCTTAAATAATATTTCTTTTAAAGAGGCATTTCTTGTGTATATCACAGCACAGATTCACTAAGTACACATTCCTCGAAATTATAATTTCCATGATGTGGGAACCTTTGTTCTGAGGCTGTATTAAAAACTTGATAATGAAGTAATGTTTGGTCCCTGATATAGGTCTGAAATAAAAAAAAAAAAAAAAAATTAGTTTCTGCTATTTTAGCAAAACATTTATAAATATTTAAATGTTGGCTTTTTTAAAAGGAAATTATGTTTTGAAATAATATACATAATTACTGAATGTACATAGAAACACTGAGAAAATTAATTTTTAAAATAACATCATCAAGCTTTTTAATTTTAGTAGACAAAATCAGGTTAAAAATAGCAAAATATTTATAGTTAAATTCTTTTTCTTTTCTCTTTGCCCGACTTTTCTCCGTGGAATATATTTCTGATGCAGTAATTTCACATGCATAAAAACATCCTCTRCTGTAGTTTGGACAAGTCTGCTGAAAGTGTGGCTGTGTGTGAGGAGGGTAAAGCCATGCAGAAATACCCATGTTATCTTTAAATGAGCTATTCTAGAGACTTGGTTCAAAAGAGTTTCTTTGGTGGGATCAAACACTATGGGAAAAAACACACATCACTGTCTTCCAGTATACATTTTAGCTCATTTAAGACTGGTTCCTATAGCTTAGTTGTGCACTGCCTACTCTGAGTTAACATTTAGTGAGTTTAATGCTTCAATGGACAACTCTTGAAGGATACCGTCCTATGGCTCAGTCCAAGTCTACTCTGATGAATTTTGCTTCAGAATGTGTGAAGCTTGGACTGCATCAAATACCTTGACGCAGAAGAGAGCACGTGGCACTTTTAATAGCACAAAAGGGAGGATACCGCCTGCCTTGCAACCTGGTCAAGAAACTGAAGGAGCAGATGGCAAAGAAATTTACTGTGCTGACTCTCTGCTCTAATTTCCCTCCCCAGCAGTGAYGGGTTCATATTATACTGCTTTATGATTTCTCCACCTCAACTGCTCCCTTTAACTCAAATTCTACAGCTAGTATAGGGATTTTCAGTTCAAGATTTTTCATGTCATTATTTAAAATATGTTAATTTTAGTTCAGGAGCAATGTAGCCAACCGCTTGATATTTTTGAGCAATTGCAATGTTCTCACCACCTGCTGGGTCACAGATGCAAGCCTCTGTCTAAGATACATCCACAAGGGTACATAGATACCTTAACTATTAATTTTAACTTCATAAGAAAATGGTATTTTTTCTTTTAAGTAATTGTTGCATGTATCATGCTAACTTTATTCTTAAACTTTATCGATCCACTTGCATAAATATTTGATGATCATACTCAAGCATATGATTAAATCTCATATCTGTATTGAAGCATACTGATCAATATTTGATTCTGGTTCACTGCAGAATTGTTAAGGATCCTCAATAAGCAACATAACATTTTCATTGTGAAAGGATGTTACTCACTGTCATGAGGCATGCCATGCTTTGGAACACAACTCTATCTCAATACCAAAAAACAATGCAAGATTTTGAATTCTATAAAATTATAAGGGGCATTCATCTTAACAAACTTTTAAGCACTGATGCAGAAGGCAGGTACATCTGGGTTATTCACCTAGATTCTTTTTATTGGAGAGGGCATTTAAATGGCATTAATGACATCTAAATGGCATTACTAAATCTTACATGTATTATGATATTTTAAGACTGTTAATCAGGATGAGGTGAGGTGCTTCCTAGGAGTAGCTRTTTCTCATAGCAGTCTGAAAAAGGAGACTGGAATACCATTAGATATAGATTTCTACAACACAGATACCTACGCTAGAGACATTTTGAAAGCTACCATTGTTGTCTGACTGTAAAGGCATCTTCTGAAACACAGCCAGAGAGAGCTATACTGGGCTCTTAGGTACATTAGATTGTTAAGTTTAATTATCTATTTACACTGTGATTTACTTCACTGCGCCCAACCTACCTGTTGGCCATATTTTTTTCTCTATGAATAATGCAAATCATATCACCCTTTCCTGTCCTCATGAAAAAAAAAAAAAGAAAAGAAAAAAACAATACAGTTATATTTCTGTGTGCGAGAACTGAGGAGAAGAAACTAAATACAATCAATTCTGTGTAGCAGACATGTTCTATTAATATAYGTAGGATAAATAGCAAGATACACAGATGGATGAACTTCTTGTATCCATTACCCTTCTCAGGTTGCAATATGTTGCTAGTATAGCATTAACTTGTGATAAGAATGTCTGCTGCTCCAAGTAAGGTAGGAGCTGAAAAAGAAAAAAAAAGAATTTGATTTGTATTCTCAAGGCCAATTGCCAGCCCAAAATGCATTATGCCCATAGCCAATGGTATGTTAATTCAACAGAAACTTAGTCCAAAGACCTTTGCCTGTATCTTTTCCAAGCTGCATTACTAAACTGTTCAGAACAAAATAAATAGGAGAATAGGTCATAAAGGAATTACAGTCCCAAAGGTAGTTGACTGAAGCTCAGATGCTCTTGGCAGCATGACAAATGATGTGCATATGATCAACAAAAAGCATGGGAAAAAAGCAAAGGATAATGACATATTTTGCTATTGTGTTTGTTTTTCTTCTATTTTGTTCATTATATACAAAATTAGAGGTAGAAGCCACAGCCAGAAATCAACAGCTCAACACAAAGTAAAACAGAACGCCTACCCAAATAGCTGGATTAAATAAACTGGGAACAACACCAGGAGCAGCAACCACACAGAAGAGTGTCTGAGTCAGGAGAGAAAAAAAAMCAGACCCAACAAAAAAACAACAAAACAAAATATACAAAACCATCATCTTTATACCTTTTCAGTGATGAAAAGATTGAGAAAATAATAATAAAACAAAAATTAAATCATAATCAATGTTTAGTTTTCACATCTGCTTCAAGACAAACTCCTATCAGAAATCTCAGCGGGAATACTGCACCTTCCCTGGGGATCTGCTGGTTCCCACCTTCACTTGATGGCTCAGCCACCCTTGCTGTGTCATCTTCATCACTACCTGCTACACAATGAAGTTGTTGGGAAAAAGGAATTTTCTTCCTTAACAACAAACCTGATATGAATCCTACAAAATTCCTTTCTATGTTTACAGAAAAGATGTTGATAAAAGTGGAAAAAATATAAAATATCAGAGCTCCTGAGAAAAAAACCCCTGAAGTTTGTTAAAAGACATTCCATGCCAAAGAAAATTTTAAACAAAAAATATGCCACCAGTTCCAACTTTTTTCATGTTCATTTAAACCYGTCTTTACAAGAATGTTTTGTGCTCTTTAAATTCACCTGACCTTTTCTGTGGGCTGTGCAAGAGGATTTAGTAAGTACAGGAGCCTCATGCAGATGTGTTCATGTCAGTAAGCTTTTGTGTTTTAATTCCGAGGCAATATCTTGGCAGCAGTACTTGTGAGACAATGTCCCTGAAAGCTGCAAGTGAATTAATAAAAACACAAACAAAATTTTGCCTTGTTCTTCTGAACCCCTGCAATGTAACAGCTTCAAAAGGTATTATTCAGGTGAGTCTGTGGAATAGATGGCAGGGTAAGAACTTCAACTACCTTTCACTGTCTATCTTTCCGTTTTGTGTTCCRAGATTCTGTCTTTATTTCAAAGCTTCCCTGCGAGAGCAATATGGCAGATTAAATAGAGACTGAAAACAGTGCAATCATGTTATTTTTTTCTTCCTTATGCATTTTAAAAGATTGGGGTTTATCCATCTTTGTGTTCTTCATTCCCTCGGCTAAACTAGACGCCTGTGAAATTTTGTGTTCCTCTCTGGATTAAAATCCAGCCYGGATCTATATCTATAGCTATATCTAATCTATATCTATATCTATATCTCCATATCTATCTATATTATCTATCTCTATATATGTGTGTGTAGATAKATATATATATAAAAATATAAAATAGGTTTTTTTGTCTCTGACTTTCCACATGACCTTGAACAAACCAGTTTACAGTTGTCTGATTCAGTTTCCTCACCTGCATAATTTTTAAAGACTACTTTCCTTTCTCTGATGCATTGACATTACAAGCTGAAATTACACTATTGCCAGAAAGCCTATCACAGGAGTTTAGGAAGAAAACAGAAATGGATGAGAGACTGAATCCCTCTGAAAATCCCTTTAAATAGCATTGGTGACTCTTCCAGTTTAGGAAAGGTTGCACTACTATTGCTCATGGCATCCCTGTTGTGCACGTAAGGAGAGAAAATTGCTCTCTAGAAGTGACAAAACCACAAGCTATAGATTCACTACATAAACAGATAAAATGTTAAAACATGTTTCTCCTTTCTCTGTGTGGGTTGCACTTGCAGATTTGGTTTATCAGCTCAGCACTCTCCACACACACACATGCAAAATTCAGGTAATTGTTAAAGACTTACAGGTTAAAACCATAAATAAGCTATAGTCCATCAATATAATGTGCCCCATCTTTTTCTTTTATCAGCCAAGTGTGAAACACAGGCACAGCCATTGAACACCGGTTTAATTGAATCACAGTTGCTTAAGTGCTCTCAAGAGGTGATAAATTAAAAAGTGTTTTATCGATGAAAGAAATGGGTTTCTGCAAGTTGAAGAAGCAATATGGCATGAATCTAGTAATAAATTGTTGGTTATCTACTAACACCAAATTGCTACCAATAAAAATTATCTGTGAGCTTTTTTAACAAGGAAGGAACAATAAACAGAAGATTCTAGCCCAGACATTACTTTGTTTTGCTTTTTTTTGTCAAATTAATGTCAAGTTAAATGGAGAGCTGATCAAATTATTTCTTAAAGGCAATTATTTCAGTTAATCTGATTTATTTTGCCCTGAAKAAATGTTCCCCAAGGAATGCTGATTAGATGATTTTGTGGCTCTTCTCCAAATTTTGAAACTATGACCTTTTCTGCAAATTTCTTTTTCTGAAAAGTTCTTATTAATTTTTAAAAGAATTTGCTTTCCCAATTCATATTCTAGTGGTTATGTAAAGTCACTGAATAGGGTTTACCTGCAAAAATCTTTTCTATATTTTAATACAAGTTTTTTTTCCTTAGAAGTTGCTAGGTAAAATCCTGACTTGTCTAAAGMTAGTTGATTTTAGCAAGAACAAGAAGCCATATTGCATGTCTCGGAAGTAACTAAAAATGCAATGGAATAAAACAGAAAAGGCATTTAAAACCAAGTAAAAAAAGAATGGTATCAGGTAAATATTAAAAATATTCCCCAGTTATGATCTCTGCCTTTTCCTCCTGTACTGGTTTTCACTGGGATACAATTAACTTTCTCTATAGTTGTAGTTGCAGTTGTAGTTGTATAGTAGTTTGAATGGAGCAATATGTTTTGGATTTGTGACTGAAACAGTGTTGGTAACACATTGACAATTTAGCTATTGCTGAGAAGTGCTTTCACATCATCTTGGCCTTTTCTGCATCAGTGCTGGGGGCACACAAGGCATTTGGAGGGGACAAAGCTGGGACAGCATCCCTTTTTTTTTCCCCTAAAGATCTTTCACAACCCTCTCCCTCCCTTTTCTCATTTCACATGTGCATAGAAGCCTTCACCATGGAAACCAAGTTCATAGCCACAGCTTTATTAAAAATAAAGTGCAATCATATACTTTCTTCAGAGGTCCCTTGAATAAGTGGAAACAGATACAAACATACTCCAAATAATCCCAAACTGATAGATGCTGATAGTATTCCTCTTTCTTCTGTGCCTGCACAAGGAGACTGATGATGTTACAGCTCCTAAAGGGGATCAGGTTGGGAATTCATGCAGTCAAAGACCTAAAATGCACTTGCAAGATGCCAGGACTTGTTTTGCATCCCAGAGTCATCAGAGCCATCCACCCGAGRGACCAACAACTGGCTCCAGATCAAATGACACGGTGTGGCTTGTGTGCATGCTGCTCAGGACAAGTTCTGCTACAAAGCCCTGGCAGAGGATCTTCCAAATAGCTGCAAGCCTGGGTCACCTCCAGGCTCCATTTGGCCTTAAACTCTGTGAGTTTAAGATATCATTATTTCTGGAGAATTTTCAAATCCTTCCTTCCTTCCTTCCTTCCTTCCTTCCTTCCTTCCTTCCTTCCTTCCTTCCTTCCTTCCTTCCTTCCTTCCTTCCTTCCTTCCTTCCTTCCTTCCTCACTTCCTTTCCCTTTCTCTCTTTCTTCTTCCCTCCCCCCCTTTTTTTTAACATATAATACTCTGAAATTATGTAAGGACTGTCTTACAGCCTATGAAATGCTTTGGAAGCCCTGATTTGAAGGCTCTGCAGGGCGACCACTGCTACTCCTTCTCCAGYCGACCACTGGGAACAGCCTCAAAGAGAGTTGTCCCCAGAAACACATCTGAATTTGATCACAGAAGAATCTGCTTGATTCACTCCGAAAAAAGATAAGACCTGAACAGGGAAACAGAGATGTTAAGACAGTGAAGATATTCTCATCCTTCTGCATGGTCCCAATCAGGAAATCTCATTTTGCTGTGCAAGTTTAAGGATACAAAGAGTGAATCTTTCTGATATAAGAAAGGCAGGCCTTTGATGTATCCCAATATCAGATATTTTTGGTTCATCAGACAAACTGATAAAGATATTGGGACTTTTCTGAAAACTTGAGGACTCTGCTTGGGAAGTCCCTTGGAATTTCCCTGGAGGAAACCAAAATTGAAAGATTCAAACTTAGAAAAAAGAAAACAAAATAAAATAATTTTTTTCAGTCTACAGTTATTTCAGAACATCAACAATTTTTTTCAGGATTTTATCAATATGGAACAATATTTTTGTCGGAAAAAAATTGTTAATCTCTTTTTCTTTTCTGTGTCTTAAGAAACACAATATCTTTTATTTATTTATCTTGCTGGTAGTATAAAGTTATAAGAGTTTTCCAGCAACAAAACATAATTTTCCCATTCAAACTTACAAAATAAATATCTACCTAGTGGATTGTTTTATAATAAAACAGTAAATGAAATACAATACTGCATCATGTTCTGTGGCCTCACCTCTCAGGATTCAGAATAAGACTGAATATATTAGGTCTTTGGGGAGTGTGTGATAAAAATTGTGCCTGTTTGCACATTTGTGTGCTTAAACAAAGTCTTTACAGTTCCACCCAGCTTAATAATGAAATCTTAGCTGTTAGAACCTCATACACCAATATGTTTCTGAATGGATGTTAGTGATGAAGTACTCTCTCCATCATGTGTGAGAAGAGCAACACAAAGCAAAAGCCCAGGAGTGATTCTTGCTAACTGAGACGTTTTCCTAGGTCTCTGCCACAAGTACATTTCACTGGCATTAGAGAAACACAGGCACTTCCAAAGGGCTCTCCAGAGCATGGGCTCAGCCAGTCTCTGCAAGGCATGCATSAATGTGGCACTCTTAAAGCACTCTTGCCAAGTGCTTCAGGAATGATAGGATGCGTTAAAAAAATAAAAGAGTTACATTTTCTTTTTTAATTTGTATATTTTCTTGCATCTTTAGGTGGTTTTACGCTCAGCTGGTGAGGGGTTTGACCAACCGCTTCCATTAAGGAAGTATTAATGGGGGACTAAGCAATCTGTTGCAAGAAAACTAATTCCCTTTAGATAATGCTGGCTGCACAAAAGGGCAAAACCCTTCAGCAAATACACAAAAGCAAAAGACAAACCAAAGCCAAAGTTAGAAGCAAGCATGTTTTGAACTAATGCAGATTCATCCTGCAGCTGCAGAGCAAAGTCACCTGCCCGATTTGTGAAATCAGGAGGAGTGTGAAGAATCACAGGAAAAAAAGAAGCATTTGGTGTCCAAAGCTGGGCTTGAGGGGTGAAAAAAGCTGGAACTGGGGAACGTTCTGCAGGCAGCTGTGAGGCTGTCTCTGCTTCCCAGAGGAATGACCCTTTCAAAGCACAACCTGCTTTTCCTGCTTGGCCTTTACCCCACGTCAGGACACAAACAGAAAGAGAGACATGTCATAAATGCCTAAGCACAGCAGCATGGTAGCCGTTCCCACAGGAAGCTTATAATTCAAGCAATTACAAACTCAGAGGAAAGGCCATGTTTCTTTMACAGTGCATCTCAGCTGAAAGCAAAAAGGAGATAAGCAAAAAACCCAAGGCCACTAAGTTTTGAAGGGAGTCACAACAACGTTGAACACATAAGCAGTCTGAATATGACTTCATTTGCTTAGTTAGTTACTTGCTCAGGAAAGTTAAGGCTTTGCTTTTTTTCTTTCACTGCCTTCTCTATATTTAATTTCAGGTTTAAACCCAGAATGATACATTGGTACAATGCAGCTAAAATTATTCAAGTGCTTTAAACAACTATCACTCAGTGCAATCAGAATGGAGATTAGACAAGCTAAAGTGTCAGAATGTGTTCTTGCTTTTCATTAAAATTCAGGTTTCTGAGAAGTGACACATTTTGAATTTTGATTAAATTGATTTATTTCCATTAGTTGTGCCAATTAATTGCTTGCTGCATTAATGAGAGATTAGATCATTTTAATAGAAAGATCCAAACCCAGTGTTCCCTTTCACTGTAGCCAGCCCCTTCAGTCATCCCATTCTTAACTGCTAGAACACTAATAAAATCCTAATTTAAATAGGAATATTACCATTGACTTCAAACAAGGCCAACTTACACCCAGTGTAACTCATCCCGTTTTAGAACAAGACGGAACCTTCTTATGATTCTGCTCAACAGAAATTGATTTCTTCCTTCCTGGAGCTACATTAGTCAATATTTAACTCAAAGTTTTGAATAAAGCTAATTTTTCAGAGGATTGCCATCGTTGATTTACAGTGATCCTTTGTTGGATTTATAAATTTAGAGGAAAGAGATGCCCAAAATATTAAGGAAAAGGCAAGTGATATTCAAAGGAAAGTACAGAAATATGGCTTCTCTAAACCAGGAAGGTAGAGAAGGAATATGCTTGGTCTTTATGAAAACATTGGAATCTACATATTTGATACTGTTCCATCCACTTTCAGCAACAGAAAGCTGTTATTCCAAAGAGCAAATATCTGTCCTGGGTAAATTTGGGCTGAAAATCAAAGAGATTCCTACATTTGTGAGCAAGTGGGTTTTAGCAGACCTTTCTAAGTGGATTGAAGGAGGAAACACAGATGGCTTTTACAAAGAAACACTGTCTGCAATAACTTGTCAAAACAAATAGTATTGTCAAAACAGATGCAACTCCATTCCTATTATGAGCATTTAAAGTTAGCAGAAAAGGGTATCATGCTAATGATCTCAGCTTCATCATCAGAATGCAACACATTACAATTAAATATCTGGGTTTTTTTTTTGTTTGCAGCTTCTGTAAACCTGTTTGGGGCTTCCTGAAGTCAGCTGAACTGTGCTCTTTTTTCTCATTTCTAGTGAGTAACAAATATTGTTATAGGACAAGATTTACTGACCTACTCCTATCTGACCAGAAGTTAAGCTTTTAATTTGATCTGTTTTCTGAGGTTGTCAGCAGAGGTGTGGGCAGCTTTGAACAGCAGTGCAGCTCCTTCTCAGATGGGTTTCCAAGACACGGGGAGAAGCATCTCCTGTGATGCTTATCACATACTCATTGAGCCCAGAGGAAACCAAGACAGTTACCTGAGCCTACAGGCCCAACGTTCCATCAGCTAAAAGGATTCAGAAAGAGCCCAAACCCTACCTACCACCTGTATCTGCTTGTATGAGTTAAAACTTCCTTCGAAGACTTTACAGAAATCTTTTCATGGTGCACCTGAAGATGTGAATTACCTTTCCCGTGTGTGGTTTGAGTGGTGCTAATACAAGACAGTGAAAGTATTTTTTGTAATGACCTCTGGCAGAACAGACATTTAAATTTGCTCAGAATAGCTCATACTGTGCAGAGCAGATCCTCTTTGTGGCACGTTCAACTTTCTCCTCTCCTTCCTCCCAACCCAACCTCCAGCCTACAGACACAGCTGCAGAGAGGAGCCAGTCAGACCCTTTCTGCTGATTTGTTTGGACTTTCTCAGAGCTTTTAGGTAGTTGACCATCCCTATTCATGCATATCTGTATGGTCCACTCCTTGTATCTCTCCACCCCACAATTCTCCCTAGTCACTCTCTTTTCCTGCCTCTGCTCCCCTCCACATCTGTTGAGTCTTTCCACCCTAAGCTCCTGATAAAACCATACGAGCCACCTCACAACATCACGTCCTTATTTTAGCCCTTGCCTTCTCTGTGAAAGCTTGAGGTYCAAGGCAGGAGTCTCACCAAGTGGGAGCCAGTCTTGTGCGGCTTCTCATCACTGACAGAAAAGAAGGACCAGGCAGTAGTAACAAGGAGCCACCACTTTATCACTTAAGGGAAAATACACTATCTTGGGTCACCTTTTGGATCAACTGGTTTTAAATTACACAGGACCTAGAAGTATGCTAATTTGCAACATGCAGGGTAATAACAATTTTTAAAAGTAGGCTGATTTTGAAGTCTGTTGAGAGTAGAATTATAACTTTTCCATAAAATCAAATACTTTGACGGATGAAAGCACCTGCGTTTAAACATGCTCTTTTCAGGAAATACTGATATAAACACTAATAACCATAAACCAGAAAAAAAATAGAATACTCACTGGTTAGTCTTCCAAGTAAGCTATTTGATTTATTCCACAAATTTTAAATTCTAATAATCCTTGTCTGTTGAAAATTGTATTGCATTTAGTGGGTGGACTGTATTTGAAATATAAGAAGTGAAAATACAGTATACATACTACATTACTAGATGTAGAAAATTGCTTGTTTCCAAGCAGCTAAAGACAGACACTGCATGAAGACTTTGACAAGGCCAAATACTCATTTTTACCTTTAAAAACACCTGATTTTAAAGCCTGTAACTGTGAGAATAAATATTCTTTTAGCACTAGTTCTGTGGGCAGCTTGATGTTCATCACCGTATCCATGCTCTACACATATTATTATGCAGTGTAAGTTGGAATTCTGTTCTAAATTATGTTTCTGTAGTGATGATTGAAATAATAGCTAAGAAAGAGGTTTCTAGGGTGAGCTAATTATTTAGTTGTTAAGCAATTATTCTTCTTACCATTCATTGTAAGAAGAGGCGATATTTCTAAAAACAGTGTTCCCAGAATTTCTGCCTGGCTTTCCTCCCAGGTAGTTCAGCAGAAGCAGCTCATCAAATTCTAAGATTCCTCCAAATGTTTTGCCCTTAACTATTGTGTAACAACTCCTGAGTAGTCTTACACTCATGTATTCAAAGGGAAAAGCCAGAAAATACTTATTTTTGGGGAAAGGATGGTCTAATTCCTCACCAGGCTCAGTATGTGTTCAGATGAAAAGCAAGTTCTCACCAGGGAGGCAGAATGATTGGCACAGCCAGGAAGGCTGGATGGGGGCTGCCTTGTCAGCATGGACAATTAAGTAGGATTAGCTGTATTTCCAAACATCTCGCCTCTCAGAACTGATCACACAAGGAAACAGGAAAAGCAAAAGATCTTGGGACAATGCACATTCCTGTCCCTGTCCAGCGCTGTGAACTACCAGCACAGTGTTCCAGCTCACTGCTGAATTCTCCTGAGCAGCTCAGCTCAGCCCTCTCAGAAGCAGAAACTCATGGTGGGTACCTGAAATGGCTCTTTTATCATTGTCTGAGGGCTGCTGTGAAGCTTGTCATGGTTGACCAGGGCCAGCTCCTACCTTCAGCTGCCACAGCCCCCTGCTTCAATTTGCGGGCACACATTCTCTCTCTAAAACCTTATTACCAAGAAAATTTTGAGTTTAATGAGAGTATTTTTTTTTCTAATTTGCTTCAAGTAGCTGAATTAAATCATGGAAGTGGTGAACAACCTAGAGGACTCTTTAGAATGAGTAAGTACAGGCAACCTCTACACCCCAACCTCCATGCACACACGTGCACACAGGCGCACACACACACACACACGTGCATACATTATTTGTGACTATCTTTCCACCTGTGCTGACATGGATGGGAATTTACAACTGCATTGAAAAAGTTACAAGCAGTGCCTCAGAAATTCCACATTTTACTGAGCTGTTATTATGGCACACTTGTCAGGCAGCCAAATGCTATGTCAGCCCCATAATTGATTTACAGCAACATCTGTAAGAATATTTGAGGAGAGGAGGAAACTAATGTCCAGTTTTCATTCCAGCGTTGCAAAGAAAATAATGGTCATAAGAGATTCACAAATAGAAAACACAGAAATAAATAGCATATCTAAAAGTTTATGTGCTAAATGTTACAAAAAGGAAGGGGAAAAATAACAAATAAATGCAGTACTTTTCAGACAGGAAAACAACCACAGCCTTTCCAGACATGTTTTAACTTAGCCATATAAAACACCTGGCCCTAAAAAAGCAGACCCTTTTTTTTCTTTCCTGAAAAATACATGAAGCTTGAGCAGGAAGTCCACATAAGCTTAAAACCCCTCTGTGAAAGACCTCATTAAAAAAAAAAAAGAAGAAAAATCCCACCAATTTTATTAAATAGTTACTTTGTAATTGCTATGAACTATAAGAGCAAATTCCTGCTTTTCCATTTAAGAATGTTTTGTGAGGAGTAAAGAGGTCCAACAGTACTGAACAGCTGGAAAGCTTTGAGTGGAGGAAAGCAGTAAGAATGCCTTTCCCAGATCCCTCTCCTCAGCCTCTGCACCTGATCAATGACCAGATGCTACAGACTCTGAGAAGTTTCCTCAGTTGCCTTGTCTGAGAGATAAACTGAAGTGCAAATAAAAGGCCGCATCAGATGGTTAACAGAAGAGATGATTTGGGCATTACTCACACAGCTCCTGAATCTGAGGTGCTATTTGAGATCTGCTGGAGCAAGGCATCCCCGGGGTGGGAGTCGTGGAGAGCAAGGCTGCCACTGTGGCTCCCCTGCCAACAGCACACACAGCAACGCTGAGAGGCCACTCGGAGCTTGCCCAGAACCCATCCTGGGTTACACAGGAGGTGCAGGGACCAGCCTCCTACAGCTCTCAAAGCGCACAGGGAGCAGGACATTTCTAATCACACAGAAAAATATCAAGCCTCACTCTTTTTGATTATAGAAACTTGTTGAGTCAGTACTTCTAAGAAGAAATCAAGGAGAGAAACATGCTCTGGTAGGAAGGAGAATCAATCCCCAAGGACCTGCCAAACTTAGATCAAATGGATTTGGGAAGAGGGATGGGCAGCAGGGAAAGAACAAGCAACAGCTCTACACACTCCAGCTGTGTGCCTGGTCTGTGTTGCCCTGATAACCCAAGGGGCTCTGCACTTTATATTCCAGTTCTGAACGGAAAAGGAGAATTCAAAAACAAAAATGAAAATAATTTTGAGACAAGTAATTTCAAAGTGAAAAATCAAAACATTTCTATTTTTTCAGACTTTTTTCATGTTCTGATTTAAGCCACTTCGTAAAACAAGTTCAGTGTCTCCGTGTCACAGAATTGCTTTTTGATTTCATCATCTTCTCTTTTTTTTTCCAAAAACCCCCATACTTTGCATGTAAATGCTGTTTCAGACAAAACTGCTAGATTGTGCTGGTAGGTGAAATAAAACAGTTGTTACAAGCTACAGAACAATAAACAAACACATTTTTAAAATAAGGCACTTAAGAACCTCAGTTTATATTAAAGGATAATTTTATTCATTAAGTTAATGCAGCTTTCTGATTAGTCATATTTTCCATCATCACCACCATTTTACTATTTTACCTACTGTGTGGTCACATTTATGTGAAATTTAATTCATTCTAAGAACATTTTTACACGTGGGTTTTTGTGCCCTTGCCAAAATCTGAGAGCAGATTAACTTTTCCCTGCTAACAGCAAATACCTATGAGGCTGCTGCGAGCACCCCTGACACTTTCCATTCTTTAGCTTACATGGAAGGCTGTGTAAGCTAATTACAATGGAGGCCGTGTTTCCCCTTTCCTGAGGGAAGGTTAATAGAGAAAGAACTTTACACTAATAAAGAATCCGATCACTCTGTGGCAGAGGCCAGGCTACGGGCAGCTGGCTGCTGTAGCACTGATGCTTTCTTAATGCTGCTGGTGTACAGACCCGCAGCAGGTAGCAGYACAAATACAGTTTATTTTAAGCCACGAGAGTGGCTAGTTTCAGTCATGGGTTGGCTTAATTATGTATGTCTTCTACCACTTACCCAAACAGCAGCTTCTTCATTGCTGTGCTAGTCAGCCACAGCTATTAAAAAAACGTAGAACAAAAGTCTCATTTGGAGATGTGTTAACAATTATTATGTGGTACCAGTGAATCAATTTTTTTTTTGTGTGAACTCTCTGGTTAGTCAATAGACTGCAAAAATTTTCTGCATAGAGTAAGGCAGATCATGAGGGACCTCCAAATGCCAAATGAAGGACCAAGTCTTTCTGCTAATTTCTAAGAGTCTAGAATCACAATGAGATCAAAAAGCAGTTTCAAAAACTCCATCATACTGTCCTGCAGAAAATGCACACCTTCCCCATTCAAGGGCTAATAGAGTGGCAGCTCTAACTCCTTGATAAGCTTACTGAATTATGGGGACTAAACTTCAAAACCTGCACAACTTACTCCCTTGGAACAAGGGAACTATTCAAAACCCCTCTGTGGAGGGGAATTATAGCCCTCCTCCCCTGAATTCCCTTTATGGTATCTCTGTAGCTCTGTCTTACAGTAGCTCTGACTACTTCCCTAACATGCAGCATGCCAGCATAGGACAGAACTAGATACGGCCGTCAAGTGCTGGCACATCTATGAAAATCAGGATGAAAGTAGTCTACCATTTGTTGATGAACAGAGGCTGAATGGAGTCCTGAATTCTCCATGTTACAGCAAAAACAAAATGTGCAAGCAACTGAAGGACATCAATGTCTATTCCTCCATGACAATATTTTTTCTATGATTTCTAAAATAAGTAGGCTGAACACCAGGAAGAGTACCAAAGGGCACTTCTTTAACTGGATAGGAASTGACGTGGCTTTGCATCATTTTGCCATAAAAGCAGCTGAAGTCTCACTGTCCAAGATGTTATTTCACACATCTCTATAATCAATACCTAAATTTGGATAATCCAGCAGCAGACCCGAATCATAAGTCATAGCTTCTCCACGCACACCTGCAAAGGAAGTGCTGAAAATAAGTAGGTCACACATTGCTATGGCAAATGAGAGTGTCTTTAGACAAATTTGCATACCAGCCTTTCAAAGCAGAGGCCTACAAAATTCCAAAGCCCGTCTTATATCCAGGGGATCTTCCTACCTCTGTCAAGTGTATTGGATCGTCATTTCCAGTGCCATATTTGAAATTCACATGCCTTAAAATTAGCCACCATTAATTTCAGAACGGAGTACATACAGGTACTCACATTGCAAATTCCTGCACTGAAATTGCTGCTCAACAGCCCATGGTCAAGTGCCAAACTGAGTAACACCAATGCCTTTGTTGATGGCTGAGACAGAGGGATCATGCAGAAGTGCTATTCAGTAGTTCCTAACCTTGAGTAATTTATGGTTCCGTTCTCTGTCGTGTGGGAAAAAAAAAATTCTGAAGTCACAAAGCCTAAACTTGTGTTACAAGCAGCAAACTTAGAATCGCTACCAACTTCAGTGTCAGGTCCTGCTGTCCCATGGCATTCCTGAGTCACATTGATCACATGCATTCTGACACAGCAGACCCCAGAGGCCACATGACTCTGGGAAACTATGCACCGCATCAGCAGTATTTAGTCTTGAACACAAATACAGAACAACAAATGGATATTGTTTCTTGCCTACCAGAAAAGGAGACTTTAGATGCAGTAAGAGGTAACTCTCCAGATGATGTGCTCTTTGGTGCATTGCTGCTTTTGGCATTTGAAAGCATAGAGGGTGAGTAGAATTAAACACGCAAAAAGCATTGTAAAGCTTGTAAAGTACAGAAATGCTCTTTATCATGCTCATATTATTATTTTATCCCTGTCTCCTGAATTATGCATTTTCCGCGCATTCATACCAAGTTCTTCCTAAAGCTGTGGCTAGCCTGTCTCTCTCCAACACTTCCCCTCCTCTCTTCCAGCACACAACCACTATTGACTTACTGTCTGCAATTGCACTGTGCTCTGTACACTGAGTCCATTTGTCCCAGCCTGCCACCACAGTGACACGGCAAGCAGAGAAACTGGAAACAGAGGAGTGTAGGTTACCAGAGAGGGTCCCCTGAGGACATGGGAGCACTACTGAGCTATGAGAAAAAGAGCAGCAGGGGAAACAGGAGAGGCCACCTGTGCCTTTGGTAAGAGGTCGGGTGTGCACATATTTATTTCAGGGGAACAACTGACCTTAATACTTAAGCACAACAACCAGGAGAAGCACCTTTTGCCACACATTAGTGAGCCAAGACATTGTTGCTTTTATTCTTTCCTGTTACACTTCCCTGAAACATACAAAAGGAAGGTATCTGGTAAGTTCTTAATTGGAGTAAAACAGTATGTACACGAACTGCATCTTGTTATACACTGTTTTTTTCCCTTCATTAAACAGGCTGAAGGTCCCCTGTGTCTTTATTTTCTTAATGAAATAATTTCACAAGGCTGTAAATTAACATCCAGCTAGTCAAGACACATTCTCTATGACAAAGCAATACACAAAGTGAACAAAAAAAGACAGAAGACCTCACTGAGAAACTATAATTCTCTGAGATGTGTTGTATCTGCAACAAGAAATCTTGCATACAGCTAATAGAATTTCTGCTTATGTTTATATTCAAGAAGGCACACAGTCCCCAATTATGGTCCTAGTTTGTAAGAGTGGCAGAACAGAAATGTTTGCAGTGCAAATCTAAGTCTTAGTTTTAAGCTTCTTTGAAGCGGCTCAAGGAATAAGGTTTACGTGTTCAAGATATCCCCGAGACTGAAATAAGAAATGTTTGGTGACATTAATGAGCCCTCAGTTGGAGAAAACTTTGCACCTAACTTTGCCATTTGTCAAGATCCCCTTACAGTTAAGAATTCTAAATTAAAGCACTTGCTGCTGAATTACAGTAGTACTCCATAAGGTTTTTTGTGTTCGAAATTCTAACAGCCTTCAGTATGCAGGTATCCCTAGTGTCATCTCATACACACCATTTAGATTACTCACTTAAGAAATGCTTGCTCCAGAGAGATTCTGGTAAATGAATACCTCCATTTATCTGTCTAAAACTATTAATATTATTATTTAGGGCTTGCAGAAACTATACCTCAGCAATTGCTTATGCGAGTTCAACAGATAAAACATTTTGTTGGGTAAAGCATTAAGTGGATACTACCCTTAAAGAACATTCTACAAGTTTTAAGTGAGCCCATGGCAGGATTCCAGCTGCTGCTGGTCATTAAACTGCAAAATGTCTGTTTTGTCATACAGCAACACAACACTTGTTTCTAACCCTTGAGATGCAGTGTAAGCTTTACTCAGGGTTGGCTGCAATTTATTTCCCCATCATGTCAATTTACGATTTAGCTTTCAGCTGGGTAAATATCCAACTACCAGCTCGCTAACATCTGCATCTTTAGAGGGGAGAAGAAAAAAAAAAAAAAAAGAATGAAGGCAAGCAAACTTGCAAGCCTTTAAAACAGATGTTTGTTTACATCAGTGGTCTTAAAAAGAACTACTAATATATTGCAACCATCTTGCAAATTTCAGATTGCCACTGTATTTAAGCACAATCCACTTATTAAACACAAAAACTCAAGACAGCAGAAAAGCGGACTTCGGCGCTCTCATTTCCATTTCTGGGCATTTAAGGCATCAAATAAAAATTTAAGTCATTCCCATGTCTAGATTCCTAAATGAAACTTGATGGAAAGCATTTAAAACTCAGTCATTGACCCTGAACATTTATTTAGGTACAGAAATCCAAGCCTTTGGGAGATSAGTATCTCTGCAAGGGAGACGATGAAAAAGGAATAAAATGACACTGCCACTGTTCTCAACCTTCACCCACTACAGAAAATAAATTTAAAGCTTGTTTTTCATGACCTCTAACATAGAGTTCTTAAGGATAAACACTAAATCTGGAGTCACTGTTTTTAACTTCGGTATTTTTTAATATGTCAAAAAAGCAATGTCTGGTTATAAACAGGAGCTATYACAGCCTCCAGCTCTCCTCTCCCTAAAAACAGGGTCACTGGGGAGGGGGGTGCAGGGCAGAAAAAGGAGAGATATTGAGTGAATCAAATTTTAGATTTCTTGCCTTATTGACCTACAGGTTTGTGCTTAACTGAGGAAAAATTAATCTCTTTCAAATGCACTTAATTATAATCAAATACCCATACCAATGTCTGTCACCACATCAGCACATCTGGCAGCAATGAAGACAAATTAACAATAAGTCAAAAAAATCTGGCAATATGATCAAGTGAAGCACGCAAAATCCATTCCATACACATAAGACCACCAGTGACTAAGGATGGATTAACTTCCTGTCTCTAATACTGGTGCCTAAATTAAAGGGAAATTGCATTGCAATCTGGGTACCATGTTTCTGGCTACAGACAACTAAAAGGCCTCAGTTCAGCTACACCAGGCAACAAAATCTTTGCTCTCACTTTAGCCCTGATGCCTGTGACGGACTATTCTAACAGCTGCTTTTCATTTAGTTTAAAAGAAGCTATTTGGCAACCATGTAAGTTTACACCTTCAAAGCAGGCAGATTTAAAAAGCCAATGTCCTGTAGAATTAACCATTTTGAAGTCTTGCTGTTTTAGAGCAGTGATGACAACAGGATTCACAGCTTTTTAAAACAGTAYGCATCTGTACATAGAAAAACAAAATAGTGTTTTCACTCAGTTTTAACTATAATTTTACAGTAAGCAATCCCCCTTCTCTGACCTTGTATAGTTAAAGATACTGGGTTCATTACTACAAATATAATCCAGCAAGAGTTTACAATTGCTCAACTTGACTGAGCAATTAAATACAGCACAGATCTCATCTATGATCACAGAAGGGCAGCCAAGTAAGGAACAGAAGCATGAATCAAACCAAAGAAAACATCATCTTGTTCTTGGATTACCTTGTGTTGAGCAGGGAGCGGTTGCAGAAGCAAAAAAGAGGGAGAAAGGGTATGGGAAAGCAAAGATTCAGGCACACACTGCGTACTTGGCAAACACTTGACACTAAGCAACTCAGAGAAGAGCAAGGYTACCAGGCAGATATCCAGTGCCTTTTTTTCTTCTTTTACTTAATAGCTTGATATGGATTTGTGCATCTACTGCGTATATCCCTCTGCCAGATGCATGCACACTAACAAACGCATGGGCAAACTGCTGGTACTACAGCCCCACGGGCATGACAACTGAGAGCGTGTGCACACACATCTGATAAGAGCAATTCACAAACTGGAAAATTTACAGCCTTGTTTTGGTTCAAATAGCTCCAACCCACCTTATCAGTAGCCGTGGCAGGACCACACCCACTCTTTGAAGATGAACATATTTTACATAGTAAATCTAAAGGTACAAGTTGAAGTCAAAGGTGCAAACATGCATCAGAAGGCACCTACATTTGCAACACTGTCTACAAACATAATTCACACTTTTCATTCTTCATACACTAATGTGGGTCAGAGACCACACGGCAGCATATTTTATTAAAGTAATGTGCAAATAAGATGCATGATACCTGCAAACAGCATGGAATTTCCATTTGTAAAAAGGTACAAGTAACAGTACAAAATTAGAATGCTTACGATTCATTTCAGGAAAATTAAGTCTGACATAAAAATACATATGCTGTATTATTTACACCATTAATTTACAAAACATATTATCTGCATTAAAAAAAAAAGTTATAAAATAATTACAAATATAGTATTTTTATAAGGAATGTTTTCCCTGTATAACCAATGTAGAGCATCTTGGAAATTATGCTTTACTGGAAAAAAAATATTTTTTTTTCTTCTGATTTCATAGCATCACGTGGTTTCTTTCTTCTCTTCTTCTCCTTATTCCCTTTTTAAATAAAGTTCCATACTGAGGTAGTAGTATGTCAAATTATTTCTTTGGTTCCAGAAATCAGTAAGTCCAAAAGGAGCTACGTATCCAAATCACAGGATTGGAAAGTAGAAGTCCTAAAGTTTTCAAAGGACTGTTTGCAAGTATAAAAGCTATTTTCCCCTCTTGAAACTGTCCTTTCCTTTCCCTCTTCATCTGCCTCTGCATCAAAGTCCAGTGAGACACGATGATTATTATGGGAGGTTTTTGGTTGGCAATTTGCTGGCTGTCTACAGCTTGTAAGCTGAGGCCTCCATAAAGGCTTTCCAAATGTTCCTGAAAGACAGGAAAAGAGTAAGCACAGAAATACTAATGCTAAAAGCTTTGTGTTTCACCCTAGCATCCATAAGTGACATTGGAATGCAAACCAARGATTGACAAAAGAAAAAGTTCACCAAAGTGAGATTTTACTTAACTGTTGTTTTACCATTTAACATCCATGTGATCACAAGCATAAGGCAAGATTCTGCCACCAGAGACATTAAAAACATTTCCAAGTAGTTGTATAGCCACCCACAACTTCATTTCTTTTGTTTTTATGACTACTTCCATACTCATTTTTTTGGGGGGAGGGTGGCGAGGGGCAACATGAGAACACAAACCAAACTGCAAACGCATCACAGGACACTTTCTAATGCAAAAGTCACAGCAGCCTCCCTGTTTTGTTCTTCAATAAATGAATGACACATGCAATCTGCCACACAGTTCAGAAAAAATAAAAGGAATTTTAAAAAAATGTAACCCTGCAACCTCTATCAGGTTATACAACACTGTCCCACACTGCAGTCTGAATGCTAAAGCAATCTTTTTCTGGCTAGCATCAACAAAGGTGCGGATAGCCATGTGCTCCATTCACCACTGATCACTCAGCCAGTTGCGGGCAAGGAGAACAGTAGCAACCCAAAGACAATTCCACATTTCAGTTCAATTTTTATTAATAATTATAGATGCTGAAAAAGCTTCAGCAGAGAATTTCTTCAGCTCTCTGCAGCATTTTTGTGAGACTTCTTTCTCATGCAAGTAATTCAAAACAATGTTACAGTTTTGTAAACTTCTTGCAGCTGCAGGTTGTTTTGCAGAATTGTTATGGTTCTAACTAGAAAAACATTCAGAGATGGGTGTCTTAGAACTTGACCAATCCCCTTAAGGGGTGGATGGCAAAAAACCAATTACCTCATGCCACTTAATACACTTTTGTGAACTAACATATAAAAGCCTTCTGAGAGTTCATTAAAGCACTCCCATTTATCCCTGAGCCTGGACTTCGTGTCATTTCTCTACTCATCTGTGGGGAGAACAGCGACAAATAATTATCTGGATTTACCGGTCAGAAAACAATCAGCGTGTGTCACTCTTCACCACTGGGAAGCTGCTAGGATCAACACCTCTACAAGAAGGGCCTTCTCTTTTTTCACTGAACAAAGACACAGTTGTCACAAGTCATAGTGTCTGTAAGGACTTATTTTCAGAGGACACTGTGCCACAGACTGACTTTGAAGAACTCAATTTTTTATTAATAATTTAACACTACAATCTTTAATAAATTTTGAACCCAAAATGCAACACCTGCTTTTGCTTAGTTGCTAGAAGCAAGGGTTTCAAGTAAAACTGTGATCTGTGAAGCTACTAAAAAAGGAATTCAACAAAATCCCTATTTGCATCAATGACTTGTAGAGCAATTTTGACCTAACACAATATGAAAGGATGCTCCTCACAGCACCAAGCTACAAATGAATTCTGCCTTAAAACCAAAAATCCAAGCTAGGAACTTTCTGGCTCGTGCCTCAACAGTGATGCTAATCTTCTTCACTGTCTTCTTCACTGTGATTGCACAGGCAAAAGGGGGCTTGAATTTGACAACCATTTTGAAGAAGCAAATCCACAACTAAAGACAAGAAAYGTATCACAAGTTCTTCCACAGCCACCACCTCCAAGATCTAGCCATAGGCTCTTTGAGGGAACAGTGCTAATGATTACGAAGCACCCAAGGCAATGACAACACAACTTAAGTGGGGTAGTATGCTCAGAGAACTGATGAAATAAGTAACTCTGCATAGATTTTTAGGGCAGAAAGAGGACTACGTGCCCTTGAGGTGACATTAACTCCTGGATATACGAACATACAGCTGAACTACTTTCTGCAGGAGACATGCTAAAGCCCTATCTGCACAATCCCACCACAGTACTAGTGGCAGGCAGCCAGGAGGCCGGCCGTGTGCAGTCCCAGGGTCTCTGCCAGATGTCCTGGCATCTGCAACATTTTACAGTTCAACCATCTGGCTTTTGAAGGGGGAAAACTTCAGAGCTTGTGCCTCCCTCCCCACCCCCTGAGAACAAAGAGCCCAGTGATGAACATTCCCCCAGGTCCCCTTCAGAGCCAGGAGACCCAGACCTCGACCAGCCAGTGCTGAGACACCAGCCGGGAGACAATCCACGGTACCAGGGCTGTGCTTGGTGCTAAGATATCACAAGGATGAAAGCAGTATGTGGTTTTATATGCGTTTTAAACCAAGTAGCCAAACCAACATCCAAAATTTAATGAGTTTCAAGGATAAAGCAATGCTTCTCTCCTTCCCCCACCTCTCCCTGCAATGTGGATTAAAATTGTAAACCCTAAACTAAGCTTTGGGAATTCTTTTGTCATGCACATCATGAGAAAACGACAAAGGAAGGATAGAGAGGGCATTTTTACATAGTGCCTTATTCTGAAGGGTAAATAGTTCTGGCTGACTATATTACACAATACGTGCGCATACAAGTTCAAGTCTCTCCACCTGCCCTGAGCCCTCCTTGCATATCTTTTCCCTGTCAGGCAAAACTTCTGGTATGTCTTAAGTTTGTTAAGGTATATTTAAGTTATGTATTCTAACACTCACAGAAATCTGCCAACTATATTAAGACAGAAGATAAGAATCGCATCACTGATGAGATTTTTACATAAGTGTGAGCTATTAAGATCTGGTAATCTAAATATTCTCATTACACAGTTTTACTGTAGTCACTTTTCTGTTCCTTAGCTTCAAACATTTGGGAAAGAAAAAGCTGAAAAATCAGTTTTGCTTAGTCTTGTAGGTAGGAAACAAGACAGCAAAGACAACGGCAGTTTGAATAGAAAACAATAGCTAGAACATACCGATGAAAGTGCTGCTACTCTTAATAGATGAGGGTTCCAAACTTCTGCTTAAATCAAATGTGTCTGAGTTGAGACTTTTGCTTTTCAGTCCAGTTCCTTCATTTTGAGTATAAATAGAGTTCATCAATCTGCTACTTGTAGCCTGCGTCCCAATAATGCTGACACACTGGTCAAAGGGATCTTCCTGTGGAAGTGAGTATTGACAGCATTCCTTTTTCTTTAAATATCCAGATTCATAAGGGCCTAAGCCTGCTGTTCTTTGGTCAGCGCTGCAACCTAAAGGAAATGAAAAATTTATTTTATATAGACTCATCACAACAAAGATTGAATTACGACTAAAACTTCCCCCCCCCAACTTACTTGTACTGTATGCTTCAAATGCATCAGAACTGTAAGTGTTTCCTTTTAAATACAAAGTCCCTGAAGTCCCATAGTGGCACAGGAATGGATCTGCAACTCCCTCCAAGTCTGTTTCACTGCTGTTATCTAGATGGCAAATRCCTTAAAAATAAAAATGATGTGTCAGCACACAGTCTTTTCTGAATCTTCAGCTTAGAGTTTCTTGAGTAAGTTTTAAGAACCCCATGTATTCAACAACACTTCATAGTGTAGTTTAGAGTTTGCTTAACCTAACCTTTGGATGAGAATTCTAATTCCAGCAACTGTTCAATTAATTAGCTTGACAGAGAATATGTCACAGTTTGCTTCACTATACAATCCCTGAGTAACAAAACAAAACCAATCACAGGGATCAGAACCAGGGACTTCCTTCTTCTAAAGCACAGAAGACAAATTCATGATCTGTCTGACAGACACCTTTAGGAGCACAGTGTCAATGTCAAAGTCCCAGCTGGAAGAATCTGAGGGAGCCACTAGCTGCTTGAACAGCTATACAGATTTTCAGTTCAATGGTTCCTGAAAGTTGTGGATACAGTCTATTGTGGGGAGAGGTAAGGTAGAATTGGGTTACAGGCTGTAACAAGTGGGATGTGCCTGCAGAACGCCATGGCAGCACAGAGAAGCTTGTCTCTGCCTGACCTTGATGGAAGGAGATGCCACATGGCAGAGCCCTACAGAGGAGCCTGGCAGAAGCTGACAGACACCTGAAGAGCGTGTGATCACCCCACAGAAGGACATTAAGAAAGTGCACTGCTGACATGGCAACATGTGATAGGTCGCTTAGTGAAAAACACCACATATGGAAATACTGTGTCTTCAGATTCCCTTCCGGTCTACGTCCGGTATCTCGGTCACTCACAGTCTGTGGTTCCTGATCCACAAAGAGGCTCTTTCTCTCACTACCCTACAACTGCAAAACTATCTCACCATCATTCCATTCCCACCTGTCCCAGCTCCTGATTGTACCTCAACTCCAAGCCCTTTCCCAGCAAGGTGCCTATTCCTCCCTAGAGCAGGTATGTATGGGATTCTTAGGGGCCACATGTATAAAGGTCAAGTACTGCAGCTTTTAACTTGCAGTCACCTTAAATCCTTTACTGACTCTGACCCTTTTGATTTTTTAACAGGCAAGTTTAAACAGTTATACTGAAGTTCCACTGGTATTAGCACACATGCGTACATTCCACTAAAAGCACGCTTTTCAAGCTGTAAGAGAGGAAGGCATGCTGAGATAATTTCTTTTGGACACTCTTGTTTTGCAAATGTCATCTTAACTTCAAATTTACCCTTGAGACTAGAGAAAAACTTCCTGATTTATTAAACACCGTAACATCATTTGGATGAACAGAACCAAGTTCCAGTTACTATCTTGTTGAAAAAATCCCAAGCAATAAATTTCACATCCTCTATTAAACTTCAGTAAAGATGCTTCTTAACTGTTATTTCTATTAATTAGAAAGACAATAGCCAAACTGCAGCTCCTCAAGCCACATGAAAAATCTGCTTGGCATTTTCTACCTACCATTACTGTCCCTCTGCTGCAAGAAATACCCTCCCACAGAAAATGTGAGGAACTGATGGTGACTACCATTTTCAGATGAGCCATATCCATCCTGCCTTTCAGCCAGTGTCCCCTGGGATGACAGGAAACTTGGAATGTCAGCAGGCAAATTTGTTTCATCTGTGGAGAAGCAAAAACACACCCAAAAGCCATCAGCATACTTCAGTTTGCAGAAACATTTTTAAACTTGTCAGCAAAGCACTGAAAGTAACAATTCACCTTTCTGCCTCTGAGTCAAAGCACACAAATGTTCCTACAATAWAGTCACTGCAAAGCAA
Organism: Parotia lawesii; assembly: GCA_003713295.1. Classification (NCBI taxonomy): domain Eukaryota; kingdom Metazoa; phylum Chordata; class Aves; order Passeriformes; family Paradisaeidae; genus Parotia; species Parotia lawesii. Next base: position 2,911,287 of record RAHM01000077.1, read on the forward strand.
CCACAAGCATTTTTCTTTCCTTTCCAAGGCAAACCTTCAGTTTACACACCTGTATTTGTGATGCTGCAATCTTCATTTCTCCTTCTGGTGTGGTAGATGATGACCACCCACACCAAGGAAGTGCCCACCACACAGCAAACCACAGCTATGATCACAATGCCAACTGTGGCCCATCCATCATCATCAAGTGATGGGGCAGTGTTTTGAGGAGAGTCACAGGTGGGAGTAGGAATTACATTAAGATGGATGTTGCCTCGTTCTGTTCCAAGCGTATTAGACATTTCACAAGTGTATTTCCCAGCATCTTCTACATCTGTATCCACAATAATTAGTAACTGATTGCCYGCAGCAAAGAAGTGTCTTTCTGTTACCACGAGAGGGCTGTCATCTTTAGTCCAGTTCAGTCGGGGTGGAGGGCTACCACCAGCAATGCACTGCAAGACTGCAGTTTCACCTTTTGTTACAGCTCGATCCAGTAAAGGCCGCAAAAATGATGGTGTTTCTGAAAAGAAAGCACAAGCCTTATATTCTAAATGATTGTGCAAGAGTAAGAAGTGTCCCTTTCCTTCATAGCTCAAGARGAAAAGCTCATTTAAATGCATTAGTAAGACCTATATGAAGCTTACTCTCATTCTAAGAAGAAACTCAAGGATTTGTACTTAAAGCCTACTATTTGTAAATTGATCCAATTTAGATACTTGATTACAAGGTAAAAAGGCCAAATTATATATGCTTAAGATTTCAGAGAACTACAACAAAAATGGTTAACAAAATGTCAAGAAATCAAAAGTTAAACAAATCTACTGTCTCTAAATGAAAATAGAAGCCCCTTCTTCCCTCCACCCTATGCATACCAGATGTGTACACACTGAGAAACGCAACTAACTTTTATTATTTTGCATCGTAATAGTGATTGTGCTGTTAAGGTTTGCCAATATCTTACCTAGTACTGTTAATGTTGCATTAGCTGAAATGCTTCCAGCAGTGTTTTGAGCTGTACAGCTGTAAACACCCGTGTCCTCGATCTTTACATCAACAATAAAGAATACATCATCTTCAGGCATGACATGCATGCGCCTCTTGCGTGCTGCAGGAAAATCTGTTCCACCATCTTTCTGCCACGCAATCTGTGGGACAGGATGCCCAACTGCAGCACATTCCAAACGTGCTGTTGCCCCGGCTCGAATGGTTAAGTCCATGGGGATTTTTGTAAATGAAGGAAGCACTAAAGAAAAGTCAGTGATACCAAAATCAATACACGAAACATTCTTTTCCTTTTTTGTACAGCATTTTCTTGAACACCCTTCATGGGCCTAAAAACACTAGAGAAACATACAACCTAAACTGATCAGTAGCCAGCAGAAAGGGAGGGAACTGTGAAGTRTGTGAGACCACCTAGATCAAAACCTCATTTTTCCTAACAGCCTCCTACATGACCTTTCCATAGCATCTTGAAACAGAGCATACACTTACCTCCTGTGAGGAAAAGATAATGTTTTTCCATTTTGTAACACAGATTTTGCGAGATTTACTATTAATTGGGTATGTTATTTGTTTTTTCCTACACTATGCTTCAGCACACTGGGACCAGAGGTAAAACTGAATAGTAACCTTGGAAGTGGATAAATTTTTAAGAAATTATCTCATATTAAAGAATCTTCTAAAAGATGCAAATGATGAGAATGGAAAATCTATGATTACCTATCTTGATTAAAATCATTCTAAGTCCACAAGCAAAACATAACATACTTACTGTTTACTGTAAGTTTGGCTTTGACAGAGTAGGATGAACCAAAATGATTTGAAATAACACACTGGTATTTCCCTTCGTTGCTGAACTCGACATTGCGCAGTCGAAGTATGGTGGTGTACTCCATCACTTCTCCTCCCTGGGCCCGGAGGTGTGCATAGTTCTCCATTTCAGCATCTTGCAGTAATTCGTTGTCTTTCTTCCATGCAAAAGTCATTGGGGAATCACTGCTGCTGGCTGCCGAACACACAAAACTTAAATTGGAGCCTTTAATTGCTGACTGGGTTTCTGGCTGGACAGTTATCTGTGGTTTAGGAAAATCATCTGCACAGAGGAAAAGAAAAAAAATATTTGTGATGCCTGAGGACTCTTTCCAGAGAGCTCGTAAGCCTTGTTTTATAGGTTTGAGAGAAGAGTCAGATAAGTATTTATTGAATGGATCCACGATGCTTTTGTTTTAAATTTTGTTAGCCTTAGGGCATTTAAAGATGCTGTATTTATGAGTTTATTGTGCCAAGCCATCTCTTATTGAAGAGAAAGCACATTTAAAAGCAGACTGTGAGCATACTTTATTCAACAGCAGCACTAAAGATGGAAGAGCTACCTCCTGACACCCGTAAGAACTATTCTGAACATCAATCCCGAAGCCTACCTCTCATCTTTACGACACCTCAGGCTGCTGTGAGTTTTTCTTTATTGAAAGCATAGCTCTTCTGCTATCAGAAACTGCAAGTTACAGTTGAGGGTTTTACCCAAACCCACCAAAAAAATCATGTACAAAAGTCAGTGTTCCAGTCATCTGCGCCTGTTTGGGCCAAAGGGGATGGAAGGTCCCTTAAGCAGGGCAGAACACAAGAATTTCAAGAATTCCTGGAGGTCCCTTTACTATAAGAAAGTTACCTTCAAAGTGCCATGCTGTGAGTTTACAGAATTAGTTGCCGTCTGAATTGTTTACTCAATTGTGTGTACACTGCACGTACAAAAGGAATGGGCAAGTAAATGCTTGGTCTCCCAAAAGCAAAAGCCTTAGTATATTCCCAACTTTCAAGATGTCTCCAATCTCTGGACAAACTTCACAGGAACTGCAGGGAAAGCCCTGTGCCCCAAAAATTCCTCCTTACAGACTGTTTTTCTTAGCCCCTTTGTCTCATCACAACTGTTTGGGAACAACAGATGGGGCCAAAGTGTTATTTCCTTGAAGAACCTCGACACTGTTTGCTACAGAAGAAAATGAGATGTGCAGATAGCCTAACCTTGAACTGTCTGCAAAACTCCTTCAGGTATGAAGCTGTGCTCCAGTGACAGGGCAACATGGATCTGGAACTCTAAACATGGGCTTTAAGAACCTCCCAGGCCATTTTCTTTTCATATCTTAAGTCCTCCATGACAAAATATACCATTTACAAATTGAGTTAATACATTCATTGAGTTAAGTCATTCCCTGACTTTGCACAGGGATAACTAAGTAAAACACTTTAAGTACTTAGATTAGCCTTGTGAGAGGACAAGAGAACTACTTCAATCTTAATTATTTGACAGGAAGGGGTGATAAAAAGGTCACTCAAATAAGCATACAGTACAGAATACAGAAAAACACACTAGGATAAGACTAGCATTGGAGATTTTAGCTATTTCTGCATGGCAACTGTGTTAAGTATTAAGTGCAACAACTGACTCATCTCCTTTTACTAATACATCTTAAACAGTTTGAAATTAATTACTTAAAAATAGCATTCAGAAGCTAAAAGAAAGAACACAACTCCCTCTGATTTAACAAATGAAAGATATATACTTAAATCCTCGGTTTAATTTTTTGACAGAATGCATTTCTCATAAATCAGGACATCTACTTCATATATGTACTACTTTAGCCACTGAGTAATCTGTAATTCCCTGCATAATGTCAACCTCTCCTTCTCCCCAGTACCTAGAATCTGCTCATTATTTAATTTATTAAATATTTGACCACTAATAGGAAGGGAAAAAACAACGTTTTGGTACACTATTTTAGATTCTGCACCTGCTTTCGCACTGAAAAAAGGGTATGAGTAGCAACAGTAAAAATTAACCAGTTATATTTACTATGAGAGGAAGTTATTGAGAAGACATTTACCGTTTTGTCTCCAAAGAATAAAAAGTTTTAATTTTCTTTAGTAAGAAAAATAAAATGTATTCAACAAAAATACATGGAATGCAGTTAGCTTTTAAATTTCCTGGTATTTTCAAAATTCCCACTTTACATATCAGAGTACTCAAACACATGTCTTTACTCTGAATGCTTAGCTTCACTTTGCTTTAAATAGAGAACACAGCATAGGTGATAATGAATGCTACTAAACACACATAGAAAAAAATTCATTTTTAAGGCAGATGCTATCACCTTAAATTCTCAGGTCCTAAAGTAAAAATATTTTACTATCATTTACTATCTGGTGAACTGAAATAAAAAACACCAGTATTGTAACTGTGGTAATCAGGTATTTTTTTAAACAGCTTATATAAAGGCAGTAATTTACAGACTACAAATAATTTTTGAAGCAGACAACAAGCATACATAAAAAACATCAGAGCTGAGGCCGGTATGGCTTTTTTACCTCCAAATTTTATCAGCCCTGGAATAATCTCAAGACTAACGGAGTACGAAAAAAAATTACAAATAAACTCAAAAACTGCATCCTAATTTTGCCAAAATATGCCTTGTTTAAAAACCATCGTTATCTAAACAATATCTTTTAAATCTAGAGGCACATACATTTATCCTCACAAACTAATGAGCTTTCACTTGCACACTATGCAATGTTCTATGTAAGCTGTACTTGAAATAAAAGTGAGAATACCATCACTCCCTGTGTTGTACAAAGCCACAAGCTTTGAGCATCTACATCACAGTTTGAGAACAGAAGAAAACGTTAGTAAGTATCACATCCTCTCCATTTTGTTATAGAAATCACAACATATCAAGGAACCACAAAAAACCCCAAGCACACAGCAAAATTTGGTTTACGGAATGAGAAATTGACGCTACACTCACCACAGACAAACCCATCCAGGCTGACAGCAAAAATACTTCTCCCTTTTAGCAGCTGAGGATGGGCACAACTGGCATTTACAAAGTTCTGGAAGTTGTTCTCGGACATCCACTGTGGTAGCCATTTTAACTGGCAGTCACACAAAAGACTTGATGTGTTGAAGTGCCTAAGAAAAAGCAATTAAAATCAAAGCCTGTTTTTTTCTGTTTGTAATACAGATCTGTATGAGCAAACTTCTGTAACAAAACTAAGTTTTCAGGTTGAACACACATGTTGCAAGAGAAAGACAGCAATACTGTTCAGCCCAAATTACTGACACCATTGTCACGACTCCTACGTGCCACAGAGCAGACATGTTATCCTGAACTCCCAGCTTCAGCTATGAGTTCAGGCAAACAAGCATGTTTGTAGTGTCTCTGGATACAAAACTACAGTCTGCAGCCACACATACAGAATGGGCATGCAGAACAGTCCAGAAGGCAGGTACTCTGGAAGTCAACATCTGAGACAAATTAATTCTCTAATTTCCTTTTCAGCCAGAATTAATCTTGGTGAAGATATTTAAAAAGGTCAGTGAGAAGAAAAAGAATAGTAATGCATTGAAATAACAAGTGCAGAACTAGTTATTAGCTTACATAACCTATGAGAATAACTCCATTCCCAGAGGGAAAAAACAAGAAAGCAAAGAATACTCTGGTAAACATCTAGAATCAGAAGTTTAAGCAAGAGAAGTTCCCAGTTTTGGCTGGAAACTCAAAATCACCCTTAAAAAACATATTAAAAACCCACAGTCAGTAATAAAATACTGCTCTTCAAATCTCACTTTTTCTTAAAAAAAAAAGCAAAAATAATTCACATAGATCCACAGAATCACAGAATATGCTGAATTAGAAGGGACTCACAAGGGTCATCGAGTCCCACTCCCAGCCTTGCACAGAACCATTCCCAAGAATCACACCATGTACCCAAGAGCATTGTCCAAATCCTTCAGCAATGTCACGCTTGGTGCTGTGAACTTCCCCTGGGGAGCCTGTTCCAGTACCCAACCACCCTCTGGTGAAGACCCTTTTTCTAGTATTCAACCTGTATCTCCCCCTTGGCATAACTTCAGGCCATTCTCTCTGTCCTGTCACTGGTCCCCACAGAGGAGAGATCAGTGTCTGCTCCTCATCTTCCCCTCATGAGGAAGTTGCAGATTGCAATGAGGTTTCCCCTCAGTCTCCTTGTCTCCAGGCTTAACAGTCCAAATGACCTCAGCTGCTCCTCACATGACTTCACCTCCAGGCCCTTCGCCATCTTTGCTGCCCTCCTTAGGACACACTAATAGTTTAATCTGTTTTCTTCTATTGTGGCTCCCAAAACTGCACACAGCACTCGAGGTGAGACCGCCCCAGTGCAGAGCAGAGTGGGACCATCCCTCCTTTCCCCAGCTGGTGATGCTGTGTCTGATGCCCCCCAGCACAAGGGTGGCCCTCCTGGCTGCCAGGGCACTGCTGACTCATATTCGACTTTCCCTCGACTAGGACACCAGGTCCCTTTCCATGGCTCTGCTTCCCAGCRCCTCATTACCCAGTCTGTACCTACATCCAGGGCTGCCCTACCCCAGGTGCAAAATCCAGCACTTTCTCTTGTTGAACTTCACACAGTTGGTGATTGCCCAGCCCTCTCATTTGTTGAGATCTCTCTGTGGGGCCTCCCTGACTTTGAGGGAGTCAACAGCTCCACCCAGTTTTGTACCATCTGTGAACTTGCTCAATATCTCTCCCAGCCCTGTGTCCAAGTCTTTTATGTAGAGCACAGGGCTAAGGATGGAGCCCTGCTGAACCCCACTAGTGACAGGTTGTCAGTTTGATGGCACCCGTTTCAGTACAACCCTCTGCACCCAACCCCTGAGCCAGCGCTGTTCTGCATTGATCAATCGAAAAAAGGGTAAGAGGACAAAAACCCATCCTCACTAGAACACATTTTTCGCAGTGACCGCTTCACAACTTCTCTGAAGATCTGTCTCTCTGCTACTACAGGAGAGAAGGACCCAATTACAAGCACTGACAACCAAGTCTTTACAAAAGAATTACAGCACTGCATTTCACTGGTCCAGCAAGCTTTAGCTCAGTGACAGCACTGCTGATCTTAAGAGCACATTACATCAAAGTCTCCCTTACCTAAAACCTGTTAAGAGTTCACCCAATTTAAAATAAGGACTTCAGAGACAACAAACGTAGCAGAAAATGAAATGCCTCCCTATCCTACACTTTCTCACTTAAATACACCCATCATATAAAAAAACTTAAAAAACCGAAACACTGACATAACCTTTCGATGTTACTCCACAGAGATTACAGCAGGAGTCTATCACTGCCTCAGGTGATGTCTTACAAGGCTCTTATTTATACCTTTATCAGGACATAGATACTTAACAGAGATGATGTCTTTTGATAGAAACTTACAATTCTCTGAGTTTCTTCATTTGTGAAAATGCATTCCCTTGAACTGACATAATTGCATTGTTACTTAGATCTCTAAAAAGATAAAAGAAAAACAGAAAGAGGAGAAAATAGTAATTTATTAAACTGAATTGATTTAAGACTCAAGCAATAGTTTGCTATTTTAGTGATATACAAAGGACGCTCAAGCTCAAAAGAGAAAGAGACACAAATAAGGAGTTTCATAGCATGCTTAATACGTAAGAATTTCTGCATTAATTCCAAAATTCATACTCAGCGTAACTCCAAAACTGAAAAATCTTCTGAAGATCACAGTAGCAATCATGGTAAGTGTATTGCATTCCAAGTCAAAGCATGCTAGTCCTACTTTAATTTCAGTTAGTATCAAAATTAATTTTATTCCAATTTTGCATTAAATGTGACTCTCTACTACTTACAAGTGTTCAAGTGCATCCAAACCAGAAAATGCTTTCTTTGTAATGGATCTAATCCTGTTTCCTTGGAGTATCCTGAAAAATTTAAGCACAAGATACAAAAGAGATGCAATTAAATGGGAGAATTTTTGAGCTGAATAACTACATTTTTGGCATTTGTTTTTGAACTGTTACTCGTATTCACCACTCACCCATCTCCAATGGAGCAAAATGTCTCACATCTAAAAGACACTCATTTATTCCCCTTGAATAAATATCTACATTTTACAATGATTTTAGAAGACATTTAAGGTGTATAGTTAAGTGACACGGATTATTCGAAATGTAAAACTATAAACACCTTTTAATTTCAAAAATCTGCATTTGAAAATTTCCATGCAATGAAGCCACTTCCACTGGATGCTGCTTTACCTTATTGAAGGCTATCCCTGTCACTATGCCTTTGTCATATGATACACTTATTACTCCTTACTATGGGAAAACCTCATTCTTTGATAAATATGTCCATAAATATTAATAATACTTAAAATATTTCAGATTAGTTTGACTTGGAAAATCTGGAATTCATTTTATTGAAAAGGAACATGTTATAGAGAACAAAGTGGTAAGGGAGAAAAAAATCATCTCTGCTATGGAAAATTTAATATCCTTAAGTGTTGAGCTTGTCCCTTGAAAGACATGTAGTAAGCTAATTTTTTTAAGGCATGATGATAATAACAAATATTGTAGCAATACTCACAGCTTCCTAAGTTTATCTAAGCCAGAGAATGCACCATTCATATCTTCAATAGTCCATGATATTTCATTGTTTTTCAGATCCCTGATTAAGAGGGGAGGGGAAATCAAACCACAAAACTATTAAAAAGAACAAGGTACATACTTCTTCAACAGCATGTATCATTTAAAAAAAATTCTAAAACAGCTTTCTATTAGGTTGGATTTTTTTTAGTTGGTTTTTGTGGGTTTTTTAAGAGAAGCCTTTCCTGATTAACTTTATAATTTCAATTTTTCCTGAGAGACTTTGAAGATTATTAGTACTTTTCCCACTGATAATTAAAAAGATCACAAACTCAACAATTTTTAGAATTGTGAGCAAATAAACCCACATACCCCTTCAAAGGTATTCAGATACAGGACTATCTTAAGAGAAGGTGCACTGCACTGCAGGAAGGGAAAGGATCAACTGTCATCCCTTTGAAACAGAACACCCTCACGTCTTTTTAAGTCCATAATATTAACACCCAGAGAATCATTTTAACATCCCAAAACACTTGCTTAATTATCTGTGAAGCATAAAGAGATTAGAGATTTGTGTACAGAATAGTGCCTCAGTAAAGAAGCAACAGGGTAGGGCTGGAGGAGAAAGAAAAACCTAGGAGAAAAAGCCTAACACTTAATTCCTACACCTTCCAATTCTCTAACTTCCTCTCTTTATGACCTCCATCTCTCTATATTCTTAAAAAACAGTGTACACCCCTCTAATTTGCATATTTGTTGGATGCCCTAAGTGTGAGTATGTGAGCAAACCCCTGAAAATAAAGCCTAGAGGGAAAGGCAATCATTTTGCTCATCTGGCTGACAGATGGGCCAGTGGTATGCAGTGGGAAGGTTTTAATGAAGAGGAATATATTTAGATTTGTTTACTTTGTTCTTTCCCTTCCTTTAAGAAATGCTATTTCAAAACATGCCCAAATGCTAAAGCAATTGTCCAGTCATGACAATGAGTTCTGTCTTCTTATTCTACCATGAGGGAAAATGACTCAGTTAGAACACAACTATGATTCAGATCCCCAAAACTGTGGGTAGCAGTGCTCTCTCTGCTTGCTGCCTTCAAGCAGAGATATGCCTCTTCCGCAATAATGAAATGAAAGTTTGTATCACAGTTACCATCAACATTGTGCACAGCCTCAACAAAAGAGGAACTCCTCCCTTTCCCAACTATTCTGAAAAGAAATCCTACTGTAACAAAATCATACACTGATCAGGGGAAGTTAACAGAACATTCTCGTAACCTATAAACACAGTATTTTTCTTAAGGTTTTTGATGTTACAAATTGAATTTGTCAACTTACAAAATCTGTAGACTGGAAAGTCCCTTGAAGGCACAATCGGCAATGTAATTTACTTTGTTGTTTCCAATGTACAGTCCAACCAGCACGCTTAAACCAATGAAGCTTGAATCATCTAACCTTGCTAATTGATTAAATGTCAAATCTCTGCAAATTTAAGGGGAGAAAAAAGCATTTTAATGTTCATGCTGAAGTGCTTATTTAACTCAGTTCAACCCACATGAATTTTCAGGGGGGAGCACAATTTTTCCCCTTATGATTATCACAAACCCTACTACACCATTTCTGACCACACAGCATTTTGCATTGTTTTGAACAACTCATAAATTACTGCAGAAATAATTTCTTTAATTTGAAAATGACTGTGTTACAGCTTTAGTACAACCGCTACAGTGAAATGAAGCAATCGCAGTTAACTTCAATTTCTTTCAACAAGATATAACTGTCTTAAACAGTAAAGCTGTTGTCACCTTGGAAACTTTGCTATGAAAAATTCACAAATCAGTGGTAAGAAGCCCATGTTTTAGCATGCACCCAGCTTTTGAAACTGGAAGAGAATAAAGGTACTCACAGCTCACTGAGTTTCTGGCAAAATTCCCAGGCATCAGGACTGATCCTGCTGATGGCATTTTGGCTGAGATGGAGATGCTGCAGCTTCAGTAAGCCATAAAGCCAGCCTTTAGTTACCTCTGTTAAGTTGTTATGGTCCAGCTGCCTACAAACACATACAAAGAGAAAAAGACATAAGGTTCAGAAACTCGGCAGCATGCATGCTATGCCACAGGTCCACATCTGACCTCACAACACTGGCTAGATAGCTGAAGCCTCTATTTAAATTTAGAATTGTATGCATCCATTTAAAATGTGCTGCTCTACACATTCACTACTGACTGCTTGCTGCTTTTCAGACCACACCACAACATTTTAATCCAAAAACGTCTTTAAATTTTACCAAGCAATTCTATTAGTTTTGTGCAAATCTACTTACTATGCTATCAGCAGAACCTACCAGCTAAAGTTTGATACTTACAAGACTTCCATGTTGGTCAAACCCCAGAAAGCACCATCCATGAGCCTTGTAACCCCGTTTCTCTGCAGTTTTAATGATTTCAAAGCAGGAAGTCCTTGGAAAGTAAGCCCATCTATTTTTTTGATTTTGTTGCGATTCAGCTCCCTGCATCAATAAAATTTACAGTTACAGCACAGTAATTTTACCTACATGCCAACAACCTTTCTTCCCTCTCTGGAAAAAACTTTATTTAAACACTTTTCTTGCACATAAAACAGAGACAAGAAGCAATAAAAATCAAACATTTTATTGTAACACATTATGTTCAACCATGTTAATACTGTTGTGCCTTTCTGATACCGAGGACAAGTATTTGGTAGTTCCTTGACTTTCAGTCTTAAAGTATCCCTGCAGACCTAGAATGTCATGGTTAATCCTGTTTGCAAATTCAAAACTGAAAGCAAGTTCCTGATGTTTATCCAGCAGTAGAGCTGTTAAGGTTGGACTGTAATTGCAATCAATAATCAGCCAAGAAAAAGTTAAAATTTTAGTTGTGATAACTACACAAAATTGAGTATCCCGGGTGACCTCTTTCTGTACCTGTAGCCAAGCATTTACTACATATCTCTCTCTCCTCCACAACCAGGTACACATAGTGCCTTCTCTCTTTCTCAAGTGGTCCTGGCACTCACCCTTCCGCCACTACACTCACCCTTTGCAGTCAGAAACTGGGAGCAATGTGTATCCTGTGAGGGAGCTGGAGGGCATAACAAGCCGGAGGGCAAGACGCAGTGACAGGATTAGACACTACCAAAAGGTAGTACAAGGAGTGATCATCTGCCCCTTCAAGGAAGTCGCAGATCTACCAAACTGGGAAGAATCCTCTCCTTCCAAAACTTACTTCCCCATGCAAAGTAAAGGTCTAAATAATCCTCTCCCCATAGTTATACCATCATTATTTTTCAGAGTGTCAGCCCCAAAAGAATTCACCTTTCCTCATGGCAGTCTGACACAAAATCTACCTGATAAGAGACCTGAGGGAGAACCCTACTTCTCATCGTGTGTTTAAATAAGACTAAAAAGTGAAGACCATTCAGTAAGAACAGGCCTTAGTTCTTCCCCACTCCTCTCTGAATACTTTCAGGTGATAACACAAGTTTTTTGCCCTTCTTGCAGATGAACTACCTAACATAACTCGGTCAGCATACCAACTATGAACAAAGGGAACATTTTTAGGCAAGAATATAACCAACATCCAAAATTTAAGGTGAATCTGAAGATCAGAAAGTCTACCAAGACCATTAACAAATCCTGAGCTCCATATGACTGTTCTCATACTCTTCTGAGGCCTGATTAAACCCTTCCTGCCTTTGTATACAGAAGAAACACAGTCACTGTTTCCAGAAGTGTCAAGAACCCTAATATTTCAGTGTTCTTATACCCTATCACTTTCAAGGTGAACCTAAGAGACTCTGTAATTTTTAACTCCTGACTATCTGATATGGAAAATAATTATTCAGGATTTGACAAAGTGCAACCCATTCTCCTGTCCATTTTCTGCACTTCCTAAGGTTTCTAACAACAACAAAAAAATCCCACAGTCTCTTTCATGTATCTTTATTATTTATTCGGTCAAACATTTATGGACAGCACTGTATCAGTAAAGCTTACTCAAGCATATTGCTTATTGTCATGCCATCTGAAAGCAAATGAATTTCCTTCACTTCACTGTGAAAGCACAAAGTAAGTAAACGACTGCTGCAGTGAACTATATAGGTTTACTTTACTTACTATTTCCCTGATGCTTTTTTACAGAAATATTGCTACTACCCCTTTTCAGCCTTTTTTTTAACTTTTAAAAGGCAAACACAATTTTAAACACAAAGACTGTTCACATCTCACCAACATATAAGACTAGTTTTGTTCAGTACAACGCTCCAGTTAGTAAGGGTTGTAGTAATATGTTTTCTCTGTCTGTCTCACTCTGTCTCTGGTTAAATTAAAGGCTAAAGTTCAAGCACTGCCAGTGCTTTGGAAAACCTGAAAACAATTAGTCAATTGTAGGTTACACTTACAGGTGCTGCAGATGGGACAGTTTAAACATCTTTTGAGGAATTGCTGAAATTTTGTTCCTGTTCAGTTTCAATACTTGAAGTGTGGTAGACAAATTGTCAAAGGTACCAGGCTCCACAGAGGTTATTCGGTTACTGTTAATATACCTGTTGAAACAATGTCTAGAAGGTTAAATTTACAGTTATTTAATAAATTCTTAATAACAAACAGTGAAACACAAAGCTCTTGTGGTGCTTACTCATTTATAAATGGAATTTTATCATATTAATTAGAGCTCTTGACAGCTTATTCTATAGTCAAATAGTATTTCACCACCACGATTTTACTCTACTCTGCCAAAGTGTGATAATGGAAGAAGATAATGTGGCAATCCTGTTACTTTTTTATCAGTGAGTATATCTGGCATGCAATATTCCTGAACAAGAATTGAAGTGTATTCACAAGAATCTATCAAACTCCATATAACTACAAACTAGCCTATCCGTGGGGAACTTAAATTCATTTTATTACCTAATTATTTCTCTCAAGAGACACGTCTGTTTGTTTCATCTCAAAATAATGGCCTTAGCTTTTTTAATGGATTAAAACATGTCATTGTAACAACTCATATATTCAAGTTAGCAGCTTATCTTAAACTAGACAAGTGAAAGCAGGAGTATTTAATGTCATTCTAATTAAAAGAAGATTTAGTACCTTAATAAACAGCTGCCAATCTAAATTATTGAAGAAGATTTTTGAAAGTAACCTGAAAGAAGGAAAAAAAAAAGTAATTTTTACTTACAGATACTTGAGCTGTAATGGTGGAAATGATGACATTCTTAGCTCCGATATATTGTTGTTGCTCAAGTCCAAAGTTTCTAGACTCTGAAATGGCTTCAGATGTTCAGACAAAATGTTGGCGATCTTGTTACTGGTCCTGAAATGTAAGGGCAGAAGGCAAAAGACTGTCATTTCCAGAGTAAACACATCTTAACTATACAACTCTGGCAAAAGTTAGTTCCTAATTCCCCCACTTGAAAATAATTTTGAGTTACAGAAAACCAATAAAGTATGTCCTTTACGCATAACATTAAAAATTTTCGAAATCACAAATTGGCATAGTCTAAATAAATGTTCATTAATATTTCTTAAAATATAATCCCAGGAAACTATGAAAAAAATGCAATATAATCAAATTACTGCAATTCATGGCTGTTAAAAAGAGATGTAAAACTATAATCATCTGTTTCTGAACAGTAGAAATATCTGGTACTTGCATAGAACAGTATGTCACAGTATTGCAATGAAATAAGGTTAGAGCTGTTTCCTATTTTAAGCAAATTAATATCATAGTAGCTAAATACAGTGTTTCGGGTTTTTTTGAAAACTCTCTTGGCATGAAAGTCCAACTGAATTTCCAGGAAAAAAAATAGAGCTGGATTATAAAGGATGGATGACAGTGCACCCCCTCGGAAAAACATTCTACAATTGGGGAATTAGACCTAGTATTTCAACCTACATATTTTTCTAGTTAGTTGGCAAAGAACAAAAATTCTGCATACTGGAGGTCATTACAGGAGTTTTGGACTTCGTGTCTGGTCAAACTTCAGCTCAGCATCATACCCAATTCCACAACAAAACGTATGCAACAATCTGAAGATGTGGGTATCATAGTCTGCTGTAAGGAACACTTCTTCTTCCACTTTCAAGGACATGAACTTTTTCCAGTGACCCTATTTCATGTTCATACCCAGCAACCTAGCAGTTTTTCCATCTCAGCAGCATAATGTACAGAATCATACATGAACATCAGCAACATTAATAGGGTTATTCGTTTGGGGCTACCAGTACATAGGTGAAAGCAGACCACGACCAATTAAACAAATGTAACCTGAAACGATTCTTGTTACCTTGGTAAGTTCAAGTCAGTTCTAGCTGCAGTACATTCTGTACCTTGTCTGATGAATTACCAAAATTCAGGAGCTTTCCCCAGATCCTAGAGATCGCAGGCAAATGCAATTTTAGTAAAACTATCAACAAGAATATTAATTCTGGAAGGTGTTTACCTTTACTGGAAATACTTGCTCTGCATCAAATAGTAAGCCACACATTAGGGTAGCATGGACAACCCTCATGTATTCAAGGGGTGTGGGGGAACTACCGCTCCAGACAAAAAAGTCCTAACTCACAAACTGAACCAGAAGTGAGATTAATGGGCTTTCTGACTACGTGTGGGAATTGGTAAGTGATCCTGCAGCCTCTCCAACACTGAGCTTGTTTCACTCTTTAGGCTGTCTGGTAGAGGTACACTGCATTTTTTAACTCTTAGCCGAAAGTATTTATAATAAATGGAAACAAATTACTTTAATAAAAAACAACAACACCACCACCACGTGTCAGTTCCAAATAAGAATGTGAGTTAGATAACAGGTCATAGAGCCTTGCATTTATGCATTTGTTTGTTTATAAGGTAATTACTAGCAAGGTATTAAAACTGCCAATTACTTGAGTGACGAATAAAATTTTCCTTGCAGTAAAAGTGTGCTCCAGCAGAAGCCAGCAATTTCCTGAACTGCACGCCTCCTAAATTGCAGTGTGAAAGTGTTCAGTTATAAGACGGCTTGCACAGTACGGTCTTTGTGTCAGCATTGCTCCATAAAACAGAAATTCCTCACAACTGGCAGGATAATAGCCCCTGTATTACAAAGTTTAGTTGGACCTAATCGAACCAAATAAAACTCTTACACAGTCTTCAGATTAGCACTTAAACCAGCTGGCAAATTACCTGACACAGACCAGGTTACAACAACAACAAAAAAAAACCCAAACAAACAAAAACCCCAGAGCTTGTTTGTTTCAGTAACATTTTTCTTTTTTTGGAGATGGTAAGGCCACATTGAGGAGTGACGAGCAACTTCTTTTGCTCACTGAAACCACGCTACACATCGCAGTCCATCTCACAATCAAAATCAAACCAGCCCTCACTGCACCTTCCTGCTTAATCGTATTTGTAGAAGTTAAGTTGAGAAACAGCTGAATGGTTCACTCCCTGTTGCTCCAACACCCTAGTCCAGTTTCTTTTCAAAAGAATGGAAGTGTAATAATTCACACCCGGAAGATTGGTCAGCACTGAAGATATCCAAACAGTTTAAGACCCAACTTTATTTAAAATGAGAAAGTTTAACTCTAATTTAATTTTTCTTCATAATCATCACTTAAGCAAATTGAAAAAAACAATGTATCATCTTTCCCCTAACTGCCAAATCACCATCAAAATTAGTCAAGAAGGACATGTTTGAAAACGCAAGCCTATCTAATTGTCAAGACAGAACCAAACAGTATGTGTGTGGGCATAATGACATAAAAGTTTTTTCACTGACAGGAGGGTGCGGGTAAGAAAACCCAAAAGAAAACCTTTCCTGTGAGATGCTGCTACTGCTGTGCTCAGACAAAAGGAGCTGCATACAGCCCATTGGTTTACTTTCACAGACTTTCAAGGGGAGATGAGAGAAATAGAGATCCCCTGCAACAAGAAAACCAGCACATCAAGTTCTCCCAGAAATGAATCTACAGCAATTTGATAACAATTTCTTCATGTGGAAGGAACAGCAACATGCTGCAGCTTCCTTACAACTTCTCCTGTTACAGCTGAAGCAGCAGGAGCACCAAGGAATGCAGATAAACCCACCAAAAATATCTATGTGAATTTGAACATGCCTTTTGCAATTTGAGTGCCTACACCCTGACTTGCAGCAAAAAAACCCACAAACCAACGACCATGAGTGCATACAGCCTGATTTAACTACTTTTACATAAGCCTGTGTGAATACCAGCTTAACAGAAAATACCAGTTTTTCATTATGTGTATGAGAAACCTTAGCCTTCCCTCTCAACATTCATGACTTTAAACACACCAGTAGGCCAGAAATCCTGTAACAGCCCTATCAATCCTGATCTTAAGATTCATTCTATGTAAACAGCTACCATATACCTGACACACTGACTTGCACTTTCCTTACTCTGGGGAACTACAAAGCAGAACAGAAACTTCTGTATCCATTTTGCTGAGGATCTAGTTAACGCCTTTCAGATATAAAAGCTCTTAAGTGCTCAAACATCACCCCCACCCCAGTTTTTACAGATCTGAGATAGTCATACTGTCTCTTGATAAAAGATTGTCAGTATGAAATGTTTTCTACCAAAGAAAAATATCCATGTAAGCTTCATGGTCCTGATGAGTTGGAACTCATCAAGCACACTGTAACATGGAAAATCCAAGGCAGGAATAGATTACGACTTGAAGTCCTATCTTTTGTTTCTCTTTGAAATCTCAGCACAGAAAAAAAAAAAAAGACTCCTACACTTCCAGCATAACTTTTTCTTCCAGCTATATCCTGATCTGCAGTGTTTTGAAAACTTTAGTTGGATCTCACCCTACTATCCTGACAAGGAGTATGTGTAGGAGCCTGGAGGTGGAGCAACCTGGTAAAAAACAAGTTGCCTAGAAAGACAATTTTGGAGAACAGTCCATGCAGCCTGTTCTGCATAACTGTTAGATGTAAAGTAACTATCTTAACATATGTGTGTATCTGGACTAATACAGTACCTCCTGTCCCTCAACTAAGCCCTGAGAGGCAGAACAATCTGAACCACAAACAGGCAAATTAAACCATAGTGGAATCTCCTGCTGGAAAATAAGAGGATACGTGAAGAGAAAAAAAGAGCATTTTGCTAGGACTAGATGTATCTTTCTGGCCAGTGCTGAGGCAGAGACATGGAAATTCACAGATGCCTAGTCTGACCATCTTGTGTTTGTATGGATTCCAGATTAGAGCTCTTTTGGAGGCAGCCATATCAGAGTCCTTCCAAAACCAACGTGACTGTCCACATCTGAGCATGTTCTGGGGGGTCTCCATTGCGTGCCACTACAACTCACAGCCTCCTTTTAAATTTTTCTGGGTTTTCACCTGTTCTTGCTGTTACTCACCAGCTGACATCATATTCATATAGCTGGCATATTCTTTCTTGCACTCCCTTTCCTCCCCTCCCAAACTCCTTTGGGAACAATGATGTAAACATGCTGTATGGAAGAAAACTGAAGCAGAAAGGAAAAAACCAATTATATGACAAACAAAGGAACAAGACTGTAATTGGAAGTGCTGGAAGATACATACCTTGTGGCTTTTAGGATAAGACTGGACAACTTTAAGGAAGAGTTATCAGAAGAGCCTCAGTAACTACTACTTCAAGAAGAGCAAAAATGTTCTTTGTTTCTTCAATTTCTACTCATTTGACTACTGAGCCATATTGTAATGAACAATTACATCATTTAAAATACTGAAATCGTGGTTTTAAGCTGAACACTACCCTGAAAAAAAAAGCAGCCTCTGATGTGAATGGGACTACATGCTCTTCTCACCATTAAGACACCCAACTGGACTGAATTAAGGAAGTCCAGGGTTTTTTTTAATATTTGCAAGTGTTAGTCATAGAAATACTACAAGTGAAACTGTTTTTCTCCAAGACAAAGTTAGCAGAAATGGAGCCCAGATTTTGGCTCACTTCCAGTTCTACTGGTAGGTTTACAAGTCTGATGACTCTTTCACGCACGAGCTTCTTGCGTTCCTCGCGGCAAGCAGCTGTTCTTTCTTTTGAGGTCTCCTTCATTCCATGATCCATGCCTCTCACTCCTCTTTCAAGCCAGATGTCAGAAAGACTCTGCTTTTATATTTTGTGTTTTTTATGGTATACAGGCATAAAATAGAAAATGAAAACTTAGAACTCTGTAGGCTACTGATACCCTGCCCAAAACCTGAAACCAAAGCTTTATTGATTCCCAAATCAAACATAAACTGGGAAAGGGGTAAGAGAAAGATACAGACTGAAACAACTCTGTGATCAGATATGTTTTCATCATCAAAAAGAACAAAGAGGCAAATCCAAACTTTCGAACACATGATACTTGCACAACAATTCTCTTCTGATTCCAGTCACAGTACCAATATGCAATTAATTAAGCTTTCCTTCCAAACTCACTTCTTAATACCCTGATGTCTGTTTCCAATTCAGTTTTCTGGCTTTTCTAAAATAATCACAAGTTACTTAGCATGTGATAGACAAGTGAATGTGTAAGTTCGTCCCTTTATTTTAACAACTGTAAACAAAAGCAATGCAGGCGTAACTATTTTGGCAAGAGCTGACTACAGGAATAATAGCCCAGTGCAGACTTGGTGTTCTCTGTGACAGTTAATGCTAAAATCTTGGAAAACTTTAAATATGACTTAGATTAAACCCATCATAGTGCCCTCCAGTATTATAAATAATTTTTCTAATCTAATGTATAGAGCTCCTAGGTAAAAACACCTATTCTTTATTGTTACAGAGCAACCCTTCCTTTTAGAGGGTGCAGATCAAAGTCTAGGCAGTTTAGATCACACACCCTTCTAGATGTACCCCTAACTTCAATACAACGTAAGGAATGTTCTCCCATCCACCTCTCTTACACTGAAGTCGTGATTTCACTGCCCTATTGCAATCACCACCACCGATTCTCTAAAACATAATCCAAAAACTTTTGCCTGACCTCTTACTTTCATTCTCACTTCTCTTGTTTTCCATATCATATGCCCTACTCCTCTGTAAAATTCCTACCACTCTTCCATTCTGTCATATCAGAACAGTGTTCTCTATTTTTGTAGTCCATTACTATTCTTTTTAATTCACCTTTTCCTTTACCACAGTGATCAGAAAATCATGACAGATTTATCCACTGCAAATAGCTCATAAAGTTTGCATTCTTTTCCATTCTCATTGCAAAAGCATTAATCTAGGCTCTCACTCTTTATATTTTTGCTACAACAAACTCTGGGTTTCTACATACTTCTCTTTCCCATCATTCAGCCTAAATTGCTGCCATAAAAATTGAGTTTCCATGTCTGCAAGTCTGACTAAGTCAGGTTCCTTTTCAAATTCTTTCATTTACTTCCTCTTAAGTCTCCACACCAAATGTCAAAGACTACAAGAACTAATTCCAGTAAGTTCCTCGCTCTCGCTTTTTGCTCGCAACTTCAGACCAAGTCACACATGGTTTACCACCACTCTCATTTTTGGGACATTCTCCAAGTAGCCTTATGCCTGAAGCCCAGTCTGGCATTCCTCTATCCTTTCTTTCAATCCTTCTTCAAAACAAACTCTTCAGGCAGCATCCAAATCTTAATCCTTCCCATAATAAAGTGGTAGCTGAAGAGATGACAAGGATGTAAAATATTTGACCAACGTTTTCTTAATACTGGGATCCAGACTTCAGTTTAGCATGCTAGCTTTATAAACAAACAATACCACTTTCTCTGGCAAGCACAGGAGGGAAAGGCATCCACTCCTACTGAATGTAAGCTTTCATTTTCAGGAGTTTCATCTAAACATCTTTCTAAATGCATACCCAGACAGTGTTCTCCTGGATTTTACACAGAGCTCTCGCTCCCAGACCACTGTGAGATGACAAAGAGGCAAATTTCTCATAGCTACCCCTATTCCAAATAACCCTGAACACATGGATTATGAAAAAAAAAAAAACCCCTTCTGTCTTTACTGAAGGCCCTTCACAGGGGATTAAGTTACTGCCACAAAGTGCAAACTATCAGTCTTATTTACAAACTGTCAGCTGGGACAAATACGTAACTTATTTTGCATGTTTGCTTCAATTAGTTGAATTTTATTTCTCAATATGACTATCTGAAGCCTGATCTGGGATGCCCATTATCACACAACATACACAAATACACTTTTCCACATTTTAAACAGAAAGGGACACACAATACTAAAAAAAAAAAAAAAATCCCTTCTCAGTAGTAGAAGGGATTAATTGCCACTTTTCTGCTGTAACTATGTTTGTKCAAAAAGATAAGTAATCACACTAATTTTGTAGTAGTGGCTGATCAGAAAGCTACATATAAGACTGAAACAGTTTTTTGCACTAGGAAAACTTGCGACCTGTGCAGTCATCTAGGACTAGCTACTTTACAGTTTTTTTGTCCTGTTTTTATCTTCTGACTTTTTCTGTTAATACTTTTTGTTCCTTTACGATTTAAAACATCCAGGATACAAGACATGTCTTCAAAGTCAGTGAATTTATATTCAGCACATATTGACAGAAAGACATTACAAACCAAAGGCTGTAAAAAACCCTCAGAAAAATGGCTTGTGGATTCTGTTCATCATCTAACAAACACATAGGTACATTTCAAAAAACTGCCTGAACTTTGGCAGCACTTTTAGCTATCTCAGAACTCAAAAGTGAATGGTCACTGCCTTAAACGCTTCCTGGACAGACTTGGAGGGTTCCCCCAGCAGAGCAGAGAAAAACCTCTATGTTACACTTTTTTTATGCCTCTTATAAACAGAAGATTTCACATTCTAAAAGAAAAGTGAAGCGCGAACCTAATATAAAGCACACATTAATGTAAGACTTGAAAAACACTCTTGAATTGTGAACCATCCATGCTTCCTTTAACTTCCACACCACAACTTCTGCATTTTCGTCTCTGGCTTTACTAAGACCAAATATTTTGTCTGTGTTCTAGATTAACACATTCAGTCCTAACAACGTAACAACTTAAAACATCTACACCATATGCATTAGTGCCTTTAAATAAAATATCTCCTATTCAATAAAATGTAAAATTTATTTAAAACACTCCATTGTTGAAAACTACTCTAATGTTAAAATTTCATTATACCCACTAAAGACGTGGGCATGTACAGCTTTTCTAGTCCCTACTTACTGCAAGCGGATTACTACACAACATATCCTGGATGTGGGTAATGAGAAACATGGGGGTTTTAATATTAGTTCTACATATATGTTTTGATAAGAACAAAAAATTCTAGTCGGAGAGGCAGGATACTTTAATACTCAAAGCTGTTTTGTCTCTTCATAGTCGCTGCTACCTTCCCTGTTCCACAGTACTTCCATGTACTGATGATGTTGGATGATGCCTACAATTACATATTTTTAAAAATTCTACAAGTAGAAGTAGCATAGGTTTCTTATCTAGACTGTATATCCTTAAACAAAATCTTAAATAACATTGCTGAATTTGCAAATCACTGTCTCCTCTTTACAAAGCACTAGTAACACTAAAAGTAGTTAACATTTGCAGAAGAATTTTGAAGTAAAACCCCTATGCAAATAGTAGTTGGTAGTTAAATACCAAGCAGGACTTCTATATAAGGCTATCATACCTACATTATTTGGTTTCAATCTATTTCTGGATTTTTACCCTAAGTCCAAAACTATAACTGTGACAGACCTAAAAGGCAGTATTAGTTTTCTTCTCATGTGTCAAGATCACTGGTTCAGGCAGATTTTTAGGACAAATAGGACAGAACTGGTACATCATGGATAAGCAGTGTCATTACAATGGAAACAATATTCAGAACTTTTGCTTCTTCTCCTGGAATGAAGGCATTAGTGTCCATTTTTGTACCTGACACAAAAGCAATCCACCTCTCTCGGAACAGTAAAAAGTAATTTTTTTTTTCTTTAAGAATTGAAGAATGTTCCACTACAACCATTTAAAGCAATTCTACATTAACTGTTTTTACATATATTTCAGGAATGCAAACTAGAAAACATCTAATATATTTTACTTCTAGGGAKAGATAAATACACCTACATTACGGTGTGTGGTGTCTACACATTATATATCTGTGGTAATCAGTTGTTAAATACAATATTCTCCTCAAAAGCTTATGTTGCCAGCACATGGGGGACCTGGCCTCCTGGCTAGAGCTATTGCGCTGACAGTCTCTGCCAAATACCTGAACTTCCCTCTTCCTGCCCTAATATACTGCTCTCTTCATGCCTTCTCTCATAGAAGGTATATAAAAATGCTTGGTGGCTGTGCAAAAAGAATACTCTGCAATTTAATTTTCAAAAACTTGACCTAAGCCTCCTGACCAGATACAGCCCAAACTATCACCCAAGTAGCTCACAGCAGTATCCAGATTCCCAGGAGGCCCACACGCTCTCTTGTGACATGTAAAAGCATACACACTCATCACATGAATAAAATCATAGATATCTCCAGCCATGTCATAAAGAGTGTGCCTAAATATCCTTGTATACTCACTTCTTCATACTGACACATCTTCCCAGGGTGGTGGTGAGGGGGTGTGCCTGATACTTTTCACTCCCAAAATGTTCAACTCTCAACAGGCATCGGTAAAAACAAAATGTTAGCATCACTGTTTCATGTTACAGACAGACTGAGACCATGAGACTGGGAGTATCTCTTGCTCTGGGTATGTTTATCCTGAATAATTCATTAGTATGTAAATATCTCATTTAGATAAAATATCAATTAGATACCTAGAAACGAGGTAGCTCCAGAAATGGAAACTGGACTAACATGATAATCCACCCATGCTTGTTTATATTGTTCAAAGAATTCAGACATACATGGCTGTGTGGACTAACCTGCACTATTATGGAGACATACCAGCAGTGTATTTTCCTCTGCAGGGCAAGAAAATTCTTGCAGAACAGGTAAAACTCTAAGGCTACCCAGCTCAGTGAGAATTCTTAAATGGAAGAAAAAAATCTTGGAAGAGAGCTTCTTCAGCAATGAAGATATCGGCAACAAAAGAGGGTACTACTTCTACAGCATTCCTTGGAAAAAAACAGCTGGCTTTTCAACTGACAGTAATGAACCAACATATATGTATCTCATAAGAAGTGTAATCAAATCAAGTTTCAGAAGACTATCACCCTCTTTTATACTATGATTTGAAAGCCAGAACAAAGATTCAACATGGAAAAACAGTGGTTTGCTTTGGAAAAGCTCCACAAGCTCCTTTCTTTTAAAAGTTTAAAATCCTGGAGAAAGTCATCAGATGTTTCTCTGAAGAGTGGTTCAAAAACTTATATTCTAATTGTTCCATATGTGTTCTCTTCGCATGACTTAGATACATTAACTCAGTTTGATTCAAACCTTTCAAATAACATCCACCACAGAAAAAACAAATGCATGTATTTTTTCACTTCTAAAAAAACCCCATCATTAGATTATTTGTCTGTTTTTGCTACCACAATACTATATATATATTTTTATGCCAAACAGCTGTATGTTTATTTCTCTTTATTTATGCTATTTTCTGTAAAATTAAATTTAATATCTTTACATAAATAACATCCAACTATGATGAACATGAGGCTCAGGGAAGACCTTATCACTCTCAAAACAACCTGAAGGGGGCGGGGGGGGGGGCGGTCAGTGTCTTTTCTGAAGTAACAAGCAATAGGACAAAAGAAAATGGCCTCAAATTGTGCCATGGAAGGTTCAGACTGATATTAAGAAAAATTTCCTCATGGTAAAGGTTGTCAAGCATTTTAACAGACTGCCCAGGGAAGAGATTAAGCCACCATCTCTAGAGGTATTTACAAGATGTGCAGATGTGGCTTTTACGGACATGGTTTAGTGGTGGCCTTGACAGTGCTGGGTTAATGGTTGGACTAGATGATCTTAAAGGTCTTTTTCAACTTAAACGATTCTATGATTCTACTCTATGTTTTAAAGAAAACCTGTGCAAAAGAAACAAGATGCTTTATTTATGAACAATACAATACCACTCTAATTTTATATGCTGTGTTCATCTGTTTTGATACAGAACAAACCATTATCTTATCTATTGTAGACTGGTATTCATAAGTTAACACAAAACAATAATAATTAAAATAATTATTTCTGCCATAATAATCTTAAGGAATCTCTGCTGTAGTCATAGAATAGGTATTAAATCTCAGCTGAAGCACAGTTACATTATCTCCTTCTCCACACACAGAATTACAACAAAAACAAGCTAACACCCAAGCAGAGCAACTTTAACTGCATCAGTAGTGTGATAACAGCTTTTAGAAAATACTTTTTTTTTCTTTCAAGTGTTAGCATATACAGTGCATAGCACAGATCTAACAAATATTTTTCCACGTTTGACCACCTAAGTAAATGCACCAAGCCAGGGACCTAAGGATATGAAACAAACAATTCAACAGTGACTGATAATCATTTATTCTCTCCAGGAATACCAAAATTTTTGCACAGCTGCAAAAGAATGATTTTGGTTCCTCTAAACTTCTTAAGTTTCCATGAGAAGGAGAGATGCTAAGAATTCAGAAGTAAAGCAAGATGATATAAACCACTTAATTATGTTAATATTTTTAGCCTTGTGGTAAAAAGGACCTTAGCAAAGTGGTACTATGAAATATAATCTTTAGATCAATTAGATGCTTCAACTACAGAACGCTATGCTTTACTACAGAGTGTAAAGGTAATGCCAATGCTACTGCAAAATAAAAGATGTGCTTAAATTCAACAGTTATTTATCAGACACCATCTGCTTTTTCTTTCATTCTTTTCTGATTTTGATCTGTAAGAAACCACATCAGTATCAAATGTCACTTAGTTCTTATTCAAACAGAGCAGTCCAGACACAGCGGCTGCACCAGCTGACTTAGCTGACCTAGGCCTAGAGTAAAAACAAACCCCTATAAATCACCAGATGTAAGCAATTGCATAGTGATCAATTTAATTAACTGAACAGCTTTCCAAAGTTTACTGTATTGTTTTAACCCTTCAGGATTCTTCAAGAAAGGTAACTTGCAATTTGTATTCAAGGACAGGATTTGGCCAGAGGGCTACACATTAATAGCTTTGGACATTTTAGATTCCCATTGATAAAAAGCAAATCCCACACACGAAAACCAGAACCAGGTCTTCTCTTTTTTTCTAACTAATAGTATGATAGTAACTACTTTTCTACACCTGCCTTCAACAGTTTATTGAAACTAAATCACAGAAAAAAAATCCAACTGACTTATTGTTAAAACATCAGGACTAAGATTTCCTTTAAAATCAACTGTTTTGGTTATGGGCCTTATATGCCTTTTACAACTTTATACTCATATTACAAATGAACACCAAGTAACCTTCTAATTTCTTTCATGCAAAGCAATGAACATGGACACAATCATGTATTACAATTTTATGTATTAACTGCAGTCATTAAAAAATGTTCCACACATTAAAATGGGCTCAAAAAGAAATTTTCAAGACATTGGCAAAACATCTTCTAACCTAGCTACTTGTTCTGAAGCTGCATCTCAAGGGGATTTCCCTGTATTGTCCAGTGAAATTAATGGAATTCTCCCATGATTTAACACATCAGGATCTCAGCCAAGATGCATAACGACAGTGTGCAAGTCTTGGTTTAAAGACGGCACTATCCCAGTGCCGTTTTTAAATGTTGTGTAACATTTACTGATGTTTGTACAGTGCCTAGGACAACAGGACTCAGGCTTCTGGGCACTACCACAACATAAATTAATTCTAATGCAGTCTTTGTATCTGGGAAGCACAAAAACTACAAGGATTAAGCTCAATTATACACATTTTAAAGAACTACTAAATAACATGACATAATCAACTTCCTAACCACAAGCTGCTCTATTTCCAATTATTTCACTTTAATGTCTGTAATGCACACATTTCCATGAACCCTGTAGAGTTTGTTCCACTAACCAGGGACAAGAGTAAGATCTACTTACAAAGACAGAAGAGTTATATTTGCCGAGACTGGTCCCAGATCTGGAATGATCTCCAGTTCATTGTTGTTCAACTTCCTATTAATATTACAAAAAGGACAGTTAGCTTTGATGTTAATCAGAAGTATGTACATTGGACTTGCTAAACTGCTGAACTGTGTCACCTCAAAATTAAAAATTAATTCCAGTTTCATTTAATGTAAAGTATCAGAACAGCAACTATCTTTGTTGTTCAAGCAACTATCCCTAGAGAAATAACTATACAACTAGCATACACAAACACAGGCTGGGTATTTTTGGTTGGGGTTTATGTTTCGGTATGGGTTTTAATTAAGACAAATTAACTTACACTTCCTGAAGACTATGAAGGTGATCCAAGATATTGGTCTTGATTGAAGATAATTTGTTGTGACTTAAGTCCCTATAAGATTACAAAAATAAACAACCCTGTCAGTTTTGCCATACAGCATCAGGTAAAGCAGTACAACTTCAATCCAAATTATGTTCTCACTTGTCTCCAAGTACATAAAAAGATTTTTTTGTATTATTAAAATTAGAATAGAAACTAATTTGCTTATACAAGGTATAAATATATGAATACAAATGCAAATACCTTGATCACTGCTAGCAGTGTCAAAGAAATTCCTGTATCTCTGAACAATGTAGAACTGTTCACTGGAATGTGCGTTAAGACTCATGGAAAACATCTTAAGATTTTGATTCAGATACGCCAACAACCCCTCTCCCACATCCCCTCACAATGAAAGATACGGCTAAAACAACCTTTTGTTTTTTTTAACAACAAAAATTCAAAAACCAGTAGTCATTGCATTCCTTGGGTTAATCATAATATTTGTACCATTTACTCTTCTCACTCAAGTCTCTAAAGCAATGCATAGCTCACAAATACACAATGAGGACTGTCCATAAATCGAAATTGTATTTTCATGCTTTCACAAAAGTTCAGGACACCATTCCCACATAACCAAATTTAATGGAGATCTTAAGAAACAGCAGAAGAAAACAGACATAGCAAGGGCTAATTCTAAGTTTTAAGATGTCTGTACACTAGTGATATTAATACCACACTTAATTACACTTGAAGAAGTAGCTTGAACACTTAGCTTGTGCCATGTTGTATTGAAGACCCCCAGTACATATTGATGCAGTTTATATGCAATCTTGTTAGCACCTTTGCAGCGTTTGCTGCGAAACAAGCCAGGTACTAAAAATGCAACACTTTTTGTTGACCACAAGAAATACTTTTCCTTACAGTGCCATGTATCTTTACCCTCTCAAACGTTTATGCCCTCTCAAACACTTGACACCATACAAGAGTCCTAATGAATTTTTGCTGTAGCCTCAGAAGTACTGGAAACATAAGAGAAATAAGAGTGACTGTAACATAAAAGACAAAAGCTAATTGAAGGAACCCAAACCTGCACATCTCTAAACCTCTGCAGAAGTGGTACAGACTCACAACTCATCCTGTAACCAACAGACTAGCTCTGTTGAAGGCCTCCTCCTTCTCAGTCACTCATCCACCAAAATGTGCGCTTTTCTGTTCCCCTACTACAGACTATCACTACCTCGCCAGCATCAATCCAGCCATCTGCAAGCATTTGTTCCAAGTTAAAACACTGCATTTATCCAAGGCAGCAAACAAAAACTACATTATTTTTAATGAGTTCTTAACTTCACTCCAGAGAGTGTTTGTAATGCAAACACATAAAGAAATTAATCAGCACACCTCAGCAGTGAGCAGCTGTAGCATCAGGTTGCTTTAAAAAGCATCCTTTTGAAAAAAAATTGCTCACACTTCATGATACTTTTCCCCATGCTAATTAAGCACTAAAGAGTCATCCACCATGCCTGGGGTCCTCATCAAGCCACACAGACATAAAGTGTTATTTCAAGTTGAATCTATGAGCAAACTACATGATTCCTCACTTTTTCTGGGTAAGATGACTCAGTACAGTCATCCAGGCTGAGCACACCTGACTGCCGTGGACACGTCTACTCTCCCTCTACAGTTCCAAAAGTGAAGAAACCTGATGAACAGCATATCCCTGCTGCACACAGACCAGAACTGGCTTAAACGAAGCCAAGTTCAGTGTCTGTGTTAGGCATTCTGCTCTGTGACTAAGCCCTGAAAAACCACAGATTCAGAGAACTCCAGTTTCCCCGCACCCATAACTCCATATCCTCAGACACAGGTGCAATGCTGCAACCCAGCCAGGCACCCAGGTTTCCTTAGCAGAACATGTGGACAGTAAAACTGTGTTTTAGATTCTCCCAACTGACTTGTTCAACGTTGCCAGGACAGTTTCACTGTCACTTTTATCCTCTCCTGCAGCTGGTAGTTAAAAAAACCCCAGTAACAATAAAAATTAAGTTTAAAAAATAATCCCAGGCATGCATGGGTATTATGAGAGGTACCACCGGTACATGGCTGCAAGGTGTGCTCTGAGCCAGCCAATTAGACCAGGCCCAGTGGGCTGCTGAGCTGTGGTACCAGCGCCTGGCTCAGGGCCACAGGCAGGGAAAAGAGATGTGCTGCGTTTCCCAAGCCAGGGCTGCACAGGAGAGTGCCCACAGCAGACCTGCAGGTGTGAATGACATTTTCCAGAACAAAAGAAGGGGGCTGAAGGCTGGGGGAGAGCCCTTAAGAGAAGCCCCCTAGAGAAGGGGAACACACTCCACCACCTTCAGGTGGCCAGAGGGGATGTTTTCAGAGACTCAGCTCTGGACTCAAGCACCTAAGATACATCTGCGCCTTCTTTCAGGTGTCTAGACCCCCACAGATTTTCCTCTTAATGATGGAAAACCAATACAGTGTCAGTGTTTTCAAAAGTCCACTAATGTTAGTTTCACCACTATGATTTTGAGTTCTCCTGTATATTAGGTTAACCACACTTAAGTTAGAGGACTGCATCTTTCACTGCTTAAAAATCTAGTGCAAACATTCTCCGGGCCATGCACTGGAGAAAAATCCCTTTGTTTAACATCTGAAGGCATCAGCTGCACAGATTCAAAATTCTCACACTGCATTCTTAAGTGTAAATACTGAAAAAGTATGCTGCTACAAAAATCTAGATGGCAATCTAACTTGGTCCTTTAAAGCAAAGTAGAGACAGTTTTTGCCCTTAAACTTAGTTCAATATTTGGCTTTAGTCTGTAGGGATTATAAGAACTATGCAAATAAACAGCCAAAATTCAGTTAAGTTATGGCTGTTAGTGCCCAACGTGTTACTGTTGTTCATGCTTCAAACAAGACTTAGGAATCAGTAATTATTTCAACAAAGAGCTTTCAACATTAGTGCTAAAAACCTGCATTTCTTCATTTCACCTAAAAACTCTGCAAAAGGTTTATTTAAAGCAGGTTTGCCTAAAGGACCTACCAGACAGTAACAGACGTGAGTAGATTTGTTCTGCTGGAGTTATAACATGTTAAAAAAAAAAAAAAATCTGGCAGAGTCCTTAAACTATAAAAATCCTGCAATTACAACCACTGCTGTGCATGATCACCACACTGGAGCCAGACACTTTCACTCATAGCTCAAGCTCACATCCATCTGGAGTCTATCAAGGCAACTGTGAGCGTAACTTACACTAGGTTTCAAACTACTTTTTTTGTGTTTGTTTTTTAACACTAAAGATACATTCACATTTTCCAAGTAGCACCTACTTTAAAAAATACGTACAGAAAAATTTCTTATGCCTAGTTTACTTACAGCAGGTTGTCAAATACAAGTTGGAAAAAAAAAATCGCAAAGCAAAAGACCAGCAAAAAACCCCCAACCCTCCAGACAATACTGAATTGCCTGTTTCATACAGTATACATGCTTGTCTACCAATAGTTGCATAAAACATGTATTACAAATATTTTATTAAACTTTATTTCAGTACTACTGGCATAAGAAACTTCATGAAAATTCAGGGAAAAAAGCCTTGCAAGTTACATTTTAAGTTCAATCAGAGTGATTGGAAGTGAACCAAGAGTTAAAATATTTGCCTTTTACTAATAATCTAAGTGAAGCTTAAACCTGTAGAAGTTCCTCAAACTTATAAGCACTGGATCGGCAAAAATTTTTAAATATAAAAGTCTACCATCCCAGTTGCAAAGCTACAAGTACATTTCAGTCCAATGCATGTCTCAACACACCTTATAACTAGTATGAAGAAAAAGTTGGAAAATTAAATTCTATTTTTCCTTCACAGAAATGGAACTGACAATGTTCAAACATTAAAATTATTACTATGTGTTTTCCATTTCTGAATTTTCCTTGTATGTTAAAACCACATTACAAGGGGGGAGAAAATTCCCTCTGTGATCACTTTTGCTACTAGAATTTCGAGTCATAGAAGATAGAACACACTCTGAAAGATGCATATTAAGAAGTTCTTTATAGCAATAATAAGCACAGATAGCTGTTCTTCACCTCACATTTCTAACAGAAGTGACTGGACATTTAAGTAGAATTGCCTCCATTTGAAAAAACATGCCATAGTTTTTGCCCTCTGAGAACCTGTTCTACAAAAGAAACTATTTTCTATGTTCCATTATGCTTGTATGATCATCCACTGTAACTCACAAGTCTCAGCATTAGCTGAAACTTAACTCTGAACATCAATGTTTGTGTGATTAAAAACTCAAAAGAAGCCTAATGCATAGAGGGAGAGGGCAAGTGCTTCTTCACACATTTTATAGATACAACTTAGACTCTAACTTAATTTACAACACTTAGTCACAATTATCATCTTCTTCCTTACAGAACTCAGAAACCTGAGCCCCAAGTCAAATTTTAAAATGTAAATCCAGCAACAGTTCCTTAATCAGTCCCACTGGGGCCTATACAGCTGCTAATTCAGCAGAAATCAGCAGAGCTGAAAAACAAAAAGCCAGGCTGTAGCTGTTTTAAGACACTGATCCAAAGTGACTCATAAATCAGCTTGCTATGCTCAAGCTTTAGTCTGGAAAATATTGAAAAACAGCTGTGAAAACTATACAGCTTTTTTTTCTGGCAATTCTGGTAGAGAACTAGAGGATTTATAAAATGTAAATACTAAAGATGTAATACAAACACAAGTGAAAACCATTTTTCAGACTTTCCCTCCTGCCCCACCGACAGTTCTAGCATTCCTGAGTGAACCTGGCAAAGGGTACAGCCGTGCCAGCGGGAGTTTGCACACATGGAGAACGCAGGCTAATGCTCAACACTCTTCCTCTTCCTCCAGTTCTGCTATACCAGCTCTAACAATGCCACATTCTTGCAATATCAGGAATCCTGGACTAGACTTAATTTCCTTGAATTAAATGGAAATCTAACTTCAAAACTATCTGTTCACAAAGCCATTATAAATGTTTATCAGTGCTCGGCAGACTGTTACCTCTCATGAAGGCAAGGTACTACAAGAAGGTATTTTTGGCTAAAATCACACTAAAGTTGGCAATTATAGCCTGTTTACACTCCACTTTGTGAAGCCACTTTCATACAAAGCAGTAGACTCACACCTGGCACCAAGAAGAAGGGGACATAACTCAGGCTCACTTTTTTCCCCTCCTTGTCCATTCTGAGGTCACTCTCATTTTACTTCAGCAGGTAATTTGAACAAAAAAAAGGCGTGAAAGAATGCAACAAGAGTTTCAAAAATCTGCTCTCCATCTGGGCAAGTGCAGGTGGGCAAAGGAAGGTGTAAAACCTAACGCAGGCCTAGACCTTCTCAGGCAGAAGAGCTTTGACTCTCCTGCTTGGGGGAGCTCGCCTGCATATGTTGAGAACGTGGTAGAAAAAAGCTGTTGTTTTCTCAAGAGGACAGGAAAGCCTGCAATTAAACTACTAGCCTTTGGCTATACCCACTATAAACTTACACGGAAAACATGGTAGACATACAGCAATAAAATTCATCAACAGTCTTTTACAATTTGTAATGCGCAGTTTGTTGAAACAATAATCCAGACTAGTCAAACCTTCTTTGCGTATGTAAAGCTGAATACATTAATTATCTTACAGATTGCACAATCCCAGGTCCAAGTACTGGAGTAGCTGGAGGTAACAGACAACGCCACACTCTTCCTTGTTCTTATTAAGAGAGGAAGGAAGAAAGAGATGGGTACTTCTAAGGCATTTGTCACAAACAAAAGAAATATTTACACAAAAGTGGCCAGACCACATGGTTTGGTGACACCTACAAAGATGTACTTCTGTGAGTTTAAAAGCAAGTGACACAGCTGTCCAATGAGTAATCACAGCAGGGTTTCTTACAAGAGACCAAAGCTTATTTATACAAGCGGAACTTATTTTCTCACACTTTTAAAGGAATGTGAACTTACATAAGGGCAATTTACACTACCAAGGGAATTCTAATTAGAAAAATGTCCCTTGTGCTAACAAAAAGCCCTGCAATGTGTTTTATTGTCTCTCAGGAACATAAGTGGAAAAGACAAATTTGGATTACTTCTAAGGAAAAATACTTTTTAAAGCATCTCTAAAAAATTAAAAGTTCTGTGATTTCTCCCCTTGTGTTTTTATTCACCACATCAGAATTTTAACAGCACTGATGGACGCTAAGCTAAGAAACTAGACTATAAAGCTTACCTTAATATCGAAAAAAAATCCTTAGGTTTTGTGAGAAAACTTAACTGAGCATACTGAAACAGTTCAAAAGAGTAAGACGGATGAAATATAATAGAAAGCAAAACCAGTTGTTGAATGTAAAGCAGAACCAGCGTTAGATCTGTATGTTTCAATCACATAAGCAAAAAAAAAAAAAGTTTCTTTCCCCTCACACTTTCCTATATCAGTCCTGGAAATATTCAACTCCCAGAGCCAAGCCTGTGTTCAGTTCCATATGGTGTCAATACAACCATCCACATTTCATGAGTAAAGCAGCATGACCTCCAGACGAGGCAATTGAACAGAATTAGCCACAACTAATTGAAAGTCTTCCTGTTTACTTTAAAGCCCTTATCTCGATCTGCTTTGAAAATGTAATAGAAAATTAATACGACTAATATAGAAGATCTTTCAGTGACAAGCAATTAAAAACAAATGTGAGGAGTCCCTCGGCCATTTTCAAGCTTTTAGAAAGCTGACCTAATTTATGCTTGCCTTATATTAGTTTGTCACTGGAAGTAACTTTTCCTCAGCTGGCACTTGGCTTCGCGCTGCCCCGCGTTCGGCCACCGTGCGGCATCGGGCCGAGCGGGCCCGYACCATCGCCAGCCCCAAAACTACCCAAGGAATGAAGAGCTGCGCGAAGAAAACCGATAGCAGCTTTCCCGAAACACAGATCAGCGTTAACGCGATGATTACTGCACGTTGTCCAAAAAAGTCAACAGAACTTTTTCCTCGCCCTCTCCGACACTGCGCAGTGCTCCCGGGCCCATTTCAGCCCGGCGCTTATCGCCACCACCGTTCGGGGCCGCAGCCCGCCCCAAGGGACGCTGTCCCGCTGCGGCCGCCGCCGCCCTCGCCGCACCCGCTGACAGCCCGGCCGCGACCCCGGCGCTGCCCGCTCCCGCACCTCGCTGCTGCCGCCACCACACCCGCGCTCCCCTCCAAGCCCGCCCGTCCGCGGCCCCCGGGGGCAGAAGATGGCGGGCGGGCCGGCGCCCCCAGCCCGCCACGGTGCCCGCAGCCCCGATACTCACAGCTGCACCGCCCCCCGCGGCAGCCGCTTGGGCAGCCGGCTCAACTCCAGGCGGCTGCAAGCGACGAGGTGCCCAGCGCAGCGGCAAGGCGCGGGGCAGCGGGCGGCAGCGGGGCGACCGCCCAGCAGCAGGAGCAGAAGCAGCGCCGGGAGAGCGGCGGGCGCCGTGCGGGGCTGGCGGAGCATGGCGGGCTTGGAGCCGCTGCCCGCGCTCCCGTCCCTGGCGTTCCCCACTGACAGAGCCGGGCGCGACACGACCTCCTACTTCTTAGCGCGGGTGGCGGCTGCCGCTCATGCCCCGGAGCGGCCGCTGAGGGGGGAAGGCGATGGGAGATGGGGGTGTAGAAAAAGGTAAAGACAAGAAAGCGGGAGGGGACCGCAGCGCCGCCACCGCCGCCAACCACTCCGCAAACTTTCCGCCGCCTCAGCCCGCCTCCGCGTGGCCGGGGGAGCCCCAAGCCCGGCCCGCCCCGCCGCAGCCCCCTCCCCCTGCCATGTGACAGCCGCGGCTGGGCCCCGCGGGGCCGGGGGTGCGAGATGGCGGGTCGGGGCGCGGGTGGGAGGGCGTCGTGCCCCGCTGCTGCCAGGCCTCGGCGGTGGCAGTCCCAGGCCTCCGTCCCGCCCCGGGCTGGAGCACATGGCCGGCCTCGCAGCACGGCGGGCGCTACTGTGGGATCCTGCTGCCGTCCTCGGCCTCTCCATGGGCGGGCGGGAGCGGGCAGTGGGTCCTGTGTGCCGTGAGCGTCCCATGCCCGGGCCGAGGGGGCAAGGCACGGGCACCATGGCCCTGCTCGCGCGGAGTTTCCCTTTGCCATCGCGCCAGGTAGCGCGTGTCGTGGTAATCCAGAAGCTGCTCCAGAGGCCTCAAGGGGTTCCCAGGCAAGCCTGGGGTCACTGGCATGTAAAAGGTGAAGTGAGGTTAACTCCTGCCTTCCGGGTACTACATGGCTAGTCCAGACACCGTAATTAAGCCCATTATGTTCCCCACAGGATCCCAGCTCCAAAGGTTCAGGGAAGTGGGCAGGGCGTACAGATTCCACATCTCTGAGGTAATCTATGTAATTTAAGTAAATACCTATTGTTCAAGTTCCATATGTAAGCCCGGACCCTGCAACGGATTCAATTACTGAAGGCTTAACACCCCCCTACTCTGCAGCAGCAGCCATAAAATTGCTCACGAACACTGCTTTCCCTCCCACCTTTATGTGTTCACCTGAAAGATTGTAGACATCTTAGACACTGTGAATCTGGAGCCTCTAAAAGTTTGACAGCTCCAGTATCAAGATCTGTAAGGCTGAAACTCTGTCCCGGTTTTTATCTTTTTCATCTGTATCTCATAAGACAGGGATTTTTGTTAAAGAAACAAAACTACAATTTAGTCAGGAATCATGAATTTGCAAGCCAGACTGACAAGTCGTAAGTAACTACAAACATTCATGTGCCACTGTCAACATGACTGTTTCAGGTGCATAGGGTGTGCAGAGCTGTGCAATGTTTTGTCAGCTTGTGCTCCGTTGACCACTGGTGTTCATTAAGGAAATTACCATGGGAAAAGAAACAAACACTGCAGGAACACGCTTTTTTCTACATAGAAAAGAAAGCAAGCAAAGAAACAAAATACAGGATAGAAATTACTTAGTATGTCTTTACAAGTTACTCTTTTTTATTTAAAGTAAATGAAAACTGTCCCAGTACCATTGGCATGTCAGTATTGTAGTTTCTTTTCCAGTCATCCTTTGGATAACGTTAGGGTGACATTAAATCAAAAAAACCTCTGAAACACTGAGCTGTTCTAAACAGCCAGCAGGACTGTGCCAAATCTGGATTTTTGAAGCTATCCATCATTAGTCTGTACCTGTTCCCATCGAAGTCAGTGGGAGAGCTTTCTTTTTCAAGTTCCAGCATTTTTTCTAGATGTCCAGTTGTTTCACACCGTAWTGCCAAGATACAGAGACATTTGAACATGTTGTGTTCATGTATAGGTAAGATATGCTATACTTGCTAATTTTGCAAAGTAATCAAAAATTCGAGAGAAAGATCTTTATGTTGTTCCAGGTAATTATTGAACAATCTAATAAAATTAAAATAGATTTAAAGTAACTAAACCTAGTATTATGATTCCCAGAGTGCACAGCAAAGGGCCTCACTTTTCTGGGAAAAGTGAGCTTCTCTTGTCTTGACTGTTGGTAAGGGTGGTGATTCAGTAGTAGGTGGCAAGAGAGTCATTAAGCTGTCAGTTTTAACATCCAAGGAAAAGAAAAATTAGAAACAAAGCATTTTGAGTGTATTTTATCATAGCAGTCAATAATGTATATGGTGCATATATGAACTATGGAACAAGAGAGAATCAGAAACAAAAGCAGAAAAAGAAAGATGAAAAGGGCAGGAACTTCTGGTTTTGTAATTTTGAACATCACTCATGCAGTCAGGGAATACTATGTCTTTAGAAAAACCTAATGCATATTTAGTGCTAGTAATATATGAAGCCGTTTTAAATTAAGCAAGGTGAATCAATTCAGAAAATTAGTTCATTTGTCCTTGCAGCTTGTTTTCTCAAAATAATCAATGTTATGAATCCTACAACGCTTATATGCTGTACTTCAGAGTCCATGACAGAAAGTCTTTCTTCCCACAGGGAGATTTGCTCTCTTCAGAAGTCTCAGGAACTGATTCTGCATCTCATATGAGCAGTGCAAGCTCTGGCAACCCTCAGTTCCAGGTGTCTCTTCATCATTGGTTTTAGGTTGAGAGTGCACTGTGACTGTACATAAGCAAATACAAGTTCCTCCTTCACAAGTTTGGCTGGACTATACCTTATAAGCTTAAAAGTAAGCTTATATCAAAAAAGAAGTGTCCCATTCCTCTACCCTGTTATCTCCACATGTAGCCAGGAACTTCTCGTGACCATTGTTTGGTATTGGCATTAGCATAACTGCAGATTCACCAGGATTAGTCGACTGATTTGAGTGAAACCCCTTAAAAATAATAACACTACGCGCGCACACAGAGACACACTTTAATTCTGAGTTGGAATAATTTCCTTATCCAGTTTTCTGTGTAGCTCCACAAGGAAGAGACCTTACTCGTGGTGTTTATGCAAAGGGAGGCCCTTTCCGTGACAGCCTGAGTACAGATCAGCCTGAGGGGATGATGTTGAGGAGGAGGAAGCATGGCTGCAGAGAAGAATTCTTGTAAAACTAGACCCTCAAGCTCTCTCTTTGCCTAACGAGATTAGTTTCCTCCACAACACTACCAAGCATAGTCCTGTGGATGAGTTGGGAGTGGAGGACAGGGGGTTGTGTAGTGAGCTATAGCCCATTGTTTGGGATGTTATGGCTTGGTTCTAATGGTGTCATTTTCAGTCTCTGATTTTAAATCAGATAAACACAGGTTTACAGATTCAAGTCCAAACATATGTTGTTTAAAATATGTATTCACTTCAGGCAAAAGACACACCCAGAAGCTGTCTAAGTATGATTTTTTTGCATATTATTAATGCACTGAAGTCAGGCACTGCTTTCAAATAACCTACTTCCAGAAAACGTAAACCCTAAATCAGAGTGGGTTTATTAAAAATAATTTACCTATTGTTAAATTAAGCGCAACCAAATTAAGATACTATTCATTTTCTGTTCTGAGTTCAAATTAGAACATCTTTTATAACATTAGTAAGAATTCAGTTAATCTAATTACAGGTTTTTTATTCAGTTTGCAAAGGAATCTCAAGTCATTACATCAGACAATTACATGTAGTTGTGTATAGATACCTGTAGTTAAATCTTCAGCATTAATATCAGAAGGTCGAAAGGACTGAACATCTACTAAATACTAAATGATTTTGTCCACTAAGGCCACCTCAGGAATTAAAAGTCTTCCCATGTACTCCTGGATCACCCTGTAATCCAAATCTGTGTCTGGTATTCATTTCAGATTTTGTACTTTTCATGGGTGAATGAAGTGATCTGGGTAGTGTTCAGCAGCAGCAAAGCAGGACAACATTGCTTACACTCTTGACACATCTCAGGTCTGATAGTGAGATGGAAACCAATGGCCCATCTACTTACTTTCCTGTCAGTAAATGACCCTGTAGGAGCATTGGCAGAATTAATGTCCTGTCTATTTATTCCTAAACTTTCACAGTTCAGTTTTATTTGTTGTCAAAGAAGATGTTTAGGGCAATCTGGAAGAAGGAAATGAAGACTTCATGCTCTCAAGATCATTAGTCCCTGTTGGAGATTCACCAATTTAGTCAATTAAAAAGAATATTCTAAAGGCTAACAAATTTTTTTTTCTAAAACCGCAGCTGGAGGGAGAGACGAACCAGTGAGGCCCATCCTGCTTGTAAAACAAAAGTGGAGCAGGACATACTTTTTTGTGGAGGCTGCTTGCCTACATGAAATACCTTGCAATAGGTGAGAGAAAGTTTTGCCTCAGGCACCTGTCTGGAAGTTACTGAAGAGTCCCACAAAAACTCCATGTTGTGTGCAGAAGAGCCTTTTCACTTCTTTGTGTGTAAACAATAATCACATCCAATATAATGGAATCTTTTTCATGAAAATTACTCTAAATGCAGAGCTTTACCACCCTCCTTTGCTTCTGCCCATTTGGTATAGCAACTGATAGTACTTTTAGATTATAGTAGCACTAAGACTCTATGACTATTTATTTCAAACTCTGTGATTAACCATTGCAATTTCATTTGCGTTTGAGGAAAATAATAAAATATTCTTAAATAATTTCCTAGTAATTGTGAATCTCCTTCTAGTGTGTCATAACTCCATGATGAATATTCCAAGGTGCATACAGAAATTTATTTTTGGTAGTAATTATAATTGACTTTATGTGATCCAACAGTGAAACCATGAAAACCAAATTATGCATAATTTGAATGCACTGATTACAACCAGAAAAACCATATGAAGTCTTTCTGAAAACTTTGCCTAGGGCAGAAAATGTTCAGCTTTTATAGAATTCATCCAAACAGTGTTTGCCTCCATTACAAATAAACTTAAAACATCCTAAGGCAATCCACATTAGTGACTATTGTTAATGTCTTCAAGTCATGTCCTGCGTGGGGCTAAGTAGGAAGTTAAGTGCTTGATTGGAAGGACAATTAAACAATCAACATCTACAATGATGTAACTTCAAAGTGGAAAAAAGAAGACTTAGTTTTATATCATTAAGGAACACTCAAGTTGAAATGCTGTCAATTTGAATAAAAATAAGTAGATGTAATTTCAGGATGGTGCTACTGTAATAAAACACCTGCCAGGTGTGTTCTACCTGTTGTTTTAGTTTGTTGAGGGTTTTTAAACAATCTTTTAAAATAAGTAAACATTTTGTGGTAAGAAAGATCAAGGAGTGGTCCAGAAGGGAATCTGGAAGAGTGCTCTGTTGAACCTAGCAGTGGCTCTTCCAGACAGTAATGTCCTTGGCTCTTTCCTCCTCCTCTTCCTTGGGATGGGGGATTATGGTACCTGAAGCTCAAATATATGTTCCTTTCTGCAGTGGGGATGGAGATTTTTGCCACAGGAAAAAGGGCTTGAAGGCTGTATCTGCTTAAATAGTCACAGGCCGATTTGGTAAGATTTTTATCAGTGTTTTGCAGCCCCGATGTTAAGTATTCGCTACCTTTAGRTGTGAAACTCCCACTGAAGTCAACTGCTTAAAGAATCTTACAGTGAGAAATGAATGGGAGTTAGGTCCTAAATCTTTGAAGAATTTATGTCTGATTGTCTGTTCTAGGGGGAGAATGAGCTGCAGCTGGGACTCATCTTGTGTAATTTTAGCAATTTGGAAGTTTGGTATCTCTTGTAAAGCATTTGCATTGGCTTCTTCTGTAGTCAGTGGAAAAAGACACATCCGGGAAGTGATTACTACCTTTCTAAAATAGACAATCAAGGCATTTAGAGTGAATCAGTCTCTGGAGATTTTCTCCTTCTGCCTAAAAAGAGCCTTATGACTAGTTTAGTCTAGACCCTGTTTTTTCAGATGATTCTCAGTGTGTGCCTTCAAACATGTATGTTAAGTAGCTAAATAGAATAATATGGAAGCATATTTCTCGAACTTATTTCTGTAATGGGGACCTGTGGCCTGGTTTTGGTAGTGGGGAGGCTACAGGGGTGGCTTCTGTGAGAAGTTGTTAGAAGCTTCTTCCATGTCTAGCAGAACCAGTCCCTGGTGGCTCCAAAAGTGGACATGCCACTGGCCAAGGCTGGGCCGATCAGAAATGGTGGCAATGCCTCTGTGCATATTTAAGAAGAAAGATAAAAAAAGTTGTGGCATAGTTGTATTTTTGCCAGAGAAGAATGGAGTGAAAATATGTGAGAAGAATAACTCTGCAGACACCAAGGTCGGTGAAGAAGGAGAGGGAGGAGGTGCTCCAGGTGTGGGAGCTAAGATTCCCCTACAGGTCGTGGTGATGACCATGGTGAAGCAGCTGTGCCCCTACAGTCCATGGGGATGCAGAGATCCACCTGTAGCCTATAGAGGGCTCCCACACCAGAGCAAGTGGATGCCTGAGAGGAGGCTATGATCCTGTAGGAGACCCATGGAGAGAGGGGCCATGCTCCCATGCTGGAGCAGCCTGTCCTTGGAGGACTGTACCCTGTGAAAGAGTGACCCACACTGCAGCATTCTGGGGAGGACTGTTGCCCAGGGGATGGACTCACATTGCAGCAGTTCGTGGGGAGCTGTTGCTTGTGAGATGGACTCACGTTGGAGAAGTTCATGGAGAACTGTCTCCCATGGGAGGGACCCCACAGTGCAGCTGGGAACGACTCCTCTCCCTGAGCAGCGGGAGAAGCCTCGGGTGGTGAACCGACCATAACCCCCATTCCCTGTCTCCTTGCACCACTGGGGTAGGAGGTAGAGCTGGGGAGGGAGGTGTGGGGGGAAGGTGTTTTTCAGGGTTTATTTTTCATTATCCTCCTCTGATTTTGTTAGTAATAAATTCACTTTATCTCTCTAAGTTGAACCCGTTTTGCCCATGATGGTATTTGGTGAGTGCTCTCTCCTAGTACTTATCTCAACCCATGAACCCTTTGTTATATTTTTTCTCTTCTGTCCAGCTACAGATGGGAGTGAGTGAGTGGCTTTGGTGGGTGCCTGGCATCTGGCCAGCATCAACCCATGACAGTACCTTAAATATCAYTGTAACAATAGTGAGCAAAATTTATCACAAATATGTATTGTAGTTTTAAATTTTATTATACCCCTGTAATAGTTTACCTTGTTTCCTGCTGATGTAACAAGTTCTACTAAGGATTTATTAACAGGTTATGTCTTACAAGACTTAGTAAACCAAAGGGGAAGTGCTATGCATAAGTGCAAATACAAAATGAGGACCGCATGGAAAAGATCTAGTAGTGCATCACAAACTAAATAAGTATGTGTCAACAATAACAATATAGGGAACACTTTGGGGTGTATCAGTTGGAGTTTTCTATGTGAGAGAAAGAAATAATGTTCTGCTGAGGACTGAGATGAAGTACTATATCCCATTTGGAATTCACGTGTTAAAGGAGAGGAATGGAGTAGGCTACAAAAAGCTGGTAGCAAGGTCCGGAGGACAGAGTTTCCAGCTCTCACAAAATGAATACCCAGTGTCGCAGTGCAGCAAGTAGCACTTGAGATTTTGCACAAAGCTATCCCATTGCCATCATTGGGAAACCAGTGATTGGGAAACCAGACTGTAGTGTCATCTGGACTTGCTCCCCCCTTCTGCTGTCTGCTGCCTCTTGCTTCCCAATTATTATATGAAACAAAATAAGCAAGCTCTATCCTGGTAAGAAGTTGGCCAAACACATGTTGCACCACTTCCACAGCTGTTCAAGTGGTTACTTGCAATAGCTATGTTTGCCAGTAAAGTCTGACTTTCCGAGCTGGAGCATCAAAGATCAGGCTGGATCCGACAGCAGCAAACAGCCTGCAGATCTGAAGGGGCTGGTTGCCAGCTACATCCCAGCAGGGGTTGCAACCAACACCAGTCCTGTGCACCAGCTGGCCAGATTGGTGAACAATGGTCTGCAACACACTCTTTCTTTGATCTTGTTAGTATGGAATCAAGAGTAACTGCAAGGGATCTTGGTATGAATCCTTTTGGGGAACCTTATACAGGCAAAAGTTTCTGTGGCTTCTTGTACATCTCTGACATTCAGGCAACACGGTCTGGGAAGTCTCTGAAATGGAGATATCACCTTCCAGATAGCCTGTTAGCTGCCAGTGAACACTGTGAAACTGAGGTTTGTCCATTTCCTAATGATCATGGCACTTCTTTTGACTCTAAGCAACTTTGTCAAGTGAGTTTTCAGCTAGGCTAAGCTAAGCTAACCCTCAGCATACATTTCTATAATGTTGTCAGTTGTGAAGTCTTTCCTTTGTAGTTTTCCCTCACAGGTTTGAAGCCTAGTCATCTCCTCTCAGTCATTTCTCCCTTTCACTAGCCTCTCTACACTCTCCAATCTATCAAAGAAAATATTTAGCAGGGCAGAGAGTTGCATATGTTGATTCTTCAAATACTTTCCTGGTAGTGTGCTGTAATCTCCAAAGAAAGAACTTCTGGTTCAGGAACTCTCCTCGCAGTTGTTTTCTCTATTGCTGTTCAGCTTATGGAGAGGAAATAAATAGGATAAAAGGGTGCAATGCTTTAGCACTGCTACAAGACAAATAGTTGAGTGTACAGTTCCCCTCGGACTGTACTGACCTCAGCATTAGAAAAAGCAATCTTCTAGAAAGATATCAACAACACTGTCGGCATCCTACCACATCTAAGATATGAGGATCCAAGGATGAGAAGTCGCAGTGTCACAGTGTGGGATATTATGTACTTTGGCCCACATGTGCAGTGTCAAAGTTAAAGCAGTACTACCACACACGTGGTCAGGCTGGGCACAAGTCTGGCAGTGGTGATTAAGAAACCATGGCTTTCACTGAGTTGCAGACACTCAATAATTTAGTTATCCTTTGAGTGGCTTATAAGCAAAGTCTCCAGAAGGTTGGCTAAGCTACTGCTACAGTATGAATTTCCCAATTTTGTGGGGGGTTTAAAAGAAAGAAGCTATAAACTAAAATAAACAGGAAGAGGTTTGCTGATCATTTTAAACTTT
The DNA here is from genome assembly GCA_003713295.1 of Parotia lawesii. Classification (NCBI taxonomy): domain Eukaryota; kingdom Metazoa; phylum Chordata; class Aves; order Passeriformes; family Paradisaeidae; genus Parotia; species Parotia lawesii. Next base: position 2,954,434 of record RAHM01000077.1, read on the forward strand.
TGGAAAATTACATCTTATTTTAATCATAATGAAAAAAAAATTCCACCACAAGTACACTGTGTTACCACAGTTATAATTTTTGTTCTGAGTTTTTGTTAGAAAAAACTGCTAATGATAAACAAAAAATTACTTTTCTAGAATTTTGATAAAATCATACATGCCCTTACCGAGTACCACATGTGAGTAATATTTCAGTTATCCCACTGATGTCACTGAGATGGAATTAAAAGTGCTGAAATTTTCAGTGATGGACATTTCACTGCAGCTGCGAGCAATGTGTTCCTCAGAAACGAATTCTCCTGGGGCAATGTTAAACCCTTGGACTTGCATCTTATTTGTAAAATAATACTATTTAAAAATAGGATCAAAAGAGGTCTACCCAAGAAACTTAGCCTTGTGTATATTTCAGTATATAAATTAGTATAATAAATTATAAATAAATGTTCTTTTTACACACATATGACTGCATGTCATACAAAATAAACCATAAAGTATGTTAAAATAAAATCAACAAGAAGAGAGCATTCAAAGTTAAAACTAAATGTGATTGTCTAAAAAATGGCAACAGCTAAATATAGTGGTAGAATTTTGTTAAAAATTTTTAGATATAGCTGCCTGACTTCTTGCATTTTAAATCTCTTGAACTTATTCTACTGCTTTCYAAATACTTCATTCTCTAATTTTCTTAAACAGATAAAATTAAGTGTATAATTAATTATAAAATATGTAAAAGCAGTTCACACAAATGAATAATTCTGCCAGAGAAGCTACTTTGCAGAAGCAAACAATCCTTTGTTGTCATCTTTATTTAGGAGCATACACTGATCTCCGCAGCTGGAATGGACTTGAAAAATGACGATGATTCGAAGAGCACTCCAGCATGTATTTAAGAAGGAGGTTTGGACACAGAACTGTAAGCCCAGTAGGATGGATGGTGAGAACCCTTTCTGACCAGTTCCCCTTCATGAACTAGATTTGAGTGTTAGACTTGTAACAAAGCAGACCTGAATACAGTCGATGGGGAAAGTCATTATAGCTGCAAGCATGCTGAGCATGTTTCCCTAAGCTGTCTCCGGCACTACTCCCTCAGCAGAGCAGGTGTGTCTGAATAGCCTTTTGCCTGTGGCCTGAGGACCTTTCCATACCCATGGACAACTTTTCAAGTTGGCAGGGTGAGGCAGTGGAGAGCAAACACAGGAAGTATCCCTGCAAATGGTTCCTCACACCATTTTCTGAAGCAGCCATGGCTTCAGATTTTCCCATCCAGCACACTGCCTGCTCAGACCTGCCCCAACCACCCTTTCCATGGTGTGAGCACAGCTGCTTGTGGTGCCTTAGATGACGCCAGATCATGACTTTTTTGTTAGAGTTATTTTTAACCTGGCTCTGTTCATTTGTTTGGTTTTCCATTTGGCCCCACAAATGATGCCAGCTGCCATAATATGAACCAGTGGCAAGGGGTCCTGGACACACCTTAAATGGTTGTTACCACTGAAAAGAGCATGTCAAATACACTGTGGCCTAAAGAGTATTGTTTAATGTGGTGGTAAATCCAGTCTTTGTGCACCGAGTCTGAGTCTAGAAACATAACAGTCCCTTGAACTTAAAAAGCCTCAGTCTGCCTCTTCAAATGAATTAAATATTTTTTCCAGAGACATCTTTGATCTTGAAGCTTTGCTGTCTCAAATGTTGTCTCCCCTGGTTTTGCTTTATGCAAGATCACAATGGATTGATCTGTAGCTCAAACAAAGCTGGTATAAGATCCGAAAGACAGCATTAAAAATCTTGCTGTCCAGTTTGGCAGAATGCAGTTGTGTATTCAAACCTGATCTGTGTCCAATGTGCACTTCCATTTACTCCAGTAATGCACAGGTGTGGTATTAATGATCATGGAATCCACAGTACAAGAAAAACAAGCTCATTTTCATAATCCTGGCAGACATTCATTATGCCAGTAAGTAATGTACAGGGGCTCAAAATTTGAAAAATAGTTGAAAACAAACCTGACAGCATGCATCAGTGCTTGTACTTTAAATTCTTCCATTTCTATTGCTGTCTAAAACTTGTCTAAAGCCACAAAGTTTGCATGCATGCTTCAGTTCTTTAATGCATGATTTTGTCCTGGTTTCTTGATTTGGATGCTCAGATACCCATTTGTATACTGCACCTGTAAATTCATATATACACATAAATAGATTTTATATGTACTTTAACTTTCTGTGCACATGATATTTAACTTCATGTGCTGCATGTGTTTTTGTCACGAGTACAGTAGGTTCCAAGCACAGCTAGTGCAGCTTTCAACTGAGACAATCTCTGTCAGCCTCAGGCTCAACAGCCTGGCAGGAAAACCTGCAAATCCTGCTGCACCCCATGGATTTGTGTGATTTGCAGTGTTGATAGAAACATCCTCCTTGCTGAGACGTTAGAAGTTCCCAGATGAGAAACCTTTGCTTCACTCTTCCAAACTCACCAAATTGTTATGCAACTGCAACTTTGAGTCTCTTTGATGCTAAACTTGGAATATATGTTGTTGCCACACATACAGTAAAAAAAAAAAAAAAACAAACCATCAAGTAAGGAGGATAACACTGCAGCTAATGGGTGTTTTATTGCATGGTTTAAAAGAGGCTTGCATTTCTCCACATGAAAGAAAAGGCTAGGCATTTCTCATCATCAGAAAGATGCTGTTCTGTCCCACAGTTAATAGTGTTATCTCATATTGTCTACCAGTGACCTTAACACAGTCCTACAGCTGCTGTGGATTTGGTAAATTATTTTGGGAATGTATTTGGTCCATTCTGGTGAATTAAGTAGAGTGCTCAATCGACTGTATCACTAAATCTGATGTGGTAGTTTGTTTTTTTTTGGGGGGGGGTTTGTAACTGATCTGTCACAGATCAAATTTTCAGCTGAAAACTTCAGTAAAGACCAACAAAGGGTCTGGAGAGACACTGGTAAAAAATGCCCTGTAGGATCATTGAATCAGAATATCCTGAGCTGGAAGGGACCCACAAGGATCATCCAAGTCCAGCTTCTGATGCCAAGGTTTGTATTCCTTGTTTTAATTTGTGGCCTTAAAGAATGGGTAAAATAAGTGTTTTATATATATTTATAATTATTAAAGACTGTAAACACAACAGAGGACAGCAAATAATAAATGCAACTTGTAGATATTAGAAATGGAGACAAGATGTAATTTAGGTCTCCATTCTGCAAACAATTAAAGAGCTGTTTAATTTTAAGAGTGTGAGTGGTCTTTTAATTCCAGCAGTCTACTCCTATATCTAAAGTCGCAAAAGACATGAGCACGGTGTTTTCTGGAGATTATTGATACGACACATTGAATCCATGTATATAGTGAAGTGTACTTTGAAAATTAGATTGCAATAAAGGAGACTACTTAGAATGCAAGAAAGTTCAGACAAAAGTAGGTGTACAAGTGACAGACCAGGGACTTGCCCTACTTTAACTGACCACGAAGTACAGGGGAAAGATTGGACTCTGTTTCACCCAACAGGACATTTGACACTTTCCTTTCATTAAGTTCGTGTGAAAACGTGGGTGTGGCAAGCCACTTAAGCCTTTGAAAATTATGTTTGCTTTTAAGAAAGAGGCAGAGCTCTCCTATGTTACATTGAGTAATAGTTCTAACTGGGGTTTTATAGGGTATTTATCTGCTATTTATTTGCTTTTTGAGGTTGCCTTTGACTGAGAGGTTATAAGGAGCTTTCAGGAGCCCTTTCCATTGCATAGCAGTAATTAGACCTGCAAGAGGCGCCCGATTAGCTCGTACTTGCCCGGGGTGGGGGCCGCGGAGGTGCCCGGGCCGTTGGGAGCGAGCGGGGTCCCGCGGTGCCAGCCCACTCACCGAGTGGATGTCGCGATCCCTGTGGTGTCCTCCGGCAGCAGGGGAGTCCGGCCGCGCCCTCACTGCAGTCCACGGGATGTTTGTTGCCTGTTACTGGCAGAATAAGAAAACACTTAAGTGAAATGCTCGGCCAGACAGAATAGGTAGGCAATAAAGGTGTTACCAAGCACTTTTTCCTTTCTGAAGATAATTCTGTTTGTACAATTAGACACACTTCAGGTATTAACTACTTTTGATTTTACAAATTCACTACTCAAAAGCTGATTAATCAGCATATTAAATGGCACTAATCCTTCCAGAAAGCCCCTTGGTAGTTACTTTTTAAGAATATCACTGGTAGATTCAAGTCTCTTTATTCCTCTGAGCTCAGCACAGCAAAAAGCTTTTAGTATAGTGAAATGCTTGCGCTTTTTCGTGTTAGCTAAAAGAGGTAATAAAGATGTGTTTAACAAAACAAATGAGAGACCTGTTGTGAAGTCTGAAGATGTTTATTGCCTAAGAAAGGAGGAAATAAAACCCCTTTTAACACTTTTTAGGTGTTACTTCATTTTAAAATTAATTTAGGATGACTACAAAATATTGAAAGGAAAGAGAAGGAGAGAATTAGACCCATAAAAATTTTGAAGTCAATGGGATGATTGTCACTGTTAGGATTTTTAAAAGCGGTCAACTTCTAATTTTTTTTCCTTAAGGAATATAGCAAAATATAGTTAAAACAACTGTATTTACATACCTGAAGAAGCATGGTAAAACTAACTGCACTTGAGGACTGCCAGGGATCGGCCATGGCAGGTTTAAAGGGAACCTCTACTAAGAGTTGTTGAGGGAAAAGATTATTATGGAAAACAATCATATCTCTAGTTGTACTGGTGGGAAATTGCCAAGGAATATATTATTCAAATGTTTCACTTTCTTCCACTCTACCATTAAAAGGAAAGGACTTTATTTAGGGGAACAAGGTTTTGCATTTAAGTAATAAAAAAAAGAGCACACAAACTTTTGTTAAGAGAATCATTTATACAAAAAAAACCCACAAACAAACCCACAACTACCCACCCCCAAAATAAAGCAAAGCAAAGCAAAAAACCCCACCCCAACCAACCAACCAAACATAAAACCAAAACCCACAATGCAAATGCAACGATTGGTACCAGTAAGGAACTTGCAGTGCTTGAGTTCTAACTAGTTTATTTCCTTGGTTTGTGACCAAATATCCTCTCCATCAGACTGTGGACTATGCCTGTGACACAAACAGAAAACAGATCATAAACCAACCCCTGTGCTTGGACTATGAATAGGTGGATGCCCGTTTACTTCACTCAGACTGCAGACTCCTGAAAGAGTGGAATTCATGGAAGGACTAAGGCTCTATAGTCTGATTTCATAGGAACTTGTCAAGGCTGAACAAAACATGTCTTTTGCCTTTGTAATGAAATAAGTGAGAAAAGTAACTTCCTTTGCTGTTTCTGAGTTGGAATTTGGTACCTGAGACACTAGGACATTTTTTTTTTCAAACTAAAAAAGACCCATTCCCATTGCTTGCAGAACAAATGTGGTAATTTTCAAGTCAAGTTAAAGTTATAAAACAGCTTAAAAAAGAGCTTTGCAGATAGTCTATTGCCTCTCAAAAATAAACACGTAATAAAATAATAAGTAATAAATAAGTATTCATTATCTCATGACTGCGTATAGTAAATCAGGTCTTTCAGTGCAGTGACACGCGCTCTCTGGGAATCACATTGCCTGTGGAGGTGTGAGTTCTCTTCTGGAATAATGTTGTCAAATGTCAATAAAAATAGAAGGTTGTGCTTTGTTTGTGTCTAGGCATAGGTAGGTATTTTGTGATTCTTTGATTCACAGGAATGAGGAAAGCTAAGGTCCAATTTAGACCCAATTCTTACTGGCTGCCACATAATAAGAAGGCCAGCAGCTCTGGTTTGTGGCCAGGTAGAGTGAAAGTGAAGTTACTGTGCCTCAGGCTTTGAAGCAGGCATTAACTCTCCTTTGGATTTCCAGTTGCAAATATTAGGGGTCATCAGGGGAAGGAAGCTCTTGCTACTAGCAGATGGACTCCCTCTCTGCTTTCCTTCTCCAAAACTTTGTGTTATACAAAGGCAGGAGCTTCTGCAGAGTGAAGAGACATAAGGTCATGGGCAGACTAGAGATGTCTGTAGACAAATCCAATAATTCTCAGTTTTCTCCCTTACATAAGCAGCAAGGACTGTCTTAGCATCAGGCAAAATGGATGTTATAAGTTGATAAAAATTTTATRTAGAGAAAAATAAAATCTGTGTTTGGAAAATGATTTGGAAAGGGAACTACTGATGTCCTCCCCTTCCTTCCCTCCCTCTCTCTCGTAAAAAACCTAAAAAAACCTTAAAAAACCTAAAAAAACAAAACCAAAAACAAACCCCCCCCCCCCATCTAAAGATGATATATAGAATGAAGTCACTCTCAGAAAAAAAGACGAAGAGTTTAATTCTGCTTTAAGATAATCAAGGACAGCGTTAACCTGGTAAATTCAGCTTCCATTCAGTCACAGAAGAATAGCCTGAGCACAGAATTCTAGCATATAAGTCAACATTCATTTTCCACTGTCTTCAAATATACTGTTGAGTAAGTGACTTAGACCCATAGGAGCAGTCAGGTACCTTAAATTGTTCCTGTTCCCGAGACTACAGTTACCGAAGTCCTGCCTGAGTATAGGTTGCTGGAGATCCCTAGTGCAAATTTCACACTGCCTGGAGCAACATGCTAAGAATAGTTACTTAATTTGCAAGCAGTTAATTCACCAAGCGAGGATTCAGAGATTCTTAAAGAATGTAGTTACTTGTAGACAAACCTGTGCAGCCAACATTTGGGAAACTTGTAGTGTCTTTCTTAGCCATCTCCCTATATCTATCAGTACTCCCTTCACTGATTTCCTCAGAACAGTCTTGTTGGTTATTGACAGACAAGAAGTCTGGATTGGAGATGTTTCCAGGATGATGGTTTTGGAGAATGCACAACTTAATAATTTTTTCAGAAAATATAAACAGTCTTCATTGCATATTGTTTRTAACTTCTCTCCACTGAGACAGCATGAGCTCAGCATGTACTTAATGGATAGCTTTGTTGTAAGGGAATTTCTGTTCACACCTTAGGAAGCAACTAATGAACAGTTCCAGGCCATATCCCTTGATTTGAGTTGTATATACAGGTTCCTTTACTAACTATTTTGTGTTTTCTGTGAAAGCCTTCTTGACCTGCTGGAGACAGACTTCAGCAGTGCGCAGATGTTCCAGGAATCCATCCTCTCCCTTCACATCGTCATGGTTGTACTAGTCTTCTTTATGTGATTGTTTGGGTTTTATTTAATGTAATCTCTGGATTCCTGTGGATGTTGTTTGCTATTGTGTGACGTTTGCAAATCTTGCAGAAAAATCAGAAGCACTGGGTGTCACTGACCAGTGAGATTCTTGTTAAGTTCAGATCCTGGCATATACATGACATAACTGCGTATGACAAGGTCACTGATAACTCTTATTGCTTGCCTATTGCTTTTTTCATTCTGTCATTCATTCTTCTGCTAGTGTGAAACAAAAACATTGTTCTTTGATGCATTCTTTTCTGAGGTCTTTCACTGTATGCTTGGTAACTACTGTGACACCCTGGGATGTCTTGAGACTCTGTCTTCGTTTGCTTACAAAGCACCTATTAGATGATAATTTGTGCTTAAGTTCCCAATTGACATTGACTGATTTGTGTTCTACCGTGGGGCATGGAGGCCTGTTGTCTCAGCAAGTCAGGTTTGTTACACATCTTTCAAAGATCAAAAGAGTCTCTGCCTGAATTTGTAAGCAAAACTCAGTGCACACAAGTAGAAATGATGATAGGGAAGTGCAAAGAAGAAATAAGAAACTCTTGATCAGAGTGATGTTATGTCAACACAGCCAGAGCAACCAGTTGATAGGCTTTATAAGCAATACAGACATCTTTGCCTATGACCTTTGTTTTGCCCTCAATTCAGTGCACTTCATAGAAAATGGAGTATTAATCTGCTGCTATTTGTAATTCCTGTAACTTTTAATAATTAAAAGATATATTACAGATCTCCTAGTTCTGTTGATTTCTTGACTAGGAATAATTTTTCATAGATCTGTGTATGCTACTGTGTATGCTATGATTTAGCATTTCTGCTTGTGATGGGCCTCAGCTTATCTCAAACATGTGATGCAAGCTTTTGTGCTAACTTCCAAATCCTGTGGAGCTACTGCTTTATCCTGCCTTTTTAAACAAAACTCCATCTTATGGCTTTATCCAGAATAGGGACTAACTTCCTGAGGTGTTTTCTTCTGAGATATGGCTATCTCTGGAGTATGAACTTTTCTACACTCTGCCATTCTCAGCGCTCTCAATAGATAAACTAAGTATTTTATTTAGCAGATATTTTCTGCTTTATAGAGCTGTAAGAATGCTTGTCTCCAGAAGGCATGCTTTGGTGTGTATCTCTGTCATTAGTGATGCTGTTAGTGAGTTGTTCCTTATCCTTGCAGTAGCATCTTAGTAACGTGAATTGCAGCTTGTGGTGGTTTCTTTGTGATGGTTAATGATGACGAGACCATGCATCCCGGTAACCCATCCCTTTCCGGAGAACATGAACTTGGGTTTTCATGCAGTGCTAATACTGCTCCAGAAAGTGCAATTCTAGGTGTCGTGTACATTGGGAACATTTTCCCTCTCGTCAAAGATCTGTAATTGTATGATATTTTCTGAAAATTATCTGAAAATCCTAAAGAGATAAAAATCTTGGATTAAGTCTATCCTCGTCACTGGATGCATTGCTGCTTTGTAAGTTCTTAATATGACATTAAGATAAAATGGAGTTCTGGTTTTCATACTTTTAATATAGGTATTTTTTTTCCTGTCTTTGTTTTGCACTCCACAATATGGAGTCGTACCATCCTAGCCAAGACATTTGCAGTCAGTCTGTCTCTGTCTTGAGTTTCTTTATCCTTGCTTGTTCTCTAGGAATAACTTCAAATTGGAATTCGAGGGAGGAAAGTTAGGTCCTTGATTGAAAAAAATTATGTTATTTTCTTAGATAGATTAAGAAATCATCTCATTTCAAACCAGTAATATTTGTTAATGTCATCACTTGCAGACTGGTCCATACTACTTTATTCTTACATAAATGATGTATTTATAACAAATACTTTATAATCTTCTAGAATATGAACTGCTTCTGACAGAAAGTCAGGAATACCAAATACAGTGAAACTTTTGAATCATGGAGTAAAATATTTTCCAGTTCCAGAGGAAAGCAACAGAAGTGCCATTACAGAGGTATATGAAACTGTCACATACAGCAGTAACAATTCCATTTTCCATGTGGGTTATGCTTCCAGGACTTTACTCTCTCTGGTGCTGGCTGTGGTTTCCAGATAGAACTTTTTTTTTTTTAAAAATTGTTATTATTATTATTTAATATATTTTTCTGCTTTTATTGTTTCACTTAATATAAAATTACTTATTCCAGAAAAGAAAATATGTCTCTTTTGCTCTGTGGAAAACATAACAGTTCACATTTCTTTAAGTTTGGAAACACTGAGCTGTTACTTGAACTTCTTTAATAAAGGTGAATTTCTGATATTGGCAGAGAGTAACTCTGAGGAAATGTCTTTCTCTCTGCAGTAAGGGTTTAAATTGCCCAAGATACTCAACACTTTGAAAGTACCATTAGAGTTTCACTTTTCAGATTTCCATTTGTGTGAATATGAGAAAATGAAGGAATGCCTTTTTCTGGTTGGTTCCTTTGCAGAATTTCAGTGTCTCTTTTCTTCAACTTGTTCTTTTAGCTGTGTTTGCCCTTGTAACTTAAAACTAAAAGGGAAGGGAATAGTTTGAAAGAAAGATATTTGCTTAACAGCTAGTGGCTCCAGCTAAAAAATCTGCAGCGTCCCATTGCTCTCACATGCTGAGTGAGGCAGCCTGAAGTTTGATTGCAAAGCTTATAAAAGATTGTGTATTTCTGACTTTAAGTAGATACTTTTTTTGATACTTCTGCAGTGATTTTGGTAATGTTTGGATGCTTTATTCTACATTTTTCTAAGAATTTCTAAGAAGGTTGTCCTGTGCAGGGTGAGGAGTTTGACTCAATAATCTTTGCAGGTCACTTCCAAGTCAGATACTCTATGATCCTCTCCTATCATTTTGAACCTACTATCAGTTTTAACCAAGACATGGGTATTCAGTCCATAGAATTAGAGCAGAAGTAGTCCAAAATGAATACCTCTGAACTATGTACAGCATCAGCTGTCTTCTACTCATCCACAACACTTGCTCATGTAGTGTGAATGTAAACCACAGGTTTTTCTTTAATAAATGACTGCAAAAATATCCTTTTGGGGCTCACTTTGTGGCTAAATCAAGTCAATTTATGAGCAATGTTTAATAGGGTTCTCCTGTATTCATTCTACCTAGCATCAGGCAAACCAGTTGTAGTTAAACTTTCAGTTTTTGGGTATTTTCCTGTTTTCTATAACTCCACTGCAGTTGCTATAGGAACAGAGAGTATGTTAATGTAGTCCAATTAAAAATATTTTTACCACTTTCTTTTTTCTAAGTTATTTTTATGGTAATAAATTTCAGGTCCATTTGTTATAAGTCTTCTGTTATTGCTACCATAACAGAATAAATCTGAATTATTCTAGTGTCAACAGTCTTCATGTATGTTGTGGAAGAGACTTTTCTACCATAATACTCTGAGATTTGTAATTTTTTCATCCAAAAGAGATCCTGGGGGGGTGGGGGTGGTTTAGAGCAGATTTTTGACTGTTTGAAGTATCTAGTTTGGGTGTGATTCAAAGCTAGTACACTCTGAAAGTAGAAGCCTAACTTTGTTACTGTTAATGTAACATATTTAAAAGGTTGTTCAAATCGCCTACGGTAGCCTCCATTCTTATACAAGGAGCATACCCATACAGTGTTAAATTCCCCACCCCAGGGGAGGTACCTGGGCGTTCACACCTATACCTGAACGTATCTTAACCCATTGAACTTTGTGTTTTGTGGGCTTCAGACTGTGACCATCGACCATCGCTTTGACCAGCAAACATCGGAATTGCAACAACCAGCTCTTGCTGCTGGACCCATGGGTGGTGACTATGTACCTTTCTACTCTTGTCCTTTCTTTCTTCCTTTCTCTTAAACATTTTCTTAACCGTCATTTTTATGTTTTTTTTATTGCTGCAGTTCTAACCGAAAAGGCTACATTTTAAAATTTGCCAAGTACCTTATTCTACCTTAATGCTCTAAAGTTTGCAAGTAAAAGTTTGTTATTGAACCTCCTAAGAATTTTGTTGTTTCTCTCATGCATCACCCAGAGTGAACCAAATAATACTCTCCCAAACTCACTGAGCAGCCTGGGCCATAACAGTGTGCTAACTTCAGCATGTGTGATTACATCCAAACGATAGCATTGTTTTGTGCTGTACAGTGGGAAGAACCCTACTTCCAGGTTTTCGGGTGCAAGTTTGTGTTGATTCTGCACATTTCAAAAGAGGAAAAGAGATGCCCATAYGCTCTAGAGCAAAATGTGGTACTTTGCTCCTGGAGTAATAACAGAACGGCTTATGTTTATAAACTGTTGTTTGGAAAAGTCTGTTCCTGTAAAGATTAAGCCACATGCAGTGTGAATAATGTTCTGCACATACTAAACCACCCCATTGGCTAGTTAAGGAAAACTGGTCAGCAATTCAAGGAACACATTATTTTGATGTAGAAGATTCACTGGTAGGAATGAAAAAGAGGTAAATAGTTACCCAATTGATTTATTTAATCATAGATTTTTTTACATTTCTCCTGATTAAAATGGGGAGAGTTAATCATCGGCCTTGAAAAGTAAGTAGAATACAGAATCATAAAGAATTTAAGGAAAAAATGATGGAAAGGARTTATTTCTATTATCTCTTCTGAAATCTTCATCTATTTCTCTGTTATATTCCACTTTTCATTACTTATTTTTGTCTGTAATAAATTCACTTGACTGTATATCTCTGTATTCTCCTCACTGATATAATAAAACTCAGAAATATTGGAGACCAAATTCATCACTCGTTTGCCCAGTCCATTTGTGTGGCAATCTCACCACATTGTGTGGTTACAGGTAAACAAACAAGCTGCTCTCTAGATAAAAACATATGTTCAATTAAGCTTGTGTTTCAAAATAAATTATGTGTAAATCTTTTTATAGCTTCTTAATTTAATGTGGGTTTGGTTAGTTAATAGCTTCAATAGTAAAAAAGAGCTGAATGTGTGTAGCAAAGCTGGTTAATGTGTATTCATGTATACTTTTGGAAAGCACCTTTGGAAATATGGAGTGTATCATAACTAAAATCATGTCACATCATTTTCTCTGAAAATGAAAATCTTAAAAAACCTCAAAGCATAGTAGTTCCATCTCCCTGAATAAAATAGGCTTAATCTTTATCTCTGAACATCTTTTATTTGCTATAACCCTAAGGAATGGTCTGTGGAGCTTTTCCTGTATTCTTCATCTCAGGAGCAGTACAGTTGTGATGAGGTACAGTCAGCTCTGTCATTGAAGCTGTCTGGACCCTGCATTGTGAACTGGAGTAAACCATTGAAAAAAATGTTGAAATGGTAGAATAAGGAGACCTCTCCTTATATTCGGTACTGATTTTCCTCTTAATTTCTGGTCTATAACCTACCATATTCCTCCTGCATTTGTCTTTCCCGACATCCATCTCCTGATGTCAGCATGACCCTATCTTTCTGCCTGTTATTACTAAGCTTCTTTWCTTATCTGGTATCAAGAAAATAACATTGTGGTTAGTTTCTGAATGGTAGAACCTCTTAAGACGTCTTCTGTATGCATTTCATTCTGGATGATGCTTGTGGGCTCCCCTGCATTCCTTTTGGTTTCAGCTACTGTACTGTTTTCTTTCAGAATATTGAAAGAAAATGTCTGACTGCAGCTCTCTTCACTTGGGGAAGATTTCAGTTCATGGAGTTTCCTAGTTATTCCAGATCCAATGTCAGAGAAACATTGAAGTCACAAACTCTTCAAGACCCAATTTGCARACAGATAATGGAAAAACAAGTGAGAGTAAACCAAGCAAGAGTAAACCAAGCTGGATTTATCCTACTGATTACTGTGCACTGACTGTCAACTGGACTGAAAGACCATTCACTTTATCAAATGGATTTTCACAACATCTAGGAGTTGTCATTACAACASGTACAAAAGTACCTGGACTTCTAATGTTTTCCCACCTGTCAAAGACCTTACTGGCAACAATGAGCGTGGGTATCTGAACTATCTTGATAGCTTCTTCTCTTTCTTTCAGACCCTTAAGATTTTGAAAATCTGAATTCAGAAATTCCATTAAAGCATGTTTATGTACTTGCTTATTAGGTTATATTCTTGTAAACTGGCAAAAATATTTTAAATTTTATTTGCAGCACTTTGAAGGGAAATAGGATGTGTGTAGAGTTGTTTCAACTTCCAATGTTTTCAGTGTTTGGAATTATTTTCAGGACCAAAAARGCATATGTAGAGGTTCTACCCCAGATATATATCTGCGCCTAAACTCCATGTCAAATATTCTGAGTACCTGGAGAATATTGAAAAGACTCTCTTGTTCTTTGTAGTACTATAAATTTACATTTCTTTCCCATGTAATGCAACAATGGTATTTCAGAGGAAGAACAATCAGAGATTCACTGAAACTCAAAATGAACATGAAATATGAACTGACAAAGTCTGTTAAACAGATGATAGAGCAACCATATATTTTACTTAAATACTGTCACTGTATATACTAGACTTCTGTGTTTAATTCATGGAAACATTAATTACAGTGCTAAACCTCTACTGACAGGCAAAGTATAACAAGTCTTCAAATAATAAAACACACCTAATTTCATCTCAACCCTTTTTCTATAAGCAAATGCATGAGTGTGTCTCCAGCAGTACCCAATCTCATCTACATGGAAACCTAAATATTTAAAATTAGTATCACTATGGAGGGAGGGGCAAAGGGTTTACTATGGAAGGATTTGATCTACAGCTGCTGTTTAATACAAGCCAACTTAAATCTCATGCCAAAAATGTCTGGTGTTTGTTTTCTTTTGTGAAGAAGCAGATGATTGTCCAGATGATATCCAGATGATTAAAAGGAAGCTGAATCTGTATCCTATCAAATCTCCTCTGAAGCTCATCCATAATTTCTCCTTTCTCCCACTGTACATACTTTCATGTGCAAAAAGCTCCAGAAAAACCAGAGGCTATTGATTAAACAAAAGGAATACAGTGGTGTACCAAACCTGAATTTCTGCAGTAAATTGCTATGTGATCAATATCCAATACATTAAATATCTTTCTTGCAATGACAATTATCCTGTCTCCTATCCTGCTTCATAAATTACCCCAGAAAGARTGGCTGATATAAAAACATTTGTGGTCTAGGCCAACTTGTATAGTTCCCCATGAACCAAATAATAGTATATTTGTAGTGAATTTGTTTGCCAGGGACTGTTTTTAAAGATTGAAACCTCCAAATCTTGTTATGTCAAAGGCATGAGATTTCTGCTGTTGAGAAAAGATTTTTTAAAAATAATTTGAATGTTATTTTTAAGGACCATGGTATTAATTTAGCACCTTAGAATACCCCCTGCATATCTTCTATGCAGAGTAAGCATGTTGGTTATATTTTTAGTTTATGTTGTAACAAATTCTACTTTAGAGGTCTATGTAACCTACAAGACACAGTTTCGTCCAAGTTTATTCTCCTTCASTGTGAAGAACTGCACTACTTCCTTCTTTACCGAAGTAGGGAATTTTAGAGCATAGTTCATCTCACCTCTTTTAGACTGTTACTTTAAGATGGGATGAATCACTCTTTAGATTCTGTGGATCATATACACAAGATTTCAAGTTATTATAAAGGGACACAGTTCAGTATAATCAAACAATAGATTCTAATGACATTGCATCCTGTCTTCTATCACCTGACCTCACAGGAGAAGGAATATATACATTTGAATTTTGCTTTGCAGAAAGACCTATTACCTCTCAATTTATGTTCCTTCTGCTTCTCTTATGGAAGAGGAGCAGCACATTTTCTCTTCCTCTTTCMAAATCATTGATGGTTTGGTTGACTTGAGTGAGTTGTCTGACTCTTAAATGAACTGGATTCAGCTTTCTGGATCATCAGCATGCTAAAYTCATGGAGGCAAAAAAGAAATTTTTCTTCTTATTTGGCTTCTTAAATCTGCTCACATGCACCATGTGCATCAGTGGTGTAAGGGAATTCACAGCCAATGGCAAAAAGTAGTTTCTCCTTCCTTTTGTTATTGTCTGCCATGTCAGACTTCATCCTAAGAAAAGGAACAGCTTAAGGAGCAACTGTTTAATTTTTCTACTTATTCAACTAGATTCTGTGGTCAGCAGTGCTGAGGGCATCAGCAATTTACTGTACCCACTTGCAAAAGAGCTTGATCTTCTGAGCAGTACTGTCTTGGCTTAACATCTCAGTCTGGACCTATGTACTCCAAATCTCAGCCCAGGTTGTCTGGAATCTTCTTAGAAAAGTCATTTGTGAACTTCATTCACTACCTTCTCTAAAAATAACGCCTCTGGTTTTGCATGACTTCAGAATGAAACCAAGTGAAACTCAGTGGCAGGGATTTTGTTTTGCCTGGACCTCCTGGGTGCATGTGGATCTGTAGCGGGGAGCTGGGCCGGCGGYGCAGGGAGCCACACAGAGCAGAGCAGGACCGAATGGAACGAGCCAATGAACCAAATAGGCAGCTCGAGTCTTGCAAGGAGAAACTGCAACTTCGCAGGCCATTTAGCTCGTACAACTTATTCTAATTTATTACAGTAAACTCCATATTAGCAAATGTTAACAGATCAGGGCAGATTTATGTCAGAGAAGGCTACTGTGCTAATGAATGGCCCCCCTCATTAGCATTGCCTGGAACAGCACATGCTCTCTCTCAGCCTCTCCTTAGCACATTTTCCATTACCATCACAGCAGAAACAAGTCTCTCATCCTGTAATCTCTGACCTGGTGGAGCTTTGTTTAGAAGGTAAAGAAGGGAACTGGCAGATGGCTATTTGTATGAACTGCACCTCCAGTTGTTGTTATTGGGCATTTACTTGAAGAAGCACAGGAGTTCCCGGGTACTGAGCACCTCTCAAAATCCATATCCCAGTCGTGGTTGCTGCTAGAGTGGCTGGTTGGTAGTTTGTACATGTTGCATTGCTCTTAACTGACTGTGACTACCAACTTTTCTACTCTTTTTTTTCCCCTCTGTATACAAAATAAGATTCCTAACACTTGTCACAAAAAAATATTTTTTTTCATTATCATGCATTTTTTTTTCATTAGCACATATAAAGTATTTGCACTTTCAGCATTATAGCATCTTGCTTAAAGAGGGAGAAATATT
The DNA here is from genome assembly GCA_003713295.1 of Parotia lawesii. NCBI lineage: Eukaryota > Metazoa > Chordata > Aves > Passeriformes > Paradisaeidae > Parotia > Parotia lawesii. The sequence goes on from RAHM01000077.1 coordinate 2,970,764, forward strand.
CTGTAGGTTTTGCTGATTAACTACTATAAAGCATTTGAGGTCTTGGATTGGCATATGCTGTCAAAGCATAAAATACGATCAACATACCTTTAAATCAATGAAAGACCTAGAGAATCACAAGTCAGAGAGCAAACAAACCTAATTGTTTACTCTCCACTCTGTTGCAGTCTGTAAGTGCAGACTCAAAATTAATGTAGTATACTTTAGCCACCCAGCTAAAACCCACAAAAATCCATATAAAACACCTTCCAAATTCCTCAATGCCAGATTGTGCTAGTTTAAGAAAACTCTTTCTGTGATACCTTTTCTTCTTTTAAATGTTTGGTTTTTTATTAAATACCAATTAAATAGGAATTGGAGCGATATTTTCACACATTCATAATCCAACTGTTGATAAAACTATTCCTAAATGTCTCTAATGACAGAGTCTGCATTTCCCCCACTCTCTTGCCAGACAACTCTAAAGAAAACTTTACATACCGAGTATTAGCTGAAGACAGCACTGTGATTTTTTTTTTTTTTTTGCAACCTGTGAGTACATGATTAAATCCTGGTTTGTAGCAATCATTAACTTATTGTTGGTCCTTTTGTCAGGCAGTCTGGATTTCACTCTATGGACGTGTGCAAGGTTCCTAATTTGTTTTTTCTCTTCAAGACAATTTGCATTTGCCATATAACACTTCATTGAAGACAGGGAGAAGGAGAGAAATGTGGATGCCCACATTTTCCRAAGTGCTCTGGCCACTGGCCACTTTGAATCGCCCCATAAAACTTCCAGATCCTTTTCCTTGGGGAAAAGTGCAGGTGGTGGTGGGCTGCAGGAGTTGCTCCTAAGCTAAGTTCCTGCAAGCCACCAGCAGAGAGGGTACAGATGGGAGGGAGAAGGGCTRTGGGTGTCTGGCTGCTGCCCTGTGTGGGTTTTGGCAGCTGGTGAGAGGCAGGGCTGCTCAGAGCGAGCTGGGGGGGAACAGCCAGGGCCTGGAGACTGGAGACCTTCCGTTTTTCTAGAACTACTCTGTAACATTTTCAAAAATGAGGAATTCTGGAGAATAATAGAGAGAGAAGGGTGTGGTAGAAAGAGGACTAGAAATGGAGTGAAATCCCTGAGCATCATTCATTCACTGGTGAAAGGGAGGGGGAAAGGGAAAAGACAGGAATGCAAAGTTTTAAACAGTTGTAATGTTGGTATTTTCAGTTTGGAAAACCTTGAATTATCTAAAAAATTGTTGAGATTTGCTTTGCAATTTTCTTGTAAAAATAATAGCTAGAAAATTAATTACTATTCCTTGTGCACTCCACTGATTTTCTCAGGTTGGATAAAGCCTTGTGAGGGTATTTTTTTCCTCTATACATAAATTAATATATTTCAAGACCAGGAGGGACTGTTCATCTGACCTCACACATAACAAAGGACTCGTTTGCTGTATATTAATTACTGCTTCAAGTCTGATTCGACTGCAGCATACCACAAAGAAATCTTTCCACTTCAAACCGTTATCCCCCTRTTTGTATGTCGATGAGCTGTATTGTCCTTTTTTTTTCAATCATCACCTCGGGAAGTCTAAGTGCCAGGGGCTCAGATCCGGTCGAAGTCCCCTCCTCTTGATTCCCTTCCTCCAGTCCTGGGAGAACAGTCTTCCTGATTGAGTACATGACTTAACTTTTCCTCATGAAAAAAGTCATATCATTACCTAAGCAAATGACTTAAAACAATGCCAGCAAAGCAGCGTTTTGGTTTTTTTCACCATTCCTCTCACAAAAGTGCCAAAAGCAAACTGTAGTGATATCTGAGTTGGGTTTTTGTCTCATTTAATTAGTTAATTAAAATATATATTAAAATTAGGGTCAAAGGTTGTCCCTGTGGAACTTTACTCAAAAATTACTCCGTGTTTATAGTTGCATTTCAAGAGCTGCTGGTTTCTAATCTGTGCTGTGTGCTGTGTTGAATTTACAACATTGTAGTAGTTTACTGCTCATACCATTGTGTGGTGTCCTGTCAAATAATATTTGATTTATTTACATTGTTACCTTTATCAAATCCGTAATTTCACTCGCTATTAGATACTTCATTGCTGTTGTAGACAAATTGCCTCTTGGCATGTTTTTCTGTTGGGAGAAGGGAAAGCAGAGGTGACAGGCTGGAGCTGTGACAAGGCAAGAAGCTGGGAAGGATGCAAAGAAAAGGATCTGACTGAGGGCAGTGTGGGCAATGGAAGGCTTTAACAGGACCAGCTGAAGCAGAGTCCCAAGTTAAGAGTGTGACTCTCTGGGAAGCACGAGAGAGGAAGCACTGTGGTCCTGGTAGGAGTGTGGAGGCAGTAACTCCGCCTGACAGTCAGGGTTGAACACCTCAGACACTGGCATATGTGAATAATTCCAGTGGATGTAAAAGAGATGTCTACGTGATTCCTCATCTTTCTCTCCTGTGTTCAGTCTGGCTTCCTCTAATGACACCACAATAAATGTATTACAGAAAAACCCTTTTCTTATTTCCTGTTCATTATCACATGTACCATGAGGTGGGATTCTACAGTTAGTTATTTTCTACATGTACAGGATATTCAGGTCATAGACTCAATTTGTGCTCTTGGAACAGCAGATGTATTAGTTTCTCCAGTAAGGCATTCCTCTTCCAGCCTAGAAAAAAACATAAGAAATCAGGAATGACAGTTACGTTGTATTACAATCAACACCCCTAATTTAATGAACTTTTGATAATAGTCTCAATAAGGTAGTCTGCTGCTTTGTTGAAAATTACATCTTGCAAAATCCCTACTAACAGCAACTAAACAGAGATAACAGAGATCATCCACACAAATAATTTCATTAAGTGGAAACTCTGATATAAATCTTTTGTATTTAACCACTAACCTCAAATGAATACAGCACACTGGAAAAAAATCTAACTATATTCTTTGAGTGGGTTACTTCAACTGGCTTCACTAATGCCTTCAATATATATTCTCTGCTCAGTTTACCAACAAGAAACTTTTAGTGGAGGTTTTAGTTTGTTGTTCTTTTTTTCTGTGAATGCAAGAGTGATCAGAAGCCAAAGCAGCAGAGCACTGAATTTTTTCTCACTTTGATTTGCTTCATCTAGAAGGGAAGAGATCCAGTAGTGTGTCAGCCTAAGGCACTTTCCAAGTTGTGCATATTAAAAACTAGTACTGGAGTAATGCACTGGCCTCTCAAACAAGAAGATACATCCTAGGATGTGTTTGGGAGAGAAAGAGGAGGAAAAAGATGAGGGAAATGGGATATTGTCCTACAACTGTGGGAAGCCTGATGAGAAAATAAAGGGATTTTCTTAACTTATGCACCAAGACTTCAAAGCATTTAAAAAAAGACAGCTGCAAAGAATAAGGAACAAGCACATTCATTCTACCAGTGCCCGGTCAATATTAAAAGGTTTATAATTCCGAAAATRTGGTTGTGKTTTTTTTTATTTTTTTCCACCTGACTCCCTTTTTTAAAAAGAGGAAGAGGGTATTGTTCTTGCAAATTAGAATTCGTGAAATAGCACTTTTCCCCACACGTATACATGAGCATGAAGGGCAAATCATGCAGGTATTTCACAGGATGCCCTCCAAGTGGTAACTACTGTGGGCAAACGCCTGGGCTGCTTTTCTGAGAAGATCCTCAGAGTCTGCATGTGGTTGGTCCAGTGCCAGACATGCTGTGTCAGGCAGTCATGACATCCTCACACGGCAAGACCGGTTCCTTGGACCTTCTCTGTCTATAGGCAGTGCCTGTGAGTGTGTTCACCAGGTGTATGCTAAGTGCAATCTCACATATTCATAAAAGACGTTGCTGGCATCCTTAAGCTCCTTTAGGTTTTATAATTAATTTCTGTTTTGCTTACACTGTTGTATATCCTTTCCATTCCCTCGGTGGGTAAATAAGATTTTGCTTTCATGATAACTCTTACAGAGCTTCTGCTTTACCAAGTGACTCAGCAGTACAAATRGGATATGGATTAGTTATGTGCAAACAATCACATCTATGCTGAATTACCCAGAGCACACAACAAACAAAGCATGTTGACTTTATGCTTCTATCTGGACTTTCTGGCAGTTGCAGGTGCTACAAAATGCTACCTGATCTGGCACAAAGTTAAGAGTGGAGTGACAAAMAATACCCGATTCTGCATAAAGCCTGACAGCATAACAAGAACCATAGCTTTGGTTTGGTTTTGTTTGAACAAATTTGCAGTAGATTGAGTTCAGGCTATGTTAGAGGGTGTTTTTATTCTGTAGCCAAGATGTTTTTAGAAGGTGGTACTGAAACCCCTAATCTGGATTTACTGTATCGTCAAACAACAAATTGAGTTTAATGAGAAGAAGGGTTGTTGAGAAAATGTATTCTAAGTCAATAGAGCAAAGTCACTTGAAAAACATGATTCTCTTGTTGGTTTGTCTGCTCTTAAGAGTCAGCTGAAAGAGCAGAAAATTGTTGATTCTGTCTTTCTGATTCAWAAATCAGATTACTATTTATTCAGCATTATTTAAAGCTATCTGCTTTTAATATAAGCTGTTCACAAACATATCCYAACTATGACTTTATACCTACAAGTCTGTGGCATATTCTGCTCCCTTGAATTAACCTCTGCACTGGTGGGCATTACATGGAAAATGGCACTGATAGTTCATGTCATCTGGCTTAATCTTCTCCCTCCCTATCTCTCACAAAATGAAAATTTGGCAAACTACTTTTTGTTAGTTGCCATGAATTATAGTCTGATCTCTGTTTTAATTGTCTAAAATATCAGGGTTTGATATTTTCAAATATATCACTGTGCTTGATATACTCTAAAAGAGGACAGCACTCTGTTGAAGAAAGTAGGCAGTTATTTATAAATGAGGCACTAAAGCTCTTAACTGTTTTGCATCCAAAGTGTAGAATGAAATCCAAAAGTTTCAGCTAATTTCCCCTGACAGGCCTGGGGAAACAGATACTTCACATGGAACCCCAGATCCCTGTACTGTGCAGAGACCTGCTCAGGGTCACTAGAGAAGTCAGACATATATATTAAGCTGACGTACATTGAGGTGCTCAATGAATGTCTGCCAAAAAGTGCTTCTGTCTATTTGAGATCTGCCACTTGCTCCCCTTCCCCCTGCAGTGGAAACTTGAAACCATTCCCTTAAGTAATTGAGCAGGATTCAGCTTTTCTTGTGAAAGTTATTGACTGGACAAGGACCTTTTTACATAAAAGCCTGGGGATTATAGCAGTTGCAAAGGAAGCACTTAATTAATTTTCCTTCTCACCCTGAAAGAATTCATATGCATATCTGCCACTTCCCTCCCAGGGAAATGTGAACCCCTCAAGCCACACAGCGACAGAGGATGAAGAGCAGAGAAGCAAGAAAGGACACAAAGTGCTCACAGACCTTTCTTGTGGAGCTGGAGCATGCAATTTCACAAGCCAGTGAGCCATACAAACCTGGCTTTAGAGTCTGGTGGTTAGTCAGTCATATGGAAAGAGGTATCCTGGGTTTTGACTCATCTATTTTATACTAAATAACAAGATTTAGACTGTCTGTATGAGGATTTGTGCATCCACCTCTGTCTCCCCACTTTCCACCCACAGTGCTGACGACTGCAATGTTCACAGCTTAGTTCCAGCACCAATGCTGCAGCTTCATTTCAACTGCAGGTATATATGCTGCTTGTGTGGAGTCCGGCATCAACACAGGACCTAAAATTATGCTTCCCTGGACTGCAGCTAAACTTATGCTTCCTCAGACCTTCCAGGAGCCAGCTGCAAAGGAGTTTAATCTAGAGTATCACTTTTGCTCTGTCCTGTTATCAAGGATGTTCATCTTGTGAATGTCCTCCCTCAAGTACATCAGTCACCTGACTTCTATAGAGGATGCTTCTGCAGCAGGTTCTGGGATACAGAACCTTGGATTTACGTGCTGTCGCCAAATATTTTATGTGCTTGAATCTAGATCTGAAAAACAGTCTCTATGAAATTCAGTCCTAGTCACTGAGTGTAGGATTGTTCATATTTATATTAAATAGAAAATATCAGAGCAGGTAAGAGGATTCTGTCAATTTTTTTTTGCCATTTACACAGCACAGAACATACCTGTGACACAGTACAAAAAAATCAAAGTTATGCTGCTCCCTCTGTAAGGAGAAGTCTGAGGTGGACAAAGAAGTCTAAGGTGGTCTTACAGACCTTGCATTGGTGGGACAATATGGCTGCAGTCATATATGATAGGTAAAACAAAAGAAATGGGATTCTGATGACATTGGTGTTTCAGGATTAATCAAACCTTTGTCACTTTGCAAAACATCCTGCCCATATTTCAAGCATGTGGCCTCTACCAAATTCAGGATTTTTTTTTTTTTTTACATTTTAGAAATATTACTGTAATTGTCTCAGTTGTCGTGTGTCATTTTTATTGATCACAGTTTTGCATAAGCGGAATTATGTCTCAGAAGTATGACTGGTTTGTCTGTGTATAAATCCTGCCAATAGTTTATCTATTCTAATCTCACTTTTGCCATTAATTTGTGTTGTGGATCTGAGTTCATAATTTAAGTTTGGTTACTGATCTCACTTGAATTGGAGCTCTGCCACTAAATTCAATGGASATAACTTAGGCCTTTATCCATTTCATCTCTTATTTCTGTATTAGCAAGGACAGATGAAAAATTATTGTGCCGAATGCTAAAACAGTGGTCAGGTCAGAACAGATATTATATAGCTGAATCTTGAAATGCACAGGTGTTTTATATTAAACTGTCACTGTCTTGTGAGCAAAATTGGCAGTGGGAGTTGGGGATAGAAGCCTAGCCCTGCCCCTCCAAACCAAGGGTCCAGCTTCAAACATGGGCTGCAGCAGGGACATCTCCAATCTACTCTCCTTCTAGCCTTGTCACTCCTGCCTGCACATCCCAGGCGATGTGATCTTCTCCAAGTTACCCTGTTGCTTGGTACCTCCCACTGGTGTGCTGGAGATGCTCATTTACTTCCTTGAGATAACTCAAAAATAAATTTCAGTTCTCTCACTTCCTGAGAGAACTTCCTGGTGAATATTCTAGCAACTAAGCAATTATTCACTCTATGCTACCATAGGATCACATGGGGTTAGTTGTAGTCCTGGCCACAATTAACATTTGAGCCTTCTCCAGGGACTTTTAACTGAGTTCGAGTACCAATACAACTCACCCATTAAATGAGAGGAATAGGTGAGAGATAAGCATCCATTTTCCACTTCTGAGTGTACATGGGAGACTAAAAGTAAATACCTCAGAAATTTTTAAGCTAAAAGTGTGTCACCTAATGAATTTATGTCGTTTAAAGGAGACAACCCTGAAAATTAGGACAGACTGTACTTTTCTCTGAGACTGTGGCGAAATTTGTACATCCATTTCACATTTTATATGGAACTTGTTCTGACTAAATATGTTGAAGAGAACTGGTGGAAAACATTAACAATATTATATTTTTTCCTCCAAGATTTACAAATGTATGTTACCTGTGATATTATAATATTTTAATATTGTTACTTCAGATTTCTGCTAGGCTTTACAGCTTTGTACATCTATGGATTTAGTTCACTGGCTGCATCCTTACAAAAGAGCAGATAGTAATGGGTAGTAAGACAGGAACTCTCTTCCACTTCTTCTCAGCTTTGAAGTGTTTCTATACTATCCATATTAAATAGTGATAACTTGTTTCAGATTGAGGTCTTGGAAACCTGGAAACTTCCAAAACTAATATACTGAGATGTATGCTAGAACATCAGCAAATGCAAAAAAACCCCCAAACAAACAAAACCCTCACAAAACTCAATGCTCCAGCCCCCCCCCCCCAAAAAAGTTCTCTTTCTAACACTGTTCTATGTATTATATTCCCAGATCACTGGAGTGAGAGTTTAATGCAAATTCCTCAGACAGGTAAACAAGTCTGGGAAAACACCACCCTCTGGGAAAGGTGCCCTGTTTCATAAAGCCAGAAAAACACAGAATTTTTTTAATGAGATAGGCGGGAGACAGGACCCCCGCCTGAAGCAGAATGGAGAGGACAGGCAAAGAGAGTAGAGCAGTTTAATGAATTTGTATTTACAGCTACTGACACACCTAACAGTAAACTGAAGATATGTGCAATTGGCTCTCTCATGGCTTGTTTTCCTGCTTCTCTTTGTCCTAAAATTAGAGATACTCTCCAGCATGAAAGCTGTATGGTGGCCAATCCACTATGTCGCGGTCTCTGGGAGAGAACAGGAGTAATTCTACCGAACTTGGTCAGAAGTATCAGATGATGGACACAAACAGTGAGAATCTGGTCTGAATGGAAACAGCCATTTTACGATGCAGCAGAGGAGTGGAGAGGACTGCCAGGAGCCACAATTTAACCAGCTGCAGTAAGAACTGGTAGAAGCTACCCTCTGATACAAGTCCAGTCTTTCTATTTGCCCTTCTGTAATTCATACAGCTTTTGGATATCTGCTAGCTTATGTAATACATAGAATTAACAGTGTGGCCTGTCTGAGGGAATAATATTTGAAAAATTCTAATCTGAATTCCCCACTACTTTTGCCAAATGAGAGTTACTATCTTAGCTGAGCATTCCTCAGTGCCGTCTAAACCACCATGCCTTTGTATAATAGGTATAATGAAGTACTTTGTAAACAGCTTTATGTTTAATAAGATGCTACAAAAAGGAGTCTTGATGAATTCGATTTCTTTTCTCGGATCATAAAGTATTTTCCTACCTAGTTTGGAATACATTTTGTTTCCTAAAATGGATTCAGTTGAAGCATTTCTATCTCTGTAGAGAAGTATTGTGAAGTTACAAGGTAGTGGCTGCATTCATTAAACAGTAATATAAGCTGCTGCCATCCAATTCACATGGCTTTTACAACTTTGCCTAATTCTCTCTCTTATGTGAAAGACCTAAGTAAAGTCCATTGAATTTGTAACCATGGATCAGTATAGTATAGTGTTATTAAATCTTTATCATGAGAATATAAATTAAGTCACAGGGAGTATTGTGACAATCCTAGCCAGTGCTCTTTTTTTTTTTTTCTAACAGGACATAAATGACTTTACAATATTTTCCAAAATCCTTACAAAGTTTCTTCTGTGAACTTAAAGGATCAGCTCCTTGAACATCACTCATGAAATCCTTACAGCAATACCTTGGTTAGGAGACACCAACTAACCTTACTGATTTCAGCTGATTCAGATGTTGCTGTGTGCAGTGGTTTACTGTTTGGGACACAAGATTCCAGAGTGCAAAAATAAGTCTTGCATAGCAGCAGTGGTCTCACGCAGTGCTAGGAAAAGTTCAGTCCACTGTGGGCACTGCGTCAAAGAGCTTGGATACAAGGCTATGTTGAGATTTTTCTCCACAGCTGTCAACATGAAAGGTAGTAGCTTGTCCAAGGAGTAAGAATCTATCACTCAAATGATAGGAAAGGAAGTTTCCTTTAGCATGATTGCTCTTTGTTACTCAGTCTTGGCTATGTAGGTAGTAGAACAGAGGTTATCTAGTATAAACTCTTCAAGTCTGATTCTTGTAGCATAAAGCTAACACTGAAATACTGTGGTCTCCTCACCTATGCAGACTTTGTGAGAATGCATCCATATGAGGTGGCCTCTTCACAGTTCTGGTAAATTTGTTGGCAGGACTGAAGCACTCGTTACAGTTAGCCTCCTGCTTAAATGTTACCCTTTGGTTAATAAGAGCAGTGTACAGAATGTGCTCAGTGGAGTAATCAGCTCACTAACCAGTGGCAAAGCTCCCAGATAAGAAAAAGAGTGATGCTAATTTTTTGTGGGAAAGCGTCATGCTGCTTGAGACACACTGTAGTTCTGCCCACACTTAGTAATAAGAAAGCAATGTAGTAAAATGTTATGATAATAGGTTCTCAGACGTAGCAGTGAAGTATAAACACCTGCATCTTCCAGTTCCCTGACTTTAAATCAATTGTCAAAAAACCAATCCCTTCCTAATGAGTTAACAATGTTTGAACCCACAGCAATTAATGAGAATTTTGTCTCTGACTTGTAAAAGGCTCCAGGGAGGGCCTTCTCTATTCAGTATTATTTAAAATACTGTGGACATATGTGTGATAAAAATGCTAGAGGGAGAATTACGCATTGGAATCACTAGAAGTATTCCAGCTGCCTTCAGTGGAAAGAAATTTATCTGAATGTGGCCTGGAAAAGAAGTTCAAGAAAAATGTTCGAACTTGAGGTATTTCTTGTGATTTCAAAGTTTTGTTTTATTGTCAGAAGGAAATATATTTTTAATGCAATTCCCACAGAAGCTCAGATATTTGGCATGTGATAATTAGGCACATAATATTAGAACAACCATTAGTGGGTCAGAGTGAAGCACCTTGTCTCTCTCCCTGAGGAGAGCAGTTCATGCCTTGGGAAAAGGCATTGTGACATAATACTTCACCTGCCTGTTTTTTTCCAGCCTTCTGCTGTCCATAGATTTCCTGAAATCACACCTATATCTTTGTAATTTAGGGCCATGGATATATTATTTTACTATATACCTTTTATATTAATTTTAAACCAGTTCATATTTTGGCTTCTCTACTATTCTTTACAGTGAATTCTATGACTTATGTAGTTACATACAGTGCATGCACACCTCTTTCTTTTTCCTTGCACACTAGTGCTTGAAAACTTCATTTGTTGCCCCTTAGTTTTGTCTGTAAACATCTGAATAACTACATTCTGTTCATCTTCTCTGACTTATGATTTTCACCAGTGACTTCTAGCATAATCTATTGAGTCTTCTCTCTTCCAAGTCTACAAGTTCTAGTCAACCTAACCTGTGCTGATATGGAAAGAAATCTGTACTTATAATTGTTGCCTTTTTACCTGTTCTTATGCCACTATATTCTTTTGACACAAATAAGGAAATAATAATCAAAATGGCAACCTGTCAGATTTATAATAATCACATAATTATAATAATTTTGCTTTTGTACTTTATCCTAATACTTTAGAATAAAGTCTTAATAAGAGTCTTTCTATAGTAGTAATACTTAGTTTTCAGCCCACCAGTGTATAGATCTCATTAGAACTGGTTTTGTTTGTGAGCCTGCATTTATAAGCATTACATTTCCCCTGATAGCTCATTACACAGCTAACAAATAATATGAATATTCATTTTTGAAACCTTGAATTAACAGGAATTGTAAAATCATCTTCCTTTTCTAAATAATTTATTATTATAATGAACGATGCAAGCCTTAGCACAGATCCTGGGCATCTCCTCTTCTTGTAAAATCAGCTGGTTTTTTCTACTCGGCTTGTACACTTGGGTCAGATCAGAATTTTTGAGGGGATCTTACATGCTATGATTCCAGCTTTTTTTTTTGGAGATGAATGCTGTAAAACAGTTTTAAAATCTACACTTACTACATACCCTGTATTTCCCACATCTGTCTGCTCTTGAGCAGCTTTAAAAACCGATGGTAAATTTGTGAGGTACAACTTTCTTCTGCAACACTACTGTCCATTTTTCCTTATTATAAAATATCTATCACTTTTTGATTGATGACTGGATATTTTATGAGGGCTTCTACTAGTTTTTCTGATATGAATGTAAGATTTCATAGTCTGCAGTTCCTTGATCCTTTTTGGAAGGTTTTTAAAAATCCTTGTCACAATGACTACTTCTCATTACTTTGTTGTTGAGATCATTTCAAGTGTTAGCTCTTCCCATTTGATAAAGAGATTCCAACTCCCATTCTGAAAACATGGACCTGTCATTAATTGTGCTGTGTAATTAAAAAAAGGATGCAGCTTTCTAGATCTCCTCTGTGTAGTAAAAACAATCACAAAATTCTGCTTTACTTAGAACTGTTACCTTGTGCCACGGAACAGCCTCTGAGCAGCTTTTCCTTCACAGAAGAAGCAAGCAGGTATTAGTAATGCAGTTAGTCACTACAGTCACATCCTTGCAATCTGCGGACCAAGGCAAGCTCAGAACGCAGCTGAATCAATGACTTCAACTCTGTTTACTTCAGTGGACAGGAATTAAGGACTTACTTAATTGTACTGGGAGTTGGATACCTGCATACTCACAGAATGTGCTCAGAAGGATTGAAGTTCAGCCTTCAGGCAGGAAAGATTTTTATTTGCTACATTTATTGCCACCGATTTCTGTTTCATATCTGAGTAAGACCTGGAGAGGTTTGGTTCACTGATTCTTGTGAAAAGCAAACCAATTTCAGGATCACAGTGTTGGGATTAGTCTTTGGATTTATAGGACCTGAAGCCTTGGGCATCTCTGTCCAAAATTCTATATGTGTCTACAAGCTTGGGGATATTTTTTGTGGCTGTTTTTTCATGTTTGACTGTTCCCCCTCCACATTGTTTTGATTTTAGAAAGCACTAGTCCCTGTGGCCAGTAATCTTCTGCCTTACTGAAGTGTGTATATTCCCATCAGCTTCTTAGGAAAATTTAACTTCATAAGTAGATTTCTCTGGCCAAGGCAGCTCTGAAAGTCTAACAGTGTAGAGCACTGCCATCAGGAAAACAGGGTTTGGAACTGAAAAAGTTTTTGCTGGGCTGATGGAAACTTGGCACACTGTATGATAACTTAATGAATGCTGGTGGAAAACAGACCCTAAAACTCTTGGCAGCAGAAAGTTAACCAAGACTGGAGGTTTAGTAAACAAGCTGCTCACGCACAACCCCCAAAGGGTGGGACTGCTGCTGGTCACTGCAATTCCAAGTGCTGGCTGTTAAGGGGCAAAGGACTTAGGCAGAGAGGAGCTATATCAGCAAGATCTCCCAGGTCTCTCCCTACTCCCACCCTTCCGGAAACCATATGCCAGAGGATAGCTGTCATACAAGCACTGTCCTCTAAGGTGGTGAGACCTTGCTTTAGGATATTGTATTATTGGGGTAGAAAATAGACTGTGTGGCTTTTGTGTTTGCAAAGTCTAAAATACATAGCCTCAAAGGGCCTCCTTTGCTGTCACTTAACTCTGCAGAGGTTGATTATTATAAGAACTGAAGTTTTTATCAGTAAAATTTCTTCCATGTCTAAGTTTGCAACTGCTCATACATTGGAGCTGCCAAAACATCATCACGTGACTGCCTTTAGCTTAGGTTTCAAACATATTTGAGGTATATAAATCAGACATCGTTCTGCCTGGCTGGCTGGCAGGGCCTAAACCAGCCAGCAGACTCAGATCAAATCTTAATTTCTGCTCTTCATTTAAAGTGAGACCAGATGACATAATACCCCTTTTACTTTTGTGGTTACAGCATTACAGCATTATCCTGTAGTTAATTTCCTTCTCTGCTTGAGTGCTTATCTCAGCAAGTGGATGATGAGGTGCTCATTCTGATGGAGAGCTGTGGCAAACAACTGCTGTCTGGGGCGTGTTTTGAGACAGCAGGAAGAGGCTTGTGTTCAAATTAAACAGGGAATGTTCACTGGGGAGGTGAGGAGAGCCTGGGCTCTTGATCTTTCCTATCCTGGGTGAACAAGCTCTAGATGACAAGAATTAGATGATGGTAGGGGGTTTTGTATCCTGCTTTAGATTTCACTGCAGAGGGAAGGACAAATTATCATGCTCTGAAATGCTCAGTAATCTGAAAACTGGACATCCAAAACATGCAGATGGCACGTTACCTTGTGCAGGAAAAGTATTAAAACTCTGTCTCCCAGTCTGAGGTGAGAGATTTAATCATTACACTGTAGAATAAGAGAGGGGTAACACACTCCTCCTCCTGTGTTTTGTGAGAAAGGGGTTGTTTAGGGTTCTGCAATCAAGGACAGATGCTTTCTGCTGGGTCCAGGGGTGCCAGTTCTGGCTCACTGCAGCTGCTCATCCTTGCCTTCTTCAGGCTGTCAGCACAAACACACTAATTTGCTTCAGGCACAACAAAAGAGATCAGCTCTAACAGTGCAGATTGTTGGCATCAACTTGGCTGAATTTCCTTGGGGTGAGGTAGGGAGTTGCCCCACAGACTGAGTCAGTCACAGGTGGCCTGGGGCAGGAATCTCCAGCTGGGGAAAAGAGAAAATGTCTGCTCCTGCCCTAATTTTAGGAGGGAGTTCAAAGCTAAAAATACCTTAGGTGGGAAGTTCCTCTATTTATTTCAGAACTCCATGCTGAAATCTCTGGTGAAATGGATTTAAAGGCTCTGGATGCACTTAAATCTCTCTTTGCAACAGTCCACTGCCTAATCATGTCTTTCTTCAAGCTCTGTTTCTTTCTCACTTGGAGTCCAGTTCTGGTCTCCTTGAAACTATTGCCAAAATACCCCTCAGTGTGGCAGTAGGAAGATTAGGGAATGCAGGGACGAGTGCTCTGCAGTTTGTCACCTCTGCTATCCTGAATGCCTCCAGGCAGGTTGAGAAGGTCCCTGTCTCCAGCAACCTCTGCTATTCCCAGAATCTGGCTTCCTCCTTAAACCTCTCCTCTCCTTCCTGTTTCTTCTTCAGTACTTTTTCTTGTCACCTCCTTTTTACCAGATCTGAACTTTGGCTGATCCTGCATGGGGCTTTTTTTCTGCAGATTTAGAAGCTTCAGCAAATTCTGCCAGGGGCAGGGGAGCCTGGGGAAGGGAGAATGGAGGAATTTGGATCGGTTGGTGTGTATCAGGAGTGCAGCAGCCAGCCTAGATCCATTGTCACAACTGCTTGCGCAATTGCTCTTAACCAGTTCAGCCACACAGTTTCAGCAGGTTAAATGCAAAATAACTTGGATCTTTTTGACCAAACGGGGTTAGAAATTAAGTGCATTAGCACTTCATCTTGGTGGATCTGATTGGTCTAATGGAATGAGAAGGTGGAGCTTGGGGTAGAATGAGCAATAGGTGTCTATAAAGTTATGCCCAGTCTTAACTTTGCCTAGAAGGGAAAATGCCATGTCAGTTCCATGTGCTAGCAAGGCCATTGCTGACATGAGACTAAATCTCACTAGCACTAAGCAATTTCAGAAGAAGGCATCATCCTGGAGTAAATTCTAAGGGTCTATTTTTGGGTTTCTAATTTCCAGGTTACAGACTTCTTGATTAAAAACTTGTAGTATGTTTACTAGGGGGTCACCTGTTATATATGTTTTTTTAGATATAAAGCAACTTTTCCCGATTCCTAGTCATTTCAGCTTTCATATATTTTCTCTACCTTGTGCTAAGAAGGAAAAACTTTACCAATAGGAATTGTATAAAAGTCAGAGGGAGAGAGATAAGAGAAAATTATTCACAAAATTTTATTATCGATGCCAACAATAGGAAAGTAGAAGTGGAGTTTTTTATGTGGTCTTATAATGTCACAAGTTG
The DNA here is from genome assembly GCA_003713295.1 of Parotia lawesii. NCBI lineage: Eukaryota > Metazoa > Chordata > Aves > Passeriformes > Paradisaeidae > Parotia > Parotia lawesii. The sequence goes on from RAHM01000077.1 coordinate 2,986,050, forward strand.
TGATTTTCCCTGATAGTAAAATTAGCATCTGTATTGCTAGGACAAAGCTCCAGATTATCTCTGTTAAGAAGACAAAGGGAAAGGTAAATAGGAGCTTTAAATATGGGTATGCTTATTTCCTTTCAGACTTGAGTCATCAAAAGAAAGGTAAATTAATTTCGTTTGAGAGGTTAGACCAATTACTGTGTGTCAGAAGAGAGCTCTAACGCGTGCTTTAGACTTTAGTTTCATTTGACTGGAAAGTGACTGCACAGTGATGTGAAAAGTTTTAAGTCATTTAATGTCTTTTGTATACTGAATAAGCAGAAGTTRGCAAAAAGACAACTTCAGTCTTCATATCAGCAGCAGAAATGAAAATGTATCACATCAATGGGGTTAATTTCTTACAAGATTTAAAAAGACAGTATTGTATATCTACCTCTAAAAGCCTTCTGGTAGGGTACAGATAATATTMATTCCCAAATTAAAGAAATAATCTTACTGGTAAACTCATGACATTTTCTTTAACTTGATATTTTTTAACCATTAGTTGGATTAAGTTTGTTTAAATCAGGTTTGAGTGCAAGTTTTGTAGTATTATACATCAAATATATTGTAGCTTAAAATATATATTACTTATGAATATCACAGTGAGGTTTAATTTGGGTTTCGCCTTGCATCTGTGTGACGAACAATTGAAATACCTTGTATTCTCATCTATAACTTTACAGTTAATGCACTACTAAGGATGAAGCCGGCTACATATAATTTAAAGTTATCTTTTCTTCTAATTGTTTGCAATATTATTTTTTGTAGAGGTAGATTTGTATTCTGCTAATCATCATCATCATTATATCATAAGCCTCTGACATGCAATATTGTTAATCTGCTGTATCCCTTCATTCGCCACAGTTCATTGGCACTATTATTGATATTGATGGCTTTATTTTTTCTAGACATTAAGTGAGCAATTCATCAAGAGAACAACAAAGACTGGAACAGAAAGAAAAAACATCCAGGTCAGTAACTCATTGAGTGTCTCACACCTAAAAATGTTCTGGAACACACAAAAGCCATGAGCTGATTTGACACATGGACATGCCAGGATGAGTAACGGGGAGAGTCAGTGTATATAAGGGTGCAGGTGCTTGCTGTGAACCCAAACATTCACCTTATTATACATTTCAGTAATAAAAGGACTGATGGCAAAGACCTGAGGAACAAAAAAAGAAAAAAAGACCTGTTAACCAATAATAGATGATTTCCAAATTCACTTTTATGTAATACATTTCTAAATACATTTACAGATTTTCAAACTAGCATGCAGAGACTGACAAGTATTCCACCATCTAAAGATGCAAACAAGTACTAGGGGAGACTTGCAGAACTAACTTGGGCCCAGACTTCCCAGCATTTTTACATCAGATGATGGTCTTGAAATTAGTTCAGGCCCTTTTTACAAGTAGGAGCCTATCAAGGTTGTGTGAGGTGTCCAAGCTCATGATACGGTCAATGGAGAGTATTAGCTAGACCACAGAAATCTCTCTTTCCATTGGCTGTAAAATGCCCCTATGTGCATTTTTAGTATCCACTTGCTAGAGCAAACTGATGGGAAAAGGGTTTAGCACTGAAAATCCCATTATGTATGCTCACCCCACACTTTTCAATTACTAAATCCAAATGTAAATCCACCTCTAAGTACAGTGCTGCTGGTTTTACAACTGAAAAGTTTGTGACTAAAAATGCTGCTCTTCCAATAAGACCACCAAGAATGARAATGAAGTTAGAATTGTTTCAAAAGCTTCTATGCACAAGAAAACAACCACACAAACTTAATTAACATAACTGGCAATMAGATGAAACAATCCTGAAATGAGGGAATAATATCTTGTTGATGTTTGAGATAAGAGGATGAATACTTGCCATAGTATTTTGATCCTGATTATTAATAATCTGCCTTGCTATTACACTGGACTAGCTAGTAGCCAAGCCACTTCACAGAAGCATAAAATCCAACCCCTAATCTAATCTCTAGACTATATTTTATGTATTTTCCCTTTTATATCTTTAAACATGAAAAAACCCTAAATCCTAAAGTTATCAGTATTCCCCATTATTGGCTAAGGTAAAAGTTTGAACAGCTCAGTGAAAGCATTTGTGAACTTAGGCTTGAGCTCACTTTCCACTTTTCCAGTTCTTTCCTTTGTGGTTTTTGATCATCTCCTATTGCTGTGACACCAGTTTGATTTCTTAAAAATGTAAATGCAGACCACTAGGTAAGACAGGAGATATGTCCTTTTTTAGCATTTTGCTGCATTAGCAATGCCTTTCTCAATGTAATTGCATGTCCAGTTTACTGCATGTCATGATTTCTTCAATGTTCTTTTTCTTCCCCAAATCCCCTCTGTTAAAAAACATAAGCAATGCTTGAGATGGGTTTCGTTCCTTTTCAGGTCAGGCCAACATAGCAGTAGCTAGGCCAAGGATGGTGAATTGCAATTATTCTCTAATCAGGTTTTCCCCACTAGTAAGCTATCACTTAGGAGTTTGGCTGCTTTTATTGTTTTTTATCTTTTCAGAAGAAATTTGACTTACTGAAAGCATATAGCTTCCCAAAGGATATGCTCTGCCCTTGGATGAATGTGAATGTGTGTCCCTGTCGGTAGGTTTTTTTCTGCAAGAAGCTTTAAATTTTGCCTAATCATTTTAACAAAAGAAGAATGTCTTATTCTGTTTTCTGTAGCATTATCAGGCCCATGCCAAAAACAACCCAAACAAAACAACAAAACAAAAAAAACCCAGAAACCCAAACCCAAGAAACCCCAACACCAACTCTGAAGATATTAATTTCATTTGAATCTAAAAACATTACTTTTGCGATCTGTGTGCCTGAATTGAGACCCTTTAGCTTGGATAACTTCAGAAAGCCTAATTCTTCTTGGAAAAAGAAGTGGGCTGTTCCACCTACTAACTGGATTGCTTTGGGGAAAAAAAAAAGCCAACCCTGAGCAAATACATATGAGTTAAGGGGATAAAAAAAACGAAAAGAGAATTTATTATTCTTACGAATTTCGTTCCAGGTTTCAGATGGCTCAGAAGGCCTGTATGAAGTACTGAAGTAAATACAGTGGTGGAGCAGTATTTCAAAAGCAGAATGTGACATCTTGTAGTCATGAGTATCGCTTATTTTTTTAGTTATGCATCTGTAACTCAGCTGCTTGCTACTTTAATCTCTGTTGTTATTTTCTTTTTCTTTTTTTTAACACACTCACCCTGACTTTTTTTTGAGATGTTAGTTTCGTTACTGTATCTAGAATTTGTCTGACTACACTCATATCTTTTTTCCCTTCTTTGCCTTCTCTGTGTATTTATAATCAGGGAGATCATTGAAAAGCCTGTCCTTGCTTGTAAAGGTCATGGGGTAAATTCAGTTTTTGGAACTCTAGGCCAGCACCTGACAAGAACAACACTGGTTATGGCTGGACAACACTGGTTATGGCTGGACCACATGTGCTTTTCCACAGTTTACTGTTCCCAATGCTCACCACATCCTCCATCAAAATGATCCACGTCTAAAAGTCTCTTCATAACCTGCTGAAACTAACCTAGCTCTTCCTGACTAGAGTGGGGTGAAAATCAGGGATAGAAAGGGAGGATGCATAGGAACCTCTTGCAGTGAGGAGGGAATGGTTATGAGCAGCTGAAAAGAGACAGACAGACAGACAGAAGAACCTGCCATCAAAGYGTTTTGAAGAGTGTAGAATTCTTGTGGTGCAAGGTTCAGGGTCTGTCTCTGCAATGAAATGCTGCGATAAGTGCAGCTTCTCCTTCTGTCCTGTGATCAGGTCAGTGCTGGGATTTATGGTCTTATTTTTTTCTACARTATATCTGCTGGCAATGTGTTGCCAGGACTTAGCTGGTTTCTATTTGCTTATAAGGCAAAGCATAGTAACATGTTGTCCTTCAAAATTCCTCTGCTTTAGAGCACTGAGCAGACTGTAGCCAGGTTGCTCTGCAAGAAAGGATCGTTACTTCAGTGATTTTTTTTTTTTTTTTTTTTTTTTTTACTGACAGGAGGTGATTTGAATGTGGTCAGGGATGCAGCTTAAACTCTGAAGCATGATCTGCTGCTACTCTAGCATTTACAGCAAGGAGAATGGGACATTTTTTGTATTCCTGCATGGCATCCAAGTGAGCCTATCATCTGTAATAATGAGTCACACTGTATGGAGTTATTCCATCTCTGGACTTAAAGACCTGAAGAGTCTATAATAACCAGAATGCCTAAATTGTGATTGCTTTTCACAAGCAGTGTATTCCTTATTCATTAGACAGTAAATAGAAGTCTCATTCTTTTCTTATATACTCATTGGCCTGCTCCTTAAAATACACACTGTTGACAAATGTTGTCTTCCTTTGACATGTTATTTCTTACCTTCAGTCTGAAATATACCATTCTACAGTTTCCTTCCTTTGCAGTATGGTTTATTTCTGGTATAAAAATAATAACAAAATAACAAATAATGCATTCTGAACAAAAAATCAAACAGCAACAAAAAAAGCAAACAGGTAGATGATCAGTTTGAGTGTGCTGGTACATCAGGACAATTTTTGTGTCTGTGCATGTTTATGCCTATACACAGATAGCTACAGTGTGGATGATTGACTCTTCTACCAAACACCTTCAGATGATTTCTTTCATTTTGGACCTGACGCCTGTTAGAGAGAGACGACCTTTCAAACAACCTATTTATCTTATTGATGTCCTATGTAACAATCTTTAGAAGGCAACTTAACTCCTTTCACACTTCTGTATTAAGCAGCAGGGGGTAAGTACTGAGGAAGGTTGAAGGCCAGCCAATGCCAATTCTTTCTTTAGGAAAACCCCAAATCATAGAACAGTGTTTAAGATCATGTACATAATTTCCAATTATTTACTTGTAAGGGCTTGTTGGAACACAAAAGAAGGAGAAAACATACATCTCAAACAAAAGCGCTAATAGTTTGTTATTTTCCCCTTGCACAATACTGAATGCTTTTTACCATTTCTGTAGCAGTTATTGAAGGAAAATTATTAGTCTGCCAGCCCAATGAAGAGCTGCCTTTCTCTGGAAGTGTCTTTTTCTACTAGAAACTACCCAGCAATTCTATCACTAACATCTTAGAATTCTGTATGATAAATCCAGAAAAATCACTACTTATATTCATCTGTTAAACTTAGGATGAAAAACAGGACTGAAACTTGTTTTCAGTGGTTATTCATCTAGTTACATTTAGTATTGAAAGGAGTTGGAACGTATATAATATAGTATATAGGCCTTCAGATGAAGAATAATAGGACTTTGCCATTGCTGATTTATACTGAGAATTCATGTTCACCTGAACTATGGCTTGATAAGGGAGATAAGGGAGATAAACTTGATAAGGGAGAATAAACTTTTTTTTATCTATTATGAAGTCAATAAGCAGATTGGGTTTGACAAATACTCCATTTCTGCATTTGGTTATATGTGTTTTCCAAATGACTGTTACTATTTTTTTTTAATTTCCAACTGCGTCTAGGTACATTATTAAACAGGTTCCATTATAGCCTTTGTCTGTAAATTAAGTCTTACAGATAGTATGGATCTTTTACATAATTTGAAGTCATACTTATCATCTGATTATGCTGCTTTCTAATAATTCTGAGAAACCATGATCATTTTCAGAAATTGCAATAAAGTTACTGTTTCTGTTGATAGTTTTGAAAAAGGAGAGTGAAGACCCATCTTATGCTAGGTATGTTTTCTTAATTCTTAAATAAGCAGTTAGACATCTGACATGTTAAATAATTCACTTGATGCTGGATAATTCTCAATAAGCAATCAAAAGAATGTTGACAGGATCATTTAATATGATCTTGTCAAAATAAAGTTATTTTATTGAGATTGTAATTTTGATTAAAATCAGTGTCACAATGTACTAGACTTCTCTAATGTGTTGCTTGATATCACACAGTTTTTCCTTTCAGTCAAAAACTTAAATGACGAAAGATAAATACAAGGTGTAAGGAATGGATTGAAACATTGTGTGTAATATGAAGCTGTTCTTTGTCAGTCACTCCTGAGGCAAGATCCCTCAGGAGTCACAACTTGGTCTGAGGTGAATAATTTCTCACTGTGTGCTTACCTGGGTATGAAGGTAAGCATATGCAGCTGTGCACTGTGAGCTCAGTGAGCTCAGGCAAATTGTTGTGGTACAATCCAGTGGATGCAAGCTAAAGCCAAGAAAAATCAATAGACACAATAGTTAAGAATGGGGACGATTACTTGCTGGAACCAGTTCCCTAAGTGCTCTGTGGACATCTCTTCAACCAGTCTTTTGAAATCAACACTTGCTATTTTTCTAAAATAAGTGTGGTAGTTCAGCTAAGTCATGTATTGGAATCATTAATCCAAAGTCCAAAGAGGAGAAACAAAGGCACATCCTATTAATCTTCTGGTCACAGTTTATCTACCAGCGGTATTAGACTGGATTCTGTGCTTGTGTCAGTTTCCCAGTTTGTTTGAAACCTCTTCTATTTTTAAATAACACTTTCTGTACCTTTTTATTTTCCCTGAAGTATTCTCTATTTTCTTTAATTTTAAAATATTTAGCCACTTCCAAGAGAAGGCATTGGAAAATTAATATTTTCTGCAGTATAAATGTTTCTGGAATTATTAGTCATCTTAGATACTGAAAATAATGGGTACAGAAAATATATTGATGACAAAGATTGAGTGTTGGCTTCAATTTTGCTGTGTACCAAGTGTTGCAAATATTACTTTGTAAAGCAAGATCCTGGGAGAAGAGTTTTTCACCACCTGTTGGCACCTGGAAGCAAAAGAAATTTTGTTGCACTTTGCTACTTTTTATAGTAGAGGATGGCTGTTGATACTTGATTTAAAAAGCAAATATTGGTGAAATTAATGGCAAGATTTCCAAGACCAAAAGAGACATGGAACAAAGGGTGCCACAAAATCTTTTCTCTTTGAAAATATCCACTGAACTACTGAACACAATAATGAGCAATATACAAGTAGATGTTTGCATTCACATTGAATTCACGTCTGCTTAGGAATAAAAGTGACAGTCCTTAGGTCAGTCCACTGATTTCTTGCAAAAACATTTTTAATATAATAATATAGAAAAATAATACTGTCTTAATTTATAAAATGTGCAAAGTTTTGCTGATGGATGACACAATTCTAATATGAGGATTTCTTTCTTTAGAAAGTTCAAACCCAGAAATTATCTCAAGCAATCAGACATAAACCATAATAACAGAACATTAAAGTTGTATTGCTAAGGTTTCAAAAATCATGACACAGATGGTCAAGTATGTCTATTAATTTGGCCCTTTGTGAATATGTATTATTAAATATTTTAAATGTTCTTACAGTGTACTGTACCGTGCATACAAATTTGTGTTTTCTAGAAGTAATTTAAAATTAGTAAAATAAAGCCTTGAAAAGCTGTTTACTGAGTAATGCCACACTAATTGTAAAATTGGGTATCTTAATTATGCCATTAGAGTATAAACATGTAGTTAGGAAATATGGATATTTAATTTTGTGTTATCATGTGCAATTATGAACTGAATAGTCTTAGGAAATTGTGGCCAAGGCTGGCACCTGAGCAGTTTGAAAGCTCTCCATCATACATTGTGTTTTTTTGTAAATGTGCCCTAGAACATAAAGTGTGTTAATGTGCTAATGTCTCACCTCAGCTCATGCACTGTGCAAACAGTGGTGTGCAATGGACAGCATGGGGACACACTGTAGTTTCTTCTCATACAATATAGCAACTGTTCACAATCTAGTGTTAAAATTTGCATTGCTTAGGGTTACTTGTCTTGTCCTGAACGTATCCAGTCTGCATTTATCTTACATATTTCTATCTAGTAATCTTGTTATCATCCATGTTCCCTGTCTTCAGCTTTGCATTTAAGCCCCTCTTAAAAATAGGTCCAAGCAGTGGCAATATAAATATCAAGGCGTTTATCATCATTTGCTGAAAAATTAGCACTCACACTAGCTCTGAAAATATAATAAGTGAAGATATCTTTAGACCTACATGAGAACCAAAAGATTGCCCTGCTTTACTAGTTCACATAAAATTAGAGAAGGCTAATGTCTGTCTGACATCGGCTGAAGCACCAGGTTTAGACAGCACAGTAACTTCAAAGAGCAGATCAAGGCTGACCTGTGGTTGTGGCACCAGGAGGCATCCATGCACATGGAGGACTGCTGCTTAGGAATGAGCTGGGCTCTGAATGAACTGTATCCCACCTGAATACACAGGGCACATAGGTGCTGTCTGCTTTCTTCTGCAACATTTGATGCCCATTACTATTCGGCATGAAAGAAGAGGTTTCTTGATATATGCATAAGGCATTAGTCCAAATGATTATCAGCATATTTAGTTAATGCATCGCTTAACTTTGACCAAGAAAAGAAGTGGTATCAGCACCTGTGGTTCATTGACCATAGATTGAGAAGAACTGTACTTATCTCTCAAGAGGCCATATTGCATTTTTTCTTGATTGCAGGAAAGGCAATTTTCCTGAAAGTAATTTAATACCAATTGCAATTATTCCTACTCACTGCTCACTCTTTATCTGTTTTGCTGTTAATTAGAAGATCACACTTTTTAAAAGATATCATATCACTTCCAATTGCAGTTATGAACTTCACCCAGAGGGTGTCATTTCCCATGTTGATCTCAAACCAGGCATGGCCAGATAAGCTAATGTCATTTACTACGCTCGTGGGAGCAGAAAAAAATTGATTTCTGTTGGTATTGCAAGCTCCTCTTGCACGTGCCACAACCTTCGATTTGGGGATCCCAAACGAAATACTTTAGGATATATATGAAAAGAGGGGAGTGATTATTTGCAACAGAAGAGTTGTCATTCAGGATGGCAGCACAGAACTCTGTCTGACATTGAACTGCTTTTTTAGGATAGGCCTCAAACACTGTAAGCAGCCAAACAGAATGTAGAGTGTTTCCACAGTATCTCATGAATTTCTAATTGGTAACTAATGATGGATTGTTACCTGCAAATAATGAAGTTATTTTCCACAGGGTTATAGTGTGAACAGACATCTGGTAATGTGCATAAGTGAGTCATAAAAATTAGAATGTTAGGTTATAGGATTCTTTGAGGTCAACAAATTCCCTTTCCTAATGATAGTTTTGTTGAATTAAATTTTGAACAAGTAACAAACATCAGTCCGTTGGAAACAAGCGTTTTGGGACATGGCTCTTGTTTACACTATGTGTAAGCAATGCAAATTGTCTTTAAAAGGAATGAATATTCTATTTGCATCCACTTTACAGCAGCTTTGTACAGCCAGCCTGCTATAAAGAGGCCTTTGGAAATCCTTGAAGAAATTTTCGAAGGTCTTAAGGGAAAATATACGATATTCACATTAGTTTTCATAAGATATGAAGCCAAACTTAACAGGCATTATCTTTAATAATTTCTTCCCTAAGGTAAAATATAGGAAGTACAGCAGAAGCAAATATCAAATCAAAATAGATTTGGAATCAAAATGTCACCCAAGCAGTTAGTCAAGAAAGTCGCTTTAAACCTCTGTGTGAAAATGTGCTTGTTTTTTTAGTTTTAAATAGTTATCTGAAAAGAATGGGCGACTAAATGTAGAAGGTATGTGTCATTTGTCCGGGGCGATGCAGTAATAAAGTGTTCTAATGATCACAGAGCGTGTACCCGAAGGCATTTTATCTTAGTGTATGTCATTCTTCTATTTCCAGTGGATTGAGGCATATCATTTCTTTTAGAAGGGCTTCATTAGAAAGTGAAAATCTGTTAAAACACATTTCTCCTTTCTCCTCAAATGAAAATGAGAAGAAAATAAGTTTACCTTCTGAAAAGACAATATAGCTACTGAATCAGTCAAATATGGTTCATATGGTAAACTAAACAAAAAAAAAAACAATACTTTTTGAAGCATATTGGATTTTTTAAAAGAAAATTGAAAGACATCTTTGAAAAACAACCATTTTATTTTATTCAAGATTTTTCATTGCTGCAAGTTCAAGTGCATTAAAGTGACACCCCGCCCACCCCATTAGAATGCGTCCCTTGTTTCTTCCCTGAAAAATCTGTAAACCATCAAACGCTTATAGCACAATAGCACAAATTCAGAATTAGGAAGTACAGTATGGGAGATAACATACTTTGAGCTGCACGATAAAACCAAGATCCTTTCCACAGATGAAAATAAAAAACGCTTATCTTTTTTGAGGTATCTGTCAGGCAAAAGATAAATTCCAATTTTGGTTACTATGTTGCACTTAGCTAACAGACGCCAGAGGGTATTTTAATGAGTTATCTATCTTTTTCTTTTTGATATATGTTGTTTTAAAAAATTATTTAATAGTTTTTTTATGGGCTTTTATGCCCACCTGAGGTGACAGCATTTTATCAAAATATGAAGTGTTTATTACGTAAGCTCTGAATTAGTTATTTTACAATCCTTGAAGACAAAAACGTGAACTGTGCTCCAAGTACACGAAAGATATAGTATGAAAATAAGGTAATACTTATCTTGGTTCAAAGAAATGTAGAACCTAGGATACTGTAACAATTTGCATAGATTACTAGTAGGTCTTCTAGCACCTACATTTTGGAAGTGTTTGCATGTTTAAACCACTTCCTTCTGTTCCCATAACCTCCCATCATTTTGTTGCTGCTACTGTGCAATACTGGAAAAAACCCAACCCCAAACAACCAGCTTCTGAATTATAGAACTTAATTTTCAACTATAATCATGTCAGGTCATGTCAGACAGTGTAGAGATAACTCTTTTTCTGTTCCATGTTAGATGTTAGACTATATATACAGTATATATATATGTATAATATGTGCATATGTGTGTGTATATATATATTTTTATCTATATATGTAAAGCATGTATCTAACATATTATCCGAAGTCTAGTGGATTTGTAATGATCTTGAAGTACCCAGAAACATATGTGGATAGCCTGTGAATGCACAATATCAAATAATTAGAGAAGTCCAGTTAAAAAACTTAGAAATGGTCCCATGAAAGCTAAGTGTTCCAGTTCTAGTCCAGTTTAAGCTAAAACAAAAATCTCTTTGAAGATTCTTAATCAGAAAATAGTGAAATGAGATATCTGAACATAAGATTAAAATAAATGCCTCATCTTGTATACCCATATACAACTAACATGACCTAACATGTTAGAAAATAATTAATGTGGTTTGGTAAGTAATTTTGTAAGAGCACAGACCTGGATTCTCAGATGCTCACTTTGTGCTTTACTTGGCTCAAGCAGCTCTACTTTAAAGTCTTGTGCCATGATGGAATGATAATTGGGCGTTGATGAAAAACATCAATCATCATTGTATTGTGATTTGAATTATATTTGTTCTAAAGTTGAGCGGTAAGATGTGAAATAAACCATATGGGTTTGGTGATTGCACTTTAAAAGCTCCTTCATTTCCAGTCCAACTGTGAATCATTCTTTAAATCAATAGAGCTTACTGAAACTCTGATATTACCTGAAAGAGTTTTGAAGAGTTTGTCAGTAAGAAAAAAAAAATATCCTGACTATTTTTTTTTACGTTTCTCTTTGTGTTCCATATCCTCCCTAATACTTCTGAACCCTTACCATGGGCATTTTTCCACCATTCTTGCTGGGACAAGCCAGACTGATTTTGAAGTTTTGTTTAGCAAGTCATTCAGTGGAAGTGTTTTCTAATCAGTAATTTAAATGATTCACGTGCAAAGAAATTAAAATAAAGATAAAACTGCATGAAGTTTCATTGATCCTAGGTTTATTTACACTAGTTACTTTAGTTCATTGGAAGGAAATTAATATTTGCCCATGGTTGAAAACAAGTATATAATTACATAAAAGAGATTAGATAAAGCCAAAATTGCTTTATATATGAAGTTGTTTTGATTGTTACTTCCATAATAACCAGCTATTAACTACACAAGTGGTTAGTTGATCACAAGGACAGGGCTGAAGCTTGTCAGAGTTAGTCTGGTGACTCAGAAAGTCCAGAGCAAACATGAGTCTTACAAACAATGGCTACAAATAATGTAATCAATATTCCTTGCAGCTCTCATGACAGCATATATATTCAGAAAGGAATACAGATGGTGCTATAGCAGACTTAATCCCTGAAGATGCATTTCAACTGACTGGCCCTTCTACTTTTTCCATCTTCTGATGCTGAGACCACAAGGAACACAGACTGAAAAATCACAAAAATTTTGTTTTCTCTGCTTAATATGTGTAGGCATCAGAGAAAGAAACTTTAGTAAGAAGTTTTTTCACTCCAGTGCACAGAAGCAGAACAGTGCTCTGTTACTGCTTTTTCACATCTAGCATGTTAAATCTTCTGAGGCTTTTAGTGGTAAATAGGAGGTGATCAGAGTTTCTGACATTAGGGTGGGATTTCAGAATTCAAGAAGGTCACGTATATGTATGTATATGATGATTTCAAATACACATTTGTGTGCGTCAGAAGGCATAAGAAGGTTCAGAGCTGAAGGAATTTGTTTCAAGGAGGAGTTAAGTGTGAAGAGGAGGGATTATCACCTTAGGCTTTTTTTCTTCGGTGTTCCTACACCACAGAAACTAGGCTGATGTGTGAGAATGAGTCAGAAAGTTTACGACTAGGGAGCTTGGTTGATCAAGACCAAATGCAAGAAAGCTCAATAATGTGGCAAATGAGCTGGAGAAGTGTGTTGCAACTGATGCAACACAAATACATTTGAAGATGTTGAGGCAGGAGTGAACAGTAAGAGTTTTATAAGGGAAGTCTTCCACTTTTTACTCTTTGCTACAAAATATATGGGATCTTCACTTTCCTTTTTCTTCCCCTTGTCATCCATCTTCCCTTGTTCTCAGTAAAACACTTCTCTTTAACTTCCTCCTCTTTGATTACAGTGTCCTTGTTTTTCCACTCCCAAATTATGATCAACATGCCTGGGAATGCGTGGTGCAGACTGTTGGCTGCAGACCTTCACTTATTTTGGCTACAGAAACTACTGTTAATTGTTACATTCCTCTGCCTCTCTCCTCATGAACACAAAGCACTTTGAAAATTATGAAATTAATTAATGATGCCACAAGATTTCTGCCTAATTTTGCTTTATTAAGGGATTAGACTAATTTCAACTTAGGCCAGAAGCTGGAGTTATCTGTCAGGATAATGTAAGTCAGAGCTTTTAGCTTTCAGCTTTCAGCTTTCAGCTTTCAGAATGCAAGAATTACCTGCTTTGGGGGAAAAAACCCACCCCAAACAACAACAAACAAACAAACAAACAAACAAAAACCCTACAAAAAACCCAAACAACAAACCATCAAAAGAACCCCCACATCCCACCCTCATACAATGTTGTCAAATTTTGCTTTCCTGGACAAATAAATAAAAATTATGCTCATCTTCTGGTTTGTATGTTACTTCCATTTTCTCCAACTATCTCTGTCCTTTCCTGCATGCATGAGGCTGTGCACAGTGCCATGTTCTCAGTCCTGCAGAAATCCATCAAATGTTGAATATGCATCAAAGTTCTGAATACTGCCAGCAGGAAGTGCCTACGATCCTCAGAATGATTTAGGCTGACAGGCAGTTCTCGGTCGCTTCAGACCAGCTCTTCAGAAGAGCTCAGTTCTTGAACAACTTTAACTAAAAACAAGATTTTGAACAGTGATGAGAAACAACAGACTCTGATTGACCAGACTTTCAAAGATACCAGCCAAGACCTAAACCTTTCATATAATGGCCATTTAATCTGAATCTAAGCAGAGGTTGAGCTTGACTTGAGTATAAGACTCTGAGCAGCTGCCTCTAAGTTTCTAAGAGTATATCTAAGTAAGAGTATATGAGTCTAGGTTTCTTAAATATCTTGATCTCCAAGTTTTCTCTGGCTAGAGAAGGAAATCTTTTCATTAAGACTAAGTCCTGACTTTGAATACTAGGCTTTCTTCCATGTATTGGCATGAACTTGAAGTTTTAAATTGAAAATAATTTATTAGCTATTCTCTAGAGGCATAAGTGTATAGTTTCTATGCCTAGGCATGCTAAACCCTGGCAATTCTGGTTTTATTTATCTGGACTGGGTTTTATTGTATTCCTTTAGGTCATATTATCCTGCTTGTATATTGCATGTAGTTTGTTTTTCAAGTGATGTATTAAACTGGGCTAGCAGAGACATGCTGTTATTTCCTTCATATGAAAGAGGAATGCAGGGAGACCCAACCAAACTCACCCACTGTGGTTTGTTGCCGTGACATTACAGATCAAGGTAATGACCTCTAGAAGAATTTGTTCTGTTTTAACCAATAATCATTATATAATTATTAGACTTACTTTCAATGCTGTAAATGGTAAGAGATTAGCCACCTTATATTACTCTGAACCATAATTTAAAAAGGATTTAAGGATAGAAATTCAGTAAAAAAAAAGGTTCCAAAAATACCATTCAGGTTTTTAAGGAGTTCTGCTGTTTTTGCAAAGTCCGAGCAAATGACATCTGTATGTTTTTCAAAATATAATAAACCAAACTAAGATATCCACAAATTTTTCCCATATCGTCTTCTGCAATCTTCATTTTCTTAAAAAAATTAAAAAAAACCCTCATAGTGAAAAGCAGAGACTGAAAAAGCAAGGGGATGGTGGTAAGGGAAAGAAGACTTTGTTAAGAAACGCTTGTTTCTGTATATTCAAGCCTGCATTAAATGCTTGGCCTGTCTACCTATCTGTAAACACAGTCAAAATGCCCCAAGGAATTAAACCCAATGTCTCAGCAAGTACTAGGAGTCAGGTGTATAGTGCTCTGGGTGTGTGGATGCTTGAGATTTTGCCAGGCACCAACGAACACTTTCATCAGCGCGTGGATCATAATGGGATAAAATATGCTGAAAAAGAACAATGGTGGAAACAACAAAATAAATAGACTCTCAGCTCCAGTCTGATGTAATTCTGAGCAGCAAAGTGATCTCAATGTATATTTCATTTCACTCTGAATTGTTCAGTCTGCATAAGCTTTAGGCATGGATCTTATAGTTGGGTTTTGAGAATTTAATCAGAGGGTGGCCATAAGCAATTTTTGTACTTCCCTTTTAAGTATGCAATGAAATCTTTCCAGCCAGCTGCAATCCTGCTCACAGTTCTTCATTGTCTCCAGCTTCCAAAGTAGTCTTTACTACCCCAGACTCTTTGGAGTTTATTGCTCTTGCCCTCCATACACATATTATTTGCAAGGGTTCTGAGAACATCTGAGAGCTTCCTCTCTTAGCTGCAGAGACCAGCTGCCTGCAATCAAATGACAATGCTTGGGGCTGCTTTGAGCACCATGGAAGGAATGAGGGAAGTTTGTGAGCAAGTGTCAAGAGCTAATGTGTGAATGAAGTTTTAGAGAAGCTAAGTGTAAACCACTGTCATTCAAAAGGGATTTTTACCCTCCCTGAGATAAAAATCACTGTATGTTTCCCTTTATTGTGCTGTCTTTCCTTGGTATCTCCTATTAACTGACATAATAAAAAAGAAATAAAAAAATACACCTATCTGAATATATTATAAGTTTTCCCAAAGATCAGGGTAAAGGGTACAGAACTGAGAATGAAAATGGATATAACAGCTAAATAAAAGGTAGAATGAAAAAGAGGGTCATTGAGAAGCAACATCAATCAGATGATTTTTATTACAGCATGGGAGGCCAACTGAACTTTTTATAATACAATATTGCAGGTTAGATGGAGTTAGGGTATGAATTAGTATGTGCATTCTGCTGAAAAGATTGTTTTGCACAGATTTTTTTTGCGAAACAATTTTTGAGGTGGTGGGGAGCTTTTGTGGGTACTCTCTTGCTCATTTAAAAGCAAAATGTTGGTTCAGCATATATATTTGCAGAGTAGTTGACACAGGCATATCCTCACCTGCCAAATACGCTACAGCAGTGTTTCTGCTGGAAAAAGTGTGGCACTGGCAACCAAGAACAGTAACACCTTAAACCACAGAAAATAGACTCACCCATGATTGCCTCTCAAAGCCCTAACACATCTGAAGAATTGCAGTGGAAATAACCATAGTCCAGCACAGATAGTGTGGGGAGCTCAATTCCAGGCCCATGTGCTGTGTTTGGGCAAAAATGTGTGTCAGCTGGAGGCTGAGTACCTTAGTGGTCAAGGGAAGAGCTAAGGATGTCACCTATCTAGAATCCTGTAAGGTCTTTGACATGATCTCCAATAATATAATGGTCTCTAAATTAGAGGCTTAAAACTTCTAAATATGCATTCGATGGGTAAGGAATTGGCTGAATGCTCACAGCTCAATGTCTGGATGGAAATCAGTGTTGAGTGGTGTCAGTGGGGGGGGGGGGGTCTTTACTGGGACCAGTACTGTTCAATTAATCTTCATCACTGGAGATCCTTAAAGACAGACTTCCTTTCATTTCCTGCTCAGGATATTTTATATCTAGTATGTCCCTAAGGTTGGATCAATACCTAAATGTTGTGAAAGGTGTAAGGATTCTATGTGACTTTGTTACATGATGGTTAAATATTTGAGGGGTTTGGCCTTTTTTTTTTTGTGTGGGTGCATGTAATTGTCCTTTGATAATGATAAAACTAGCAGGAAGAATAAAATAAGAAAAATAATTAGCACAGCCACTGCTGCAATTTTCCTAATATTTATTTGGAAGGGCTTTGCTAAAGACCGAAAAAAAAGACTTAAGGAATGATGAGTTAACATAGAAAACTCAATCTGTTCCCACTAGTGGGTGAAAAGTTTTGAGGACACTAGTATATAAGAAATCAGAATCAGATGATAATGTGATGCTTGTGTAATACAATGTTTACATTTAGAGTCATTCACAGAATAAGAGGAAACCATTCACACTGTCACATGTACTGCTTCTTTGACCCAATATTGTATTTTGTACTAGTTTGAAAACAAACCAGCGGGAGGCACCAAGTCAGAATAACAATTTAATAGGGAAATTAAAAAAAATAAAGGCAGAAAACAGTGGGTTAAACTGACAAAGTCAAGATACAACCTGACACCCTGTTAATCAGGGTGGTGGTAGCAGTCCAATAAGATGGTGGCTGTAGTCCTCTTGAAGTGATGGATGTGGCTCTATCGAAGCAGTGGTCTGGTAGAAGGGTCTGCTCTTCCTCAGAAAGTCCAGTGGTGGCTATGTAGCTCCTGTCCTCTGGGAATCCAGTGGGAAGGATGTTTGGCGTATTCAGAATCCCAGATTATATCCAAGGTGGAACGTTTGGTTCCTCCCTCTGGGCGGAGCATCTCACAATGGGATGATGAGTCATGAGGCCAGGTGGAGATGGACTCATTAACAGAAGATAGTCCGGAGGAAGTTATCTCTGAGTCATGCAGCAGAGCATTGATGGGCCATTAACAGAAAGATAGTTTGGAGGGAGGAGGCCAGGAAACACTCCCCCACCTGGTTTCAACAGCTCATGAGGATGGTAATAGAATGCACTGCAACCCAGGACATATTTACATTTAGTATAGTGAGTAGACTTGCAGTCCTAAATGATTTAGACATCCTGTAGTTTCAAATGAAAGAGGACCATTATGTCCCTCAGTCTTAGCTTCTGTATAACACAGAACAGAATCTTTCACCATGTAATTTACTTCATATTGCAGATAATCTTTTTGGATGTCCACTCTTTTCGAAAATCATTGAAACCAGATTTTAAGGCTTGGTATTATAGAGAGGATATCACCCCATACAGTACTGTATTTTACTGGTGAACTAGCAACCTTGTTTTTATATATGTGCAGCAATGAGTAAGGCTTCACAGCTACAAAACTTGCTCTTAATGTGTTGTCATTGCTTTGTATAATCAATACAAGCCAGGCTAACGTCATCCTCAAATATAGACCCTAAGTTCCTAAGGCAATGAACAGTGCTAGAATTAAAGTACATCTCTCACCTGGATGCGTGTTCCAGGTCATCACTAGTACATAATCCCATGTGCTTCTTGTTACTTTTTTTCCCCATTCGATAGTCTTTAAGGAGAAATATGTTCACCCACTTAAATAACTTAAAAATAAGAATGATGAGTCATACCTAAATAAACCAACAGATGCTCCAGTATACCTTGGGGTGAATACATCAGTCAGAATATTCATTATCACATAATATGCAACCACATTATCTTCATCTGTTCCTGTGGTGTATTCCCAGGAAACCTAGGCAACATGTTACATTCTACCAGGAGACGGTTGGGTTCAAAGCACATTGATCAAATCTTCACAATCCCTTTTCGAAGAGATGAAACATACATAAACATTTCTAAAATAAGCAAAACCAAACAGCATAGGCAGTGTATGAAATACATTTTCGCACAATTTTACAATAATTTTCTCTACTACGACAAAGAGGATCTTAATATGGCGAATCCAGGTGATGATTTTTGAAAAATAACCTATGAAAAAATGTGAGGATCTTCAGGATGAGTGTGTATTCAGACTATTTGAGATAATAATCCTTTCTGTGAAATTCAGATAAAATGTGGCTCTGAGATCCTAAATAAACTTCATGGTTTTGCCTTCCTTTCCCTCATTGCAGTTCCCTTTCTACGTCTAAATCTCAAGACTGAAATACTTGTTTGTATAGTTCTTTATATAGTTTCTGGGGGGGTCAAGCACAGTAAGAGTCTTCCCAGGAAAATGGTCCCCAAGCTTGTCAGTGTTGAGGCAGCTTTTGGACAATGCTTTTAGACACATGGTTAAACTTTCAGGTCATCCTGTGTAGAGCCAGGAGCTGGACTCCGTCATCCTCTTGCGTCCCTTCCAGCTCAGGATATTCTGTGATTCTATGAATCCATCAAAGTCACACCAAATAGGAGTGTGGCATGGACTGATTATCTCCTTGGCATGTGTCCAAGATCCCACATTTACAGTGTGGAAAGAATTTCAGCCTTACATTTCCAGGAGAGATGTGCTTTGAGGACATATTATGCAGGGGCTGGATAGTGCATCTATACCATGCTGTTTGCAGCAGGCATTCAGTTTCTGAAGACTATACTCCAAAGAGGGATCCCTGTCTCTTTTTTCCTATTTGTTCCTTATATTATCATTGGAAAATTCAAATGTATCACTTAATCAGGCTGGGTTGCTATCTTAATAGGCCTGCATTTCCTTCAGTAGGTTTTCAGAAATATGTCTGTTGACTTTCTGGGTAGCTTAGTGAATTATTTTAGTTGGATTAGGTAAGTTTACCATCCCTTACCACACACACTCCACCAGAGTAGTTAGCTACTCTTTCAGGGTAGCCTTAATTTAAACGTCAAATTTAGATCAATTGGATTTCAACAGAACTTTTATTGCTGCAATGATTATTGTTTGGAGACCTTCTATGATGGAGCTACAACATTAGTGGATAGGGGCAATGCAACTGACATTGCCTATCTGGACTTGCACAAAGCATTTGACACTGTTCCACATGACAGTCTTGTCTCCAAATTGGAGAGATTTGGACTTGATGGATGGACCAATTGGTGGATAAAGAGCTGTCTGGATGGCCACATGCAAAGAGTTGTGATGAACAGCTCATTGACCACATGGAGACCAGTGACGAGTGGTGTCCCTCAGGGTTTGGTACTGGGCTGCTCAACATCTCTGTCAGCAACATGGACAGTGGGATTAGTGCGCCCTCAGCAAGTTCGCTGATGACTCCAGGCTGGGTGGTGCAGTTGACACACTGGAGGGAAGGAATGCCACCCAGAGGGTCCCTGACAGGCTTGAGAGGTGGGCTGATGGGCTGATGCAAACGTCATGACGTTCAGCAAAGTGTAGTGCAAGGCCCTGCACATCCTGCTCTGGGATGTGGCAATCCCAGACTCCCCTACAGGCCTGTGTGAGAGCAGCCCTATGGAGGACTTGGGAGAAGGACTTTTCATGGTTGATGAAAAACTCAACATGAGCTGGCAGTGTGTGCTAGCAGCCCAAAAAGCCAACCAAATCCTGGGCTGCATCAAAAGGACTGTGGTCAGCAGGTCGAACGAAGTGATTCTCCCCTCTGTTCTGCTCTCATGGGRCCCCACCTGTAGTGCTGCATCCAGCTCCAGTGCTCCCAACATAAGAAGAACATGGAGCTGTTGGAGTGAGTCCAGAGCAGGGCCACCAAGTTGGTAAGAGGGCTGGAGCACCTCCCCTGTGAAGACAGGATGAGAAAGTTGGGTCTGTTCAGCCTGGAGAAGAGAAGGCTGCATGGAAACCTCATAGCAACCTTCCAGTATCTGAAGGGGTCCTACAGGGGAGCTGGAGAGGGATTCCTCATCAGGAATCGTAGTGACAGGACAAGGAGTAATGGGTTCAAACTGAAACAGAGGAAATTTAGGTTAGATATACAGAAGAAATCCTTTACTGTTAGTGGTGAGGCACTGGAATAGCTGCCCAGAGAAGCTGCAGATGCCCCCTCCCTGGGAATGTTCCAAGGCCAGGTTGGGTATGGCCTTGAGCAACCTAATCTAGTGGAGGTGTCCCTGCCCATGGCAGAGGTCAGTGGGACTAAGTGTTCTTTAGGGCCTACTAAAATTCTATGATTCTATCATTTTATGATTTTATGTACAATTAGGCTCTTGTACATACTTGGTGGCAAATTCCACTTTCATACTTGTCACTGATATCTTTGAAGTTATACCAGATTTATACAAATATGATCAAGAAACGGAAGGTATACATCACTCTATACTGTGAATTGTGATAATCATTTGGATTCAAATTATTTTGCTGTAAAGGTCATGCAGCTCTTTTTCGGTTGTCAAGAAGGTGATAATATTTTTCATGGCAAGCTTTGTAGGTGCAAAAGAGTTTGTGGGAGGAGAAATAATGAGGAGGGAGATCAAGTTATGATTACAGAGAATTATGTATAATTTAAGTGYATGTCCTTCTGCCAAAAGTTTTTCTCAGTATCCAAATGCAAGATAGTGTAGCTGGAAACCAAGAGTGAAGGTAAGCATAAGAGGACAGAAAACTCTGTCTTGGAAAGCAATGAAGTACATAAGATTTGAGCATTCAGAGAAATTAATGCCTTTTTGTATGAGCAAATTTTGAATGAAAGACTATGGCAAAAATAATCCATGTAAATCTTAGTTATTTAAGAGGTAACCAGGACACAAGATGGAAAAAGACAAGCAATATTACCTCCATAAATAGCACTGTTATACTAGATTAGCACATCAGTGCTGTCATCTATACTTGAAAAGAATGCAGATATATTAAAAAATTTCAAACAGTCCTGAAGATGAACTTGGGAGTATAAAGCTTATAATGTAAGTTAAAAGGACCTCAGTTTCCCTGAATTTCTTTCTTCACAGAAGACAGCCCCTTTGTTCAGGTGATACTGAGGAAAGCTTTGATAATGAATGAGAAGAAAAAAGTTAAAAGGCCTAGTGAATGTATCTCAAATCAGGCAAACTGAATGATAAAGGAAGGTGGTTTCATAACAGCAGTCAAATGTAGAAATACCTGCAGAAAGGCAGCATATGCAGGGTCACTTGGAATTGTCGGAACCAGATTGTAGTTCTGTGCCGGTTTGGCCAGTCACCCCAAGACAAGTTCTTTCTTAAGGAAAAGATGTCAAGCTCCAGGAAGAAAATCTATGGGTGAGGAAATCAGAAATGGCAGATGAGTAATGTGATCGCAATAGTTTTCTTGGCGTTGACATTTCATTCTCTGTTTTGGGGAAGTCTTCTCTACTTTCCATTCCTCTAGGAAAAAGAGAACATACTTTACAATCTATTTGCATACAATACATTTTGCATTGGACTCAGAGAAAACGTGGCAATGACTATGATCAAATRCAGAATGCCTGAGAATTTCAGGCACTTTTATGCAAGAGGAGATTAATCACTTTTAATTTTGCTCTACATGTGACAGATRTATTTCTGAATTTCTTTTTCTCACTAGATCTTAGTTTGAAGCTGCAGTAAATGGACAGTTCATACTGTAAATGGACAGTTCAATATTGGCCAGGTTGAGATTCAAAGAAGGTGCAAAGAATCTTAATTGTATGGCCAGGGTCAGTATTCATCCATATGCGAGAGTTCAAACTGGCTGTCAGGGCTCAGACCTACATTCTCTTTTCTGCAGACCAGACTGGGCTATAGGTTTTTGTTATAGTTGTTTCATTGATTTGTGTTTGTCAATGAGGAGGAGAGGTTGTTTATTTACTTATGATTTTCCTTGGCATGGGTTATGATTCATCTCTTTCAGATCTTTGGAGCATTTCTTACTTAATGAGCTCCTTGCTACTCAAGAAGCCTCAGGCTGTGGTGGAACATGGGTCTTTCCTGTTCACTGCTGAGAGAAAGCAATTGTTTCAGTCCTCACAAGATTAAATGTTTTTGTTTGACTCAATTTGTAGGCCTTAGCTATTTGGGTGAAATGGGTTGTGAATGGGAGGATGTGAATACAGGAGGTTGGAATACATGATCTAAAGGTCTTAACTGCTTTTAAAACAAACAGACTAGGAAAGCCATTAGCAGTTATATATGTATAGTTTCTCTTAGAAAGTTCTCTCTTTTCTGTATTTATGTCATATCTCAATCATTTTGGTAAAAGGAAAAATACAATACGCTGCATGTGAAAGCTCTGAAAATACAGGTAATGTAAAGAATTTAAAGAATTTGTTTCGCTTGTTCTTTAGGACAGAGATTGTGTCTGAAACTTAATAGCCATCCTGTTTTCTTATTATGTTGCCCCATACAGCATATGCATTATAAATATTTGTACTATGCAACAATAAAATATAATATTTATACTATGTTTGCCTCATTGGTTACTTAGTTTTGTAGTTTCCTACTTATGGTAAATTTAGATGACAAATACATTTTACTGTAATTTAATATAATTAATATATGTGTTACTATAATTTCTTCTACAGCATGAAATGACAATAACACATCTTAAAAAAAGAATCAAACATATTCAAAAGAAGAGACATTTTAACAGGAAGTTTACTAACTGTTTAAACCACTTCCTGCTCCAAGGTCAAAAGAACAGGATTCCTATCTCTTACAGGTAGGAGTTTTTGCACTGGGCCATGTTTKCTCATATTTATTGAACACTTTCCCCAGTTTTGTGTAAATAAGATTGGACAATGTGAGAACAATGGAAGTGTCTTGGTGAAGTTTCATATAATTTAAATAATAATAAAATAGTGTTGATTAAAATATCCGTGGTATTTCTTGTCTTTCGGGGGGATCTACAGAAAGTATTATGTAGTTCTCACCTCTATGACACACAAAGTGCTAGTTAAAAATGTATGAACTGAATGTGTCTCTCCAAGCAAAATGTGGAATTATCCACTCAATAACTATTAAAATAAAATTAATTTTATTTCTTTATTGCTGCAAAGGTGTCAGTATCTATRTTCCATAGAGACAATAGTCATATCTTTTCAAAAACACGTATAAATGTAAATCATGGCAGTAACATATTTTCCCATTGGGTTTATAACTTCTTTCAGTGCTGTAGGCATCTCTTTTTAAAAAGCAGATTTGATGCAACTCCATATAGCCATAAAAGGTCCTTGTTAAATGCACTTCCTTGAGTGATTATTTTATTTTAAACAATTTTTGTAACCAAAACTTATCAAAAAGTAAGCAAAAAGCCCAATATTTTTTTCTTTCATATCACTTTAGAGCTAGGTAGAAGAAATACTTTTTTCAAGAAGTTGAAATGGTTGCATAATTACAGCAAAAACATTCTTTGGGTTTTGTTTTTCTTTTTCAGTCTTGATGTTTTCTGAAATGTCCAAGTCATTAAAACCCGTCGTGTGAGAGATTACAGAGTATGTAGCAGCCTTGATGAGACTTACAGCACTATTCTGTAACACCCAGGTATATTATTTTGAACACACTTCAGTATTTTCAATTCTCTCCACAGCAGCAAGAAATAGAAGATATCAGCATGGGAGACTTTGTGTAGCATGAAATACTGGTAATATATTGATGAGTCCAAACATTCAATTTGCTGTAGCCAGGGTGAATTTAATTTGGTGGGCTATGTTCAATTTATGTGTTGTTACATTGTTCCTTCCCTGATAGATAATAAAGCTGTCTTTATTTGTTTTTTAAGAAATACTTCAGATCCATAAAAACATAACATTTTCTTCTGTTCTTTATTTGCATTGAGATCACTTTACACTTCCCTGGCTATAAATGTCRCTTACAGCCCACACTGCCAAAATGTTTTAATGAAATTTTGGAGGTAAGTGAGGATAAGGCCCGCTTTGCTAAACACAGAGATAGAACGTAAAATGATGGTGAACCATGTGACCACACTTCTCCACTTACTGACATGTACAGTCTAAATGAGCATGTAGGTAATCAAAACTATGGTGGAATTTACGAGCTAGGAAAAAAGAAGAATGTCAAATGAGATGGAAATTAAAGGCAATTTACACCTTCCCTACCCTTCATGCTAGTTCTCTTTCCTCTTACCACCTTCTTTTCCAAATCCTTAGTATGCAGACTGCACCATCGTACCCTGAGATTTACACATTTTTATTCCGATACCCATTTTCCCCCTCTTATATATTTATCTTTTGATGGAGACCACACTTTTAAAGTTTTCTTCCTTCCTCCTCTTCTAAACACTGACAACAACAGTATCACAGGACGTGTCTTCCCTCACTGCCTTGCCTCAATGCCATTTAGGGATTACTTAATCTCCTAATAGAGATTGGTCCATATGAGGCTCTTACTCTATTCAGGAAGAGTTAATGGTTCCCTGCAGGACTATATAACTCTTCTTTATCTGCATTAGGCATAGTTTGATTCTAGTAATACCCTGGCACTGCGGCTTTGGAAAAGACATTCATCATTGTCTTTCCGCTTCTTGTTTAGTGAGTGGAATTACGCAAAAAAGGAGTGTGAAAGGGGATTTGAATTGTACTTTTTAACTTACATGTTACAGAAATTCTGAGAAATCACAGAGGACTCTTCTGAATTAGCTTTCTTATTGAAATCTGCAGTTTATTATACTGAGAAGGGACTCTAAAGAGCAAGTAAAAAAGTCTGGGTGTAATGACTTAGTGTTTACAGAATATAACTGCTACAAGACTGATTGCTTGATATATTACTTCTTTCATTGTGAGCCGCAAAACAGGTAGAGGCATGGTAGACTAATTTGGTTTATATATTCAGCTGTAAGGCTAGACACTGCATCATTCTTTTCATAAAGCAGGGACTGGAGGCMTGTGGGGCCTGTAGCCATGACGACAATAAAACAGCTCCGAGCCTGAGCTGTAAGTAAGAAACTCGGCCTTGTCTCCAGCCCTTCCTGCTCACGACTTGCTCTCTGGAGAGGGGGCTGGGTGCTCATGAATGATCTATTGAGCAGAGGTACAGTACTGAAAAGCATGGCTACAACGAGCCTTTTAGCAGAATTTCCCACTGTTAGACTAACACGGGCTGGTGGTGACTTCAGCTTGAGCATGCAAAAGGTCTTGGCAGCTGCTCTACTTCACCATACGGATTTACTGCTGTATAGTAAACACTGGTCATAAAAAGACAAACAGCTTGTCTACATTAGAACTCCCATTGTTGCCAGCACTGATGGAGCTGCAGGAAGAGTGGTGAACACCTAGGACTCCAGCTGGAATCAATATAGTTTGCAAATACCCAAAAGTCCCTGAAGATCAGACACAAAGTGCCTAAGCTGACATTTTATTGGCATGAACAGGCAATATGAAAGCAATATAGGAACTTCTGATGTGTTACATGTTAAAAATGGATTATCTGCGCACCTCACATGAGATAAGCACTCATGATAAAAGAAAATATCAGTTTCAGACAGATCTGTTTTCAGATCTTTGTTGCTGGTGGTATGTAGTGCTTCTTGTCGCAGTCCATGAAGACCTAGACAATGATATGGTGCTAACGTGGCCTGCTCTTTTCGTATGCTGCTTAGCATCAAAAGACARTTAGAAATACGTGAAATAGTATAGGAATGACAAGTGGCAATAACTGGCAAGTGAATGGGGAGAAACTCAGGGCAACTAATACAACAATTTAACCCATCATATTTTATTTCAAACGAGAATTTCTACAAACCCTATGTGAAATTGCTTCTGTGCTTTCTGCATTCTTTCTTCCACAAAGATGAAAATCACCTTGATATTTTATACATCTGGTTTTCTCTCTCTTTTGAATCACAAGAGATCTTACATCATTAAGTTTRCACTGTGCAAACTGGTCTTGCTGGTAAGTATGATTACACCAGGATCTCTTTTCGAGAGGGTCTCCAGGCTATAAAAATCAAATGAGCAAGGTTTATTATATTCCTGATGACAACTGAAGATTAATTTAGCAATGGAGTTAATGAGACCTGTGATCACCTTCATCTGGACTGGTGTCTGTAATGACTGGGAAGAATACTGAGAAGGAAGAACTGTGATGACAGGCTCTCATTGCAACATTTTAACTCTGAGTCTGTTAATTAGTTTCATTTTCATCTGGTTTTGCCATAATGATGCTTTTTGATTTTAGATATGATAAATTACAACACTTTAATCTTGATTTTGCCAGTGCTGGAGTCATCACTGGATAATAATATTGAGCAAGAAACAATTTTGACTTACTGTAGATGTCAGTGGCTTGTCATTTGTTTTTTCCTCACTGGATGATGGGGTCCCAGCAGATCGTAAAATTCAGGCCTGGTTTTTAGTAAGAATTCTTGGGCTCTCATGAAGAGAAGAAATCCACTCACATAACATATTCAGTAACATATCACAGTTACTTTGGGAAACTTCTACAATTAGGTCCCAGAAAGTRAATTGTTACAAGTTTGTTGTCTTCTCGTGAGTAATTGTAAGATAATATTTGTGCCACTATCAGTGGCAGCAGGTCAGGCTTAGGATCTGAGTTTTATTCTGTGCAGTTCAGATCGCAGTAATTTTCTGTACATTGTTTTTCTACTTGTTAGTTGTTTCTCCATCTTTTTCATTTACATTCACTCACGCTGTTCAGAAAAACCTCACGAACCAAAAAATACTCTACTATTAAGTTTGCCAGAGCATAAAAATAAGCTAAGTGTTTTTCATTGTATTAAGGTAATTACCTTCATTATTAATTTAGGAAAAGCATAGTTATAATTTTAGAGTGTGAGGATTTATGTGTAAAAACAAATAAAGGCAAAAGTTGGAAAAAATCCCCAATGCATAACATGTCTTGGAAAAATGCACCAAAGATGAAAAACAGATTTGTCATCCCCACAGTTATTTTACTGTTGCTACTTGGCTGTACCATTTTGAYTAGGTATCAAACGCTATCTGGTGTTTAATGAACCTTTTAGTTCATATGAATAAATGTATTGCTTTTATAATTGAAACAAAGGAAAAATTACATTTGACTTTTGTATTGCTGCTAATTTTGGAAGTATTGAAATCTTTCAGCTATAAACATAAACACATAATGTAGGAGCATTTTACTTACTTGACAAAAAAATTTTTCTTCTAATTTACCRGACGAATCTACCTATGCAAGCCAGCGTCAGCAATTACAACCACATAGACTTCATCCTTCACAAAAATGAGAAGAAAACCCCAAATCCTACCACTGCATAAGGCACTTCATTTCTTATATAATAATGTTTCTGAAGGGCAATTTTTCTTCAGGACAGAAATAGATTAAATGTACTGGATATATTGAGTTTGAAGTATTTTAACTGGGCCTCTTTTATAGCTTGTCTTTATAGCCTTGAAAAGGTGCAATCTGAGAAATCTGAGATTTTTGCTGTACTATCTTCAACATCAAACTAATGTGCAGCATCCACTTAAGATGTTTGGCATCACAGGTGGCAGCTAAAGAAATGATCATTCAAAAATGTAATCGAAGCATCTAACAGCAGCTAAAGGGAAGCCCTGACTGTAACTTTGAATTCTCTTTCTGAGTGTTGCATGCACAGCTTGCGTATCCCCAGGTTCAGATGGAGCATCTGATGGAGCACATGACACCTTCTCTTGCTCTCTTTAATATTATATTCGAGCAATGCATCCAGGGTGCTCCTGGCCACTGTGCATCCCCACAGTACTGTCCCAAGGCCCCCTGCACCCCACACGTGGCACTGGAGAACTGGAGAGAAACTGCATGCCTGTGCTGGAAGCATCTAACTTGTCCCTTCCAGGAAGGGTCAGATGCAAGCCTGAAAATTGGGAAGGTTCAAATTTACTGTGTATTTCTGTATACAAGGGCTATGCTATCAGCGTCTGGAGTAAGGCAGAGGAATAAGCAGGGAAAAACCTACTTTTAGCACAGTTATAATTATAAGGACAAGTCTGTAAAATAAATGAGCCGTGTCTGAGGCAGAATTGAGGATAAAAAACATGTTAAAAATTACCATCTTTAGAGTCATAGACAAATGAAAAAGGTTTGGTTTGCTGAAGGAATAAGACTATTAAACAAATAACAATCTTTATATCCAGTCTATCAATGGAACATATATAGTAAAATTCAAAGTGCTAATAAAGCACCACTGGAACAATGTGCTGTTTCTGCTCATTCACTGGTACTATCTTTTAATTAAATTTAGATTAACATGCTAGCAAGTATAGGAAAAAAATTATTCAGGAATTCATCTTGTTCTTTAAGACATAATTTTAAATATACATTTATACAGGTTTTATGGAGGTCTTTACAAAATTTTATAAGAAATTACTTTGTAATAAATCAACATTTTGTGTATTTTTATTACATGGTTTATGAAAGAATTTTTCATTACATGCAGGAGGAGGTGTGTGTTTGTGTTTGCACRTTTGCATGTGTATCCATGTATTTGTTACAAGTTGAGAATGTTACAATCTGTAAAAAGATTAATGTGTTTTGGAACTATTCACAGACTTCTAGAATAAAGGATAATACAAAGAAACTTTAGTGATAGCATAACAAAACTAGTACTCAATTTGTAGATTACAAATTATTTTAATCATCATTTGCACAACATAAAAGTGTTATAATTTGTGTACTTTACCAAAAATACTGAATTTCAAATTGATTTTTTTTTTGGCAGAAGAAAATACAAGGATATTTTTCTACAGGGTTGTCCTTCAGGGACTTTAGAATGGTTTGTAACCATTAATTGGGCTTCAGAACAGTACTCTGATGTAATTTTTTTTGTGGGTAAAATGAGGATCAGAGTGAGTAAGTGATTTGTCAAAGTCACGAGAAGCCTTGACTTTCAATTTTTTGCTGACAAAAAGGAATGTTTTTACCACAGGATAACTAAAGGCAGGAGAAGCAGAGCAAACACCTGTAGGCTTCAAGTGCAAAATTCACCTCAGGAGAAGCAGAGTGTATATAAACTTCCTTAGGTAACTGACAGTGAAAACTACAATATCTTTATTTATGCTAAGACTTTTAAAAATCATCAAGTACCATGGACATTTTTGTAATAGTCCTGTCTTCCTTTTAACTTAACTCAATGTCACCAGGAGCTTGTGTTCAGATAAACCCAGCAGAAGAAGGAGGAAAATGTAGCAGTATCCCCAGAATGCCTTGTTTTCAATCTGTACACAAAGTATCCATTTTCATATAACCCTGCAGAAATTAATGATCTTACATACAAACACTGGTCTTTTTACTGGCCCATGACTGTCAAAACCAGTACAGGAAAACCATAAAATATGCACTGATCTTTGCAAACTCCAACTCAAATTATTATGTGGTTATTGTGCATTTAACAATGGAGCTCCCTGGTGCTGTTGCTTAGAATGAGCACTTTGATCAGATATGGATAGTTTCTATGAAATCTTCCTTTCAAAGTACTAGGATCTTGTAATTAATGGATACATGCTCCTCAGACACGCTACACAAGTAGTATTTTCTTGTGAGTATTTATTCAGTCACTTTCAAAAGGCTTTGCAGTTTATTAATTGCCTTCCTTTATGTCCCCTTAAAGACTTTATGTAACTCAACATCCTTCTTGCTTCTTTTTATTACTCTGCTGTGTTCCTATTATTATTGCTGTTGTAAAGTACTGCAGCTTTCTACATTGACTATCTTTATTCACATTCTTATTTAGTCATGATCTGGCTGTGGAGGGGTAAGTGAAAAAGTGATGAGAGTTTGGTTTATCCTTAGCCTTTATTATTGGACACCCACAAGGAAATAAAGCTTTGATGTACTTAGAAAGCTAATCCTGGTGATTATGTGGAGATATGTGCAGTGGGAGCTAGAGGGATATACTTCTTTAATCTCTTGGTGTTGAATACTTAATCCAGTAAAGATTCTTGGCAAGAAGATTTGGGAAAGAACAAGTTAATTAAACTGTTCACAGGTATTGTTTTCAGGAAAGCAGATTTGATAGCTTTCTAATGAAATATCTGAGTTTTTTGGTTTTGTAAAAGGGCACTTAAATAATATAATTGAATGAGTATATTATGAAACATACTGTTTTCATGTTTGCAAACTGTTAAATATACAAAGATCCAGCTTCACATTGCAGAAACTGGACTTTGATATGTGTGGATATGACTAGGGTGGTTATAGCAGTGCAGTAATTTCATTTTGCTTTATTCAGCTTTAGCCCCAATTTGTTATTTTTAATGCAAACTGAGTAAGACGAGCTACAAAAACAGCATATAACTGACTTCGGATTTGTCCAGGTAACCAAAACTGAAACCTCAGTTCTGATCACTGACAGCGTATCTGCACACTTGCATAGACAACTCTTCAGTTAGTATCTCAGGGAGATAAAATAGTGCCATGCATATCTTTGGAAAGAACATCATCCTGATTATTTGTGTCTGATTTTTTTCAGTCAGATTGGTCTTAGGGATAGCACATGCTAGGCAGCTATGTCCACCAGCTATGACTATTTGCATGCTTTGATACCTGGGACAGAAATCACCCCCTGTGTGTGTGCATACACGCGCAGGCACTTGAGATCCTGGGGTATCCACTCAGAGCAGACAATGCCAACACCAGGTTCCCCCTGGTATAAACCAGGATTTTAGATCTCTATTACCAGTGTGGCTTTTCTTCACAGTAACACTTGTATATAAAAATAAATAATGTGGTTGAACTTTTTAATATTACAAACCTTCCTTTAATACAAGATGATCCCACTTAGTTTGAACAAAGAGAATATAAGAATATAGGTTTCTGCTTCTCAGTGACATTTTAACAGTATTCAGGGTTTTATTAAAGATGCACCAAATATAAAGAGGCATTTCTTACAAGTTGAATTTATTCAGCTTAGTCAGAAGTGGCAGCTGTTATGAGTATATATGCTCTTTATCAACACGGGAGAATGAAGAATGTATCTGGTAAAGGGATAGTAGTGAAGATCTTTTCTGTCTCAAACACAGAATTATTATGTAGTTTTTTTCTTTGATAATTTACAGTAATGACATGTTGATTTAATGAATCTACACTATATATTTTAAGTTGATAAACATCTTAGATGAAGTTCCTGTGTACACACAGAACTGGCTGAAGTGAACAACCATTATTTGTAGACCAGAAGTAGGGTCAGGCTTGCAGATACCATGCTTTGTTTTTTCATTTGGTTGGGTTTTTTTCTAGGAAGGTCATATATTAAGACTATGTAGATTGTGCCTAAGCGATTATACCCATATATTTTTTATCCATCTAATGAAATATTTTGCTTTTTATTCTTCCAAAATTAATTTAATTCTTCTAAAGAGGTTATAAATTAYGCTGAAAAATACATTACAAAGTCTTGTATACAGCTGGTAATTAGATGTTTATGTAAAAAAAATACAAATGAAGATTCTTTTAGAGAGCCTGTGAATGATCAAGGTGTAGGATAGCCTCTCAAAATAACAACAAAGAGTTGTCAAGTGACAACAAGTATTACAAATAAACTCCTTCCAAGTAAATTAACCTCTATGTCCTGTTACAGATTTTCTTGCCTGTTCCAGTGGAATGCTTGGCAGTTTTGGTTATCACGTTCCTGGCTGCCTGCTGCTGGGGCTGCACTCTGCTTCAGCCTCTCCCATGTTATTTGACTCTGACGTGAAAGGGTGGTCTGTAGAGAGAGCTTAGCTCCGCCTGCCTCCTCCTTCCTTCATGGAGCAAATTTTTCCCAGGAGTTGTGCAGACAGAACTTCTTTTGCTTGTTTGTTTTGACCAAGATTAAAACAAGAAACTGAGAAAAGTTGAAGGATTAGGTATCGATTGAAAACTATTTTTTCCCTCACTCAAGTCCAAGCAATAGACTTTCTCATTTTGTTTTTGTTTGTTTACCTTTTAAAAATTCAATTTAATCCCATAACCTCATATGGGAATGAAAGTTCTAAGTGCAATGTATTCTCTTGCTCAAAGTACTGATTACTTTGACTTGCATGTTGCATTTCGGGTTCATACCGTGGCATCATGGTCTGGTATCAATATTTTCAAAAGCTCATTTGCAGCAACTCAGACTTCATTTTCTTCCCTGCAGCTGATATTCCCTATGTGACATTTGTATGTCACTTAAGATCCAATCTTTTGGCTTTGAAATTAGGAGTGGCACCTTCTGCGATCCTTTTGTTTTCATTTTCTTCAGTACACTACACACAGAGGTTCCCTTGTGCATCTTCATCCATCCTTAGTCACTCATCTTCCAGACAAAAAAGGTTGTAAATCTTATCCAGGCTGGAAAGAAGGAAGTGAGAGACTGTGAGTGTTATGTCACTTCCAACGTTGGTAGATGCTCAGATAGAACTGTTATGTTTAGGCCATGGGAGTACGTAAAGTGCACTTTAGTACTAGAGTAAAGGAAAGGCATTTTCTCCTTTCTGTCCTTGTATGTTAAGCAGGTAACTCTTTGAAAGGTAGATTCAGAAACAATATTATTAAGCTGTTAAAAAAACATAATTTTGATTGCTGATGTTCCTTCACTGAAATGTCAGGTTATCTTCATCAGAAGAATGACATAGCAATGAAATAAAATTAAGAAATTGAGAATGTTTCCAAAGAACTTTGCTATAAGAGTCAGCTTTATCCAAGAGGGAATGATGGTGCACACCGTTAATGTGTCTTGCTAACATGATTCAAGGTTTTCCTCCTCTGGTTATACCAGTCCTGCACCTTCCAATCCAGTGGAAGTTATTCCATTTGAACAGGAATGTGATCTAACTCCTGCTTGATGAAGAAAGTGCTTACTAATTTTCTTGGAGAATAAAAATATACTTTGAGAAGGTTTTCAAAACTCAACTTGAAAATTTGGATGGGAGACTCTGCCAGCTAGTTTGCTGTGTATGTAATRTAGCAGTTAGTTTCTGGATGTTACAGAGGATGTTCTCTACCGACTTTCAATTCTCAATTTAAGAAGTCACACTGCATCACTGAGAAAGAAAAGGCTTGTTAAAAATACACCTGACAAAAAACAATCTATATTTTCTGTGATTTTTACCCTTTTTTTCTAAAGAATAATAAAAAAAAGTAAAGATATTTCTGGAATTTTTGAAGGAAAGCAGTACATAGATGCAGAAATACTGGCCACTCACTACCACTGCAGTAAATGTGCATGTTAATTTATATCAGATTCCCCTTTGCAAGAAGTCTTCAGATCGGGCTACGGTTTGCCATGATTCTCTTCCCATGCACATTCTTAATTTTTCTTCTCTGGAAAGCAGAAGGAAAAGACACTGTACATAAAGGTCTCCCCCTGACACAAGTCATGTGTTTTTGACTGGACCTGAGAATTAAGAAGTATTCACAGACTTCTCTCATCTTAGATCTTGTAGGTGTATGCCTCACAGGCCATAAGATCAGCTGTTCCTGCTTGCTGCTCTTTGATTGAATTCCACTTTTATTACTGACACATTTATTGCTGAGTCAGACTGGTAAGTAAAATATAATTACCTTTACTCAGGTTGTGAAAGTGAGCTCTTCATCTGAACTACAATAAACTCTACAGTAAATTTCTAACCTTGAAGTCTGATGAATCCAAATGCATTCTTACTCTTTAAATACAAATTTGTATTTGTGTCCCATCTACACCAAAAGATTTTTCAACAAAGGTACAAAAAGATACATCTTTAAGGATACAGAAGTTCTTCCTCTGCCTTGAAGGAACCCTCATTTGGAAAATAAATAAGACGTTTACTTTCTTGCTTTGCTTTCTTCCTGTTTTGTCCATGCTATATGGAAAGAGATTTCAGTTAATCCACCATTTACATGGAATGCTCATGTCTCAATGATGGAGTGTGTCACATATATAATATCTGTGTGAAATGATGCCTTGATTTACGCTAAGACAAACCCATGGTTTTATGKTTTTTTTTTAAATCTGTGAGTGTATTTCGCTCTTATTCCTGGAGCCAAAATTTTGGGTAGAGATATTGCTGTGGAGAATAAGGTCATGGAACAAAGTCAGACTTGAAGATGTCCTTGCTCTTTGCAGGGCTTTTAGTTTAGATGTTCTTTAAAAGATCCCTTCAAACTCAAACTATGCTATGATTCTATGAATGTACAAATCAGCAAAAATCAGTTTATCTCAGACTAGCAGAGAATGACTCCCATTGAGGACTCTGCTGTCTGGCGAAAATACAGGATGTTTTAAATTTTAATTTTTTTATTTTCTGCTGATTTGCTATAATTTTTCCACAGGACAAACAGAATTTTCTACTTTACTACCTAAAGCATATAAAGGATGAGATTAGTAACTATGTGATGACGAGCAACTGTCCCTTTCACTTGCGTTGCCATGTATACGTGTGTCAAAGGGTAGCTGCTAAAAGTCCGAAGTCAAAGTGTCAACTGGTTACAAGTGACACTGCTCAGATGCTGATACTGTAGGATCTCCTTAGGTCTCCTACAACTCATGTGATTCTGTGGTTCTAACCCTGGCCGATGTTACCACCCAAATAAGCAGCCCCACCTCCTCCTGTAAGTGCACACCAGAAATTGTTAAGATCAGTTTTGAGATTAGAGTGCCACACAGTTTCCCAGTCACAATTCCTATTGAAGGAGGACAAGAACGGGTCAGCAGAGTTAGCTACAGGGAYAACCCTTCATGTCAGCAGCATGGATTTAAGTTTGACTACACTGACTTAGCTACAAGCAACAAATTGGGTCTTAAGGCTAGACTTAACACTGAAGGTGATTAGAGTCTACTGTGCTGAGCTGCCTCCATTCCCAGGATGAATGGACACCTCTCCGAGATCCTGGTGAAGTTGACAAATAACTGGCRTTCCTTTTGTTCCTTCTGCTCTTTCAGTAGTAACCTCCAAGAAGTAAGTAATGAGTTTTCTTACGTTGCCATTTCTAAAATTCCATCCAGTAAAGTTAAGCAAATGAGTCTCTGTAAACAGATGACTAAACCAAAACACATTTTCTAAAGATAATTTAGACTTGAAGTATAACCAAGGAATAAAGAGCAGAGATTTCTCTCCATACTCCCAAAAGGAGACAGACAGGGAAAAAAACTTGTCTTCAGAGACCTATCATTCAATAAACCAGGAAAAGATCTAACTTCAGTCCTGACAAGTAGGGCATTACAAACAGAATTGTTCTGTACTGATGACTGCTGTGAGGACTGGCAGACACTGACAGCAGTAAATGCTAGGCATTCATAATATTCCTTGTGGGATGAAACACTGACCACTTAACAAAATTAGCAGGACTGTTCCAAAACTCCTTCCCAGAGCTCAATATCTGACCATACACTGAATTCTGGGACCACACATGAACATGTTGCTCTGCTGTCTCAAAGTGACAAGATAAAATTACATTGGAATCATCACCCAACTAATAAATCTTACTGTCAGTCAGGTCTCCTTGTTGTTGGTTATTTTTGGTTTTTGTTTGTTTTACTCCTAGGATGCTGTCTTGGATAACTGCATTAAGCTGACAATCTTATTTTTGTCTTCAAAAAGTATTGTTGTTCTCCCAYGTGCCTGTGAGCAGTAGGCGTATGTGGAGACTGGGGGAGGGAATAAAGTATATTGTTCTTGTCACACTGTTCATTTATCATCAATGGCTTGAGCATATTTGCTCCCTGGATGCTGTGTGTATATCCACTGGCTTGAAATCTCTCAAACATAAGAGAGAAGCTCTGTTTATGAGATGAGGAGAAGAAAAGAGAAACATTGTCAGGATCTTTGGCATTGTTTATTATCTCTGATGAACCACACTCGGTATTTTAGTGTTTGGCCTGAGAGAGTTTGTCCATCCAGTAAATTCACCATAAGTGCAGCTGCATCTGGAGTATATTGAAGAAATTTGGTTTAATATTAGAAATTTTTGTGTAACTGGAATAAGCTGTACTGGTGCAAATCACAGCTCAGAGCTGCTTTGTCTAACTCTGCTAGGGGCTGGCAGTGAAACAACTGTTCTGGTGGACAGCAAGCAAAGGCTGAAGTCACAGGAAATCCACAGGGCAGTTCGAGCCCTTGCCTGAGACACTGTAAATGACAAGTGTTTTGCAAAGACTGGTCCAGTAGGCAGAGAAAACAGCTACGCAACAGTAACATGTGATGTTGTTTTTCTTGATTTATTTTTCATATAAATTTTTCATAAGATAGAAGAAGAACCTTCAGATTAACACATATTCACAAGATGTGTTTATTTTAAGCTAATCGTTCTTGAGAGAATTCCCCACACTGCCTCCTTAAAAAAAAAAAAAAAAAATCACTTGAGAAGAAAGGGAAACATCTCTCTGTGTCTCAGAGTAAACATTCCCTGCTGGGCTCCTGGCAGGCACTGAGCCCAGCCCTTCAGAAAGAAATCAGATCCTGAAGCAAACTAGGTAAAGGGAAAAAAAAACACCTAACAAAAACCCCAACCTAATAAAGCAGCTGTTAAAACATTTGGGCTTTTCCCCTCAACCTACTGCTACAGATGTGATCATTTCAGTTG
Organism: Parotia lawesii; assembly: GCA_003713295.1. Lineage (NCBI taxonomy): Eukaryota > Metazoa > Chordata > Aves > Passeriformes > Paradisaeidae > Parotia > Parotia lawesii. The sequence goes on from RAHM01000077.1 coordinate 3,022,898, forward strand.
TTTGGCTTGTGTGCTAGAAGCCTCAAACCCTCTGCAAGGGAACATTAAAGAGAATAATATGGAGCATTCCCATCTTGTTCTCACCACCATCCTCTTCATCACTGCCTTCCTCTCCACATTCTTGGAGGACAGTCATAAGATTTATTGCATAATTTCTTTGGTGGCTGTTAACCAAGTGTGCAGTTACAGCTTGGTTTAATTAAGAAATCAGAGTGATTCTTTTATGTAGGTCACATCAGTTTTTGATTCTGAATTTCATAAAGTTCTAACCTTTTTGAAAAGTCAGCAGTGTATCTATGGGTTTAAAAAAATCACTTTCTTAAATGCTTCTGAGTGTTTTTTTATGCCTGAAAATGCCATTGCTCCTTTACTAGATAAATTGTCAGAAAAACCTTTGTTTGAATATGGCATTTGGTGAAATCTATAGTTTTGCAGCAGTGTTTTCAAATAGGATTCATAAATACAGTCTGAGCTCCCAATTGTTTGAAGCATGGCCATGCTGGAAAAGGAAAAATGGGTGATTTGATTTTCCTTCCTTTGCCTCTCATCATTATTCATATTGATAGGGATTACATGAAAATCACGTATTCACAGCTCATCAGAGAGAGAACAAGGATATGCTGGGCCAGAGTTGTGAATTTTTATAAAATTATCTAAATTACTGACTTCACTAAAAGGGAGGAGCCTCATGTCTATAATGCTTATAAATTTATTTATTTTTTTTTATAATTGGACAGCATTCAGGTCTGTGGACATTGGCTACTGCTTTCAGAACACCACATCTCTGCGACTACAACACAGCTGCTCAGCACCTCACTGTCTTGTTACAGACAAGACTGGACTGTCAACACCCAGGCTTACTCCAGGTCCAGCCACCCTTCCTCTCCTTTCCTCTAAAGGAATCCTGATTCCCACATGTGATATTTTAAATCAATTTGTATTTTTTTAGAAAGCTTCCTGATCTTTCTCTGACTCAGTATCAACAGAGTTAATGCAAGATTTGACTAATATTCCTCAAAGTACATTTTTAGATTTTAAATTGAAAGACCAGTTATTCCTAAGTAGTACAGCATTTCATCCCTGATCAAGGTTTTCATGTCCTTGAAGACACAAATAATTCAAAGAATTTTTTAACCTGTTGAGAAGGTTATATCACCTTCAACAATATCTTCATTTCTCAAGTAAAATAAGGAATATACAATGAGCAGGGTACAAAGTCTTCATTGCTCACAGATAGGAGATCACTCTGCCAAAGTGCAATGCTGAAGTATGCAGGAACTGTAGTTTTCCCAGTTTTGGCCCAAAATGAACTCCTGCAGGTACTTAGGATCATCACAGGCTGCATTACCTTGTAGTGTGCAAAACCTAAATCTTTGAGTCCCCTAACTTATAAAACCACAGCAACACTAAATGCTTTATATTAAAACAAARCAATAAAAGTCCCAAATAATGCCAGACACAAATATATAAAAACACTACTGAAACAAAGCCTTTGTTGTGGTCTGCTTTTCTTCTTTTGAGACTGATGAAAGGACAAAGAGTATGGCAAGAAATGRCAGTCACACAAATTACTTCTAATAAAAAAATAAAATTGGTCAGTTGTCCATCCCCTAATGTGAATGCCATGTCTGGCATGCCTACAGTTATACATCTCGCCTCTCCTGTCCTAGTTCCTACTGACTTTTGGAGAGTGTTCTGACCTGTGGGATCCCCCAAACCATGCCTGGGATAATGCCCAAAGGCTGAGAGTATGCAGGGAAGCATGTCAACACTTATACACTATGGATAGTCATAGGCCAATGCCCCACCTCTATGCAATTTTCGTGTGTAGATGTAGAGTACGACCCAATGTAGTCTATTAGAAAATAAGATGCAGCAGAAATGAGAAAAAGGGCAGACTCAGATGAAAAGAAAAGAGCAAGTTCAGCAGAGTTTACAGCATATTACTGAGGCAGAAATTCAGAGCTAGGCGTTTAATATCATACTGCAGGCGAAACAGCATTATCTGTATCACCTGGAAGTGGGATGCCAACATAATGAAGCACTGTTTATTAAACCTTTTTGAAGGAGAGTAGGAAAGAATGCTATCCCTCTACATCTGTCCAGGGAAATGCTCCAAAAAAAGAGTTACAGGCTGCATGGAGAGTCCTACTTTTCTCCCTAGCTCAATTCAGAAACATGCTTTTCTTCACCCTTGATACTCTATTCACGCCTCACTTCTTACAYAGCCTTCCCATGGACACCTGCTTTCTGAGGCTGGCCCTAGCAGTACCTGCCTGTGAGACCAGGACTGCAGACAGCAGCAGTTCCTARGACCAGGACTGTAGCAAGYGGTGTTTCTTATTTCAAAGGCAGGTTTCTCAAAACTGTGGAGTTGGCCTTTTATTTGCTATAGGATTTTCAACTATACCTTCCATTATTTTCTTGGGATCAACCAGAACTGAATTATAGAGAACCAGCACTGTAAAACTGAAAAGTGGCAGTGAATCACTAGGAAATATTCATAAAGCAGCATTACCTCCTGAGTTTCTCCAAAAATCATGCCCTAACACAGCTGTTAGAGTGGTCTGGATAGCAAGAATGGGCTCCTATAATCAAAGTTCCAGCAGCTTCTTAATTGAAGTGCTCCTTCATTCTCTAGTAGCCAAATGCCACTTCCAAAAATTACACTATCCAAACTCCCTATCATTGCATTTGTTCTTTCTGCAATGTTTGCATGCCAATAGCATTTTTGCTGAACATGAATCTACTGAACAGGATAAGGAGGCACAAATATTTTTTATTGCTGTAGATGCAGGATGGGTATAGGTGCCTTCTAGTGAAGTGCAGTGCTGATTTAAATCAGCTGTGCAGTTCCATCCCTCYCACTTGAATATCTGGTTTGTCCCCGCTCCTCAGGCTGCAGCTGCATTTTGCAGAGGTAGCCACAAAGCTTTTCATAAATTCTGAACAATTGTTTGTTATCTTTGCTTCATTAACTGAACTTTTGTGTGAGTTATGTCCATGTGGTTTCATTATCTYGTAGTGAAACATGAAAATCTGTCCTTACAGGTGACAACAATAAAATAACCTCCTCACCCTTTTGAGTCAGAAAAACTAAACAGTTTTGACTGGGACTTTTTAATGTTATTTTCTTAATGTCTGGTTATAAAGCAGTTGGTTTATAATTTTGTTCTAGAATGTTTCCTTCCCTTCCCCCCCATTTTTGCTAAAGTAATCTGTATTTTCCAGCAGCAATAGGGAAACTTTGCCCTGAAGCAATCCCATAAACACTTGCAAAAAAGCATAATTTTTCACAGTCATATATTCATAAGGCAAAAACTGAGTAGCTTCATGCAGCAATAGCAAAGGGCTGCAGACAGGCTGTCTAGTGGATTGTGCACTAGGCTGGGATCCAGGAATGCTTGAATCCTAGTGCTGGCGCTTCCACCAGCTTGCTGTGTGGTCTTGGGCCTGAGCAAGCCGCAGCTCTGTCTCACAAGTTGCCCATGTGTAAAAGGAGGATAATAATATTTGCCTGTTTCACAGGAGTCAACACCCCTGTGTTAATGTTTTTGCAGGACTCTGAAAAGCTAAGGAACTGCCAAAGTGTTAAAGCCTTCTACCAAGCAAGGCATTTGTGTCTGCATTTAGAATAAAACTTGCTTTAGTGAGCAAAAACATTTCAACCATTTGCAATGCTTTGCACTGTCGGATATTCATTCAATTTATATGAGTCAAATTAGAAAATTTTTAAAAAGAAGAAAAAAGCAGTGGTTTTTCATTTTCTGTGCACTTCAGTTGACTTGCTTATCCCTTTGTCATATGCTCTGTACTTTATATTGTACACTAGCCAACTGCTAAATTCCCAGATCCACTACTGAATTTAGACAAGTGCAATCTATTGAACTCATATGGTCTTTGTTTGCTCCTCTGACATTTATGCAGTAGATCTGTTTAGTAAAGTTAAACTAGCTGACATTACAAGGTATGCAAAATAAAATCAGGATAATCCAGGATAAAACTGCCCCAGTCAAGGGAATATTAATTCTATCCTCTTGAACTATCAAAGCACTAAKATTTCCAGAGGCAGAGTGTCTGCTGTCATTTTGGGAGTCCTGCATTTAACCTGACACAAACATGACGATGCACTTTAAGAGAAATTTTTTGCACAAGTTCTGTAAAATACATAGTGGGGAGCTCTGGGAGAAGAGAAGAGCTAATTTAAATTTTTTAAATAGAATATTCTCCTCCCCCTCTCTCCACAGTATGGCTCCAGGAGTGGATGAAGCCATATGTGAACTGAGGTTGAATTTCAAGAGCCATTTTGGTCAACGTGACAAATGTTTCAAAAACCATGAAGTGTTTTGTTTAAATGTTTCTTTTATGCCATTTTTAAGCACCTCTTGTGGTTCAAACGTCAGAAAGCAGTAACTAGTGTTAAGAAGTCAATGCCCAACATCTTTCATATAAAAGCAGCAKCTGCCTCTGCGAGTCCTTTCTCTGCTTCGTTCCAATGGAACCTTTATTCTTAAGACTTTTTCTGGTGCAAATAACCTTATTAATGCAAAAGAAAAATAATTTTGGTTTATTTCAGATTGAGCTTGGCCAGCCKGTCAGTTCAACTCTCTAACAGAATGGTCTGGTGAATGCATTGCACTGGCTCTGGCACACCTTGGCAGCACACACTGGGAACACAGGAGAGCTGGATGACTGAAGAATAAGAGAAAGAGAAATATTGCCTTTTGCTAGGGATCAGTAAGTATGTACTTTAATTCATTTAGATATCTAGAGTCTTAGTAGGGCTGTGACCAACTATATAGGCATTTTCCAAGTTGCAGGCTGAGTAGCAAGCGGGTCATAACTCCTTTCATTTTGAGTAAAGGTGCAGTTACATGTGTTGAGAGCAGTCAGTTGAGCCAGCTCCTCTTCTGGCTGCACAAGCCCAATGTGAGGGAGGGGCAGAAACCCASTGCCCGGGGTGAGAAACGATGAAAGCTCCATATTTTTTATCACAGACACAAGTCAGCTCTGATTCAGCATAACCTGAAGTCATACCCTAAGAAACACCTCAGTGGGGAAGCAGAAAAAAGTCCTTAATTTGAACAAATCCCAAAGAGAGGYCTAAGGTTTGGAAAATTAAAGAATCATTAGTGTTTTTATATGAGGATGTAAGAATCTTGTGATGACCAAGAATCTCAGGAGCTACACTCAGGCTGAAGAGGTGAGCTACAGAGGGCAAAAGAAAGTTTGAAACCTAATCTAAATGCTAATTGAAACAGATTTGTTTGTTTCCTTTTGGGACGSCTGTATCTTCAAATACTTTGCTTTCTCTTTAACATATTTCATCTTAGCAAATATATTCTTTTGTCTTTATGGTAGTTGAGTTCAGAATGGTTTCCACATGGCTGCATAAAGTCGAGGTCTCTCATTTCTTGGAAAGAGCCAGTCTCTAAACTTCACTGTGCTTTACAGTGCTTTTCTCCCCATTCCACCAATTCTATCTTGTTTGTGAAACAGAGCTTTACAGCAYCAGCCTGTGCAGCAGCACCAGCCAAGAATGCTCTCTTGGCTTGCAGTGATGTGCCACATAACATGTCTRAACCCCAAAGATTCCTGCAAATTGCTATCGCAGCTCTTTCACTGCCATGCYGATGGGCAGAGGAGCTCCTTTTCCCAGAGCTCTGGTACACARTTGTTTTTATCACTTTACTTGCCTTAGAACCATAGAATCTTTAAGATTGGCAAAGACACTTAAGATTATCCAATCTGTGGACCCCAGGGAGACATACTGCAATTACTGTATTTGAGTGTTATCTATAAGAAGGGATTTAGAACACGTAATTTTTTGTTATTTGATATGTAATAATATTGCATACATATACAATACGATATATTGTAAAATTATATATGAATGTATGTAATTTAACTATAACTCACATAATACATATTAAAGTATTAGAATAATAGAATCGTGTCTTGGAAGGGACCTTAAGGATCATCTACTTCCAATACTGCTGCCGTGAGCAGGGATGCTTTCCACTAGACCAAGTTGCTTTAAGGCCCATACAGCCTTGAAAACTTCCAAGTGCCAGACATAGACAATGTGTACCTGAATTTTTGATCACAAATTTTTGACCTTTTCTGACCAATGACAAGGCCGAACAAGAACACAGAGCTGTAGATAAGAGATTCTTATGAATATGTAAATATCCACCTTCTTCAGGGAAACGATATTTTCAGATTTGAGAACCAATATTTTTTTCCTTTTTTGACATCTCTTGCAAAATAATGTAAACTATATTATATTCTTAGCTTCTGACACCACAAATCAGTTTCTCTATTTTTATATCCAGATTTATTATATTTTATTGGTATAGCAGGCATAAGGAAGCAATCCAAATCTTTCATCCTTAAGCTGTGGGAATGAGGACACTAACAGCATCACTTTTGAGCACCTTCTTAAAACATCCTTTAAAAATTCCAGAAGTCTCACTCTAATCTGCTTGATAGAATACTGCACATAGAGGTAGAAGAAGAGGATTAAATGAAAATTGTTTAAGAATAATGAGGGAGTGATGAGTATGATTTCTAGGTACCATTTCTACCTATCATTTATTACTCCTGCAGTTTTGTTTGAATTTCAAAATTTGCATTTTGCATTGAAATTTATCCAAAGTCTCACATTTTTACAAGGAGACACTGATTTCCTTTACTGATTAGCTGAATGACTTGCTGCCACAAATCATACTCTGTGCCTGGCACAGGCCCTTTACACTGTAGCTTCCACTTCTATAATTTTCTCATTGGTAAAAATTGTATTGCTTTTCTTTAGACAAGATTGTGGAGCCTGGAGGTGGAAAAAATATATCAGTGGCAAAACCCCCTCGCTTAGACCTATCTGTTTTTCTTGTTAACAGTGCAGGAATCTGTCTCAGACATTTTTTCCCATGTATTGTCCTTGTACATTTTAATAGTTCCACAACAAGATTTGCTACTGCTTTCATCAGAAAAAAAACATTCTAAAAGGTCCTCAAGATCAAGAAATAGTTTCAAATATGTGGCCTATATTTGACATTTCTACATTTTTTTCTGGATATATTTTGCCTGTTTATATTCTGAGAAATTGCTTACCTCACTGGTATTTATTGCAAGCAGAGATATGTAGACCATTCTTGAAATAGACAGAGGAAATTGGGCTAGATTTACAGTATGCCCAACTCTATGAACCATCCAAACCTGTAATAGCATGAACTAATTTCTGCTAGCTCTGCTCCTGCCATTTTATGTTCCAGCTGCACTTGGAGGACAGGAGTGGCACACAACCCACCTTGTACAGCTACATAATCATTACTGCTTGCTTTCTTTCTTTTAGCAAATAATCTTGCAAAGATTAAATTCACAGGAATTCTCTAGTGCCATCAAAATAGGCATGTTATACCATACATAGTTTAACCTCAGCTGAGGTCCTGTATTTAGTATAGAGCRCTGTATCCTGCTGCCAAAGTACTTTCTCAATGATGCAGTAATCGAGAATTAGCAAGACAGCTGGACACAGGCAGAAGGTTTATAAAGGTTTTACACTGTTAAAAGCAATTTAAAGCCGTAATATGATTTAGACTTGGTTAGATTAGAACCTTTTTACTTTACCTAATTCAGTTACTCCCAAGTTAAAAAGAATAGTTTGAATTTTTCTACCTATTCTTTCCTGTGTAACTGAAATGGGGCTTATGAAAGGAGATGAAGTAAAATACACTGAATCTTTTCCATCATATTTTACTGGTTATTGGGTTGGAAAAAGAATGCCACCACACTAATGCAAAATAGCCATGAGATACACCTGTCTTCTGTTTGTGCAATTCCTTACCTTCTGTTTATATGTAGTGGAATAAGATTGCACTTGTTTGTTCTTTGTCTTCGAAACATCTTTGGAGAAAGGTAATCTTTGGGTTTCTGTTTCTTTCTTTCTACCTCCTTGTACTACAAGTGCAGTCTGTCACTAAAACTCACTTTCATCTCTGAAAACCACTAAAATAAACTGCCCTTCTGCTGTGGAAACAGGTAGTTTATTTGATACAGCCTGACTTTATTGTTTTATAAAACTTTGATTTTCCCATCTTCAGTTCTCTGACGGTCTGCAGGAAGTGTAAGGATCATCACCAGCAATATTGCAACTGCACAATAACAGTAGGAGCAGGTAATGCCAACAGGTCTGCAAGGAAGTGCAAGCAAGAGCACTCACCTCTGAGAATTACAATGGAGAAAGGAGGACCCCTGACTTTACAATGATGAGAATCTTGTAAATGACTCTCCAAGAGAGTTGCCTGTGTAAGTCTCAGGAACAATATTTTCTTCTGGTAACTGAGAAATTCTGATTATTTCCAAAGTAGGGATGTTGTTAGGAACTTATGTCAACAAACTCACATTAAGTGAATAAATAATGGCAGTAGGAAATAAATGGGTTTTTCTTTTTTTTATTTTTAATTTCCTAATCACACAGTGATCTCACGTTGTAACTTTCTTAGCTAAATTGGATTCTATGGTTGTCTATAAAAAAATAATTTCATGACTATAGTGGTGATTCATTTAATGAAGAAAATACATTTCATGAAAATTGAAATTGGTCTAAATTACTTTTTCTTTTTCAAATTGATTTTCTTCATGCAAATTAAAAAATCAACATTGAGTTACAATGTCATATGACATAGGACTTCAGTACCAGAAAAATCAGCTGAAAATTTTCTGAGTAGATTACTGATAAATCATGAGTCGAGGTTTGTTTAAACAGATGGTTTGCAAATTAGCTTCCAATAAGATACATAACATTCCCAAAAAGCCTAATCAAATGAATTATTACATTAAAACAAAAGCAGATTTACTGGTAGATCTATCTACTAAAATTACTCAAGGATATTTGCCATTAAAAGGTGAAGCAATGTGCTGAAAGAAGACAAAATGATTAAAGGAACAGAGAGGTGGTTTATTTCAACTTAAAAGACAAGAAATCTGTTGGGATTGATAACGTATTTTCCTCTTCTAGTGAGAAACATAGCTTAAATTCTGCTCAGTGTAGCTGCTCTGTGGGTGCTAATTTTTCTAATTATGATTCATTATCAATGAAGGACTGAGTAGAAAACCAACTGAAAGACTTTCTGATCTAAGATATGGACAACAATTACATGTTCATTGAAAATTCTTCAGGTGGATACAGAGAATTAAGACTAGGGTGGAGGATGACTGGGACTCCACTCATTTGCCATGAGTTTTTTTGCTCAAAAGACCCCTAAACCTCCCACCATATTTTAGAAATAGTTTAATATTTTGTAGTTATTGTTATTAGTATTAGCTCAACAGAAAAGAAAACCAGATTTTGGCCATATGGCTTCACAGAATACAGAGAAAGAGAGAGAACAAACATGTCCAGCACCTTGCACATGGCTTTGACTTCCAATGATTTCCCTCATGTCCTGATGTCCTTTAGCAGTCATTCCATTTTCATGAGAACCAGTGTGCCCTTGGTCTGTCACCCAGAGCTGTACCTACAGTCATAGAGTTGCCTGTTATACTCCAGGCTGGCAGAGGTGCTTCAAGGCAGAAAACCTAGAGCTCCATCATTCCTTGCCTTGCCTTGCCTTGCCTTGCCTTGCCTTCGTTTCCTTTCCCTTCTCTTCTTTCTTTTTATATGTAGGTATGCACCAGAACGGGTTCAGAGTGGAACTGTTCTGTAGAAGAAAGTCTGGGATTTTTCTCTTACTCGGTTAAGTATTTCCCAAAGAAGTCAGTGAGCATTTTACGTCACTGGCTGGGCAGGATGATGAGATGGTTCTCATGGTTTCTGAAATTCCTGTTCAGGATGCCAGTCTTAAAGACCTGCCACAGTCTTTTATATTCTTAATATTTTCTCTCTTTTCTCAAAGTCCTGGCAAAAAGCACAAGTTTTAATTTTACAAGCAATTTTGCTAATCTCTTAAAAGATTTCTTATTATGTGCTTTTAAAATACGCTACTCTGTTATTTTGATACTATTCTGCTCTCATTTCTGTATGGCTGCTGCACAATGAAATCTAAATTGCTTTTACAATTCAGTCTTTATTATTGTAAACACAGTGGACTGACTTTCAAATTTTTTCCCAGTTTACCCATTAAATGTATTTAAACACATTTTAATGTCACACAGAAATGTGTTTGGATTGCCTGAGGTTTTGCTTGTCTATCGATGAAATGCTACCTAAATGTATTCAAATTAGTTTAAATACACACACACATTGCCTGGAAAGAAAATTTCAGAAATCTCTTGTTTAACAATACTGATATACTTTACAGCTAAAAGTTCTGATTTTCATTGCAAAAAGATGTGCTTCTGAATTAAAATATTTGAAATAAAGAAGTTATATATTTATGGTAAGTTCAGAAGAAAGAAGTCAGGAAAAAAACTTTAATAGAATTTCTCAGGGAACATATTTTAGTTAGAAAAGATCAATATTTGGAGTCCATTCTGGATAACAATTTAAAACTAAACTGTATAAATTGGATCAGAATAGCACAGAAAAAATCCTCGAGTCTGATCTGTGCATTAGCAGACATCACTGATCATACTGGACTTTTAATCTCTGATGTCTACAGTTTTGCTATAGGGAATCTATTCTGCCACGTGTTTGATACAATAGTGTTGGAAGCTCCTCTACTAATGGATGTGAAAAGAAAGGGCAAAGAAAACAATAATAGTAATACTACTGACAACAAAAGCAACAATAATAATAATARTAGTAGATAAAGACTCTTCTTGAGGAAGTCCTGATGCAATTGGAGAAGATCAGTGCAAGAAATTCTTCCTGAATATTCACTGTCTTTACAGAGATAGCAAATTGCAGAGCTTTTTTATTTCTCACTGCTGATGCATTATTTTCTCCCATGCTGTGTTTTGCAGCATTTGAAGCCAGAAGACAAATCTCCACAGCATGAATAATGTATATAGATTTTTTTTTATGTTTAAAAGCAACCTACCTCCACTGGTGACTGGGCATATTGCAGGTGGATGATAATTTCAAAACCATAACATTTACGTAATTACCAGTTATAGGGCTGTATAAGTAAACATTTCAGTTTTTGCTTCTCCAATTAGAAGTGTAAAAACAGATGTTTCAAAAAAAAAATAAATCTGTGATTATCACAGTTAATTAACTTACATGAAAGACAGAAAGATAAAAGCTGATTTGGGTCTCAGAGAATTTGCAAACCTATTCTATATGTACTGCAAAATGACAGTGGCAATGACATACAAAAGTTTGACAGATGCAAACACAATACGGTTCTAATTTTGAGGTAGAGCAATGTGCCTTGGACTGAAGGAGTGACTTCAATGAGAATATAACAAATATTTATTGTGAGCAGTATTTTAACATCATTTCTTGGTCAGAAAAGGGAAAGGCTGTATTCCTTTGGGTATCTGGGTGCATGCTTTAACCATCCTTTTGTTCTATTTAATATTTCCCCCTCATTATCTTGACTGTCCAGATAGTAAAAATATCTATTCATAAGAACACATTCAGCAATTATTTGTTTCTAAACCCAAACTCCATAACATGAGCAGTACCTTGTCTCCCCAGAGAAAGGTTTAGAAGTTTTCAAAGAAGGCACCTGTGTCCTAGAAAAGGCTCATCCATTAGTGCCAGGAGGAAAACAACCCTGGTTTCCCATATCCTGTAATCTTAGTAAGTATCTAGCTGACAAAAAACAGCATGTAGGAGACATAATGAAATGTGGATGATCTAGGAAAAAAAAAAGTTGTAATTAGCAGAAACTGTGGTGTTTACAAATTGCAAAGCACAAGAAAGTTGTAGCTTCAGAAATGCAAATATTTCTCTCTGCCCGCTTTAGTATTTAAACAGGATCCAGCCAAAATCCATTTTTTTGACATGCACAGTCTGCAGGTAGGACAGGATAGCATGAGAAGGATCCTGTGGAAGGCTCCCTGTTGACTTTGATTTCTTTCTTTTCCCAAATCTTTGTCTCTGAGTAACTCCAATTGAAGCAGCAAGTCCTTCTTTCATTACCCCTGCTAAAGAGAGAGCAGAGGAAATATGTGAAATTTAGCTCTCCAAAGAGGTGAGTCAACTGAAGTTTTATGATGTGTTTTATTTAATTTGTAAATCAATCAATTATCTATTAGGAAACACTCTACATTCACAAACAAAATAGCTGTCTCTCAGGTTGGATTTCTGGATCGTACCCAGGGTGGTTTACTGAGTTTCAAAATTTTCGCCACGCTTTTAAAACGCCTCTCATTTTCACAATGGTTTTTAAAATCTCATGAACTTTACAAAAGATGTGCAACTTTTACCACGAGTCTCAAAGTTCTTTGGTGATAAAACCTGCAAGGGCAGTTCATGTTCTCCTTGAGGTGCTCAGCGCCTGCTCTGTTATAGTTKACTGATACTGGCTGCAGCGTAGTTCGCAGCCACCACATTCCTGTTACTCTCAGAAAGGCTGCTGTACCCRGGAGCACCTACTCTGGGATTTCTGGAGAGTGAAAATTTTATATGTATCTGAAAGAAAGGATGATTTATAGTAAGTCATGCTCTAAAAGGCAGTAAATATGTGTGTAGCTGACAGAGTCTGGGGAAACACTAAATAAGAAAGAATCAAAGGAAAATGATGGTTGAAATAATATATACATCAAATATTTACCACTTAYGGAGGTAAAATAATCATTACATTTTCAGAATCCTAGGCTTTTCAGATCTATAACCACTTCTAAATATCTATAGGTTTTGAAATTTATCAAAATGTTGTATTAAATATTAGCTGGGATACGGCTTCAATAACGTCCACTGTGGTTTACTAGGTAAAAATGTTAACATCACTTATTTTTAATAATTACACTAATCTCAAAGATGTACTGCTGCTTTGTTAATTTCTAGTGTGAAATTGATAAAACTGATTCAAGCTGATAAAGGAACAGGAGGGTCAGAGATAATTAAAAGGAAATAAAGGATTCCTGAGCCTCTTTATATTGTATTAAATAATAATAATTTCAGCCGCAGTAATTCAATATGTCACTAACCTTGCATGTTTTTTGATACACCAATTAAAAGTAAAATAACATGCTTCATGGAAAATAAAAGCAAAATAGATATCAAAGCAAGAAAGGTAAATGTTCAGTGAAAGATTTCTAGCCAGAAGACTGAGAAGAAAAAAAATCTGTCCTCACTTCGATTAAGTTAAAATGGAACTTCTGTAGCATAAATTGTCTTGGAAATCTTCATAACCTGTTGATCTCAAATTTTGGGGATGCATATTGGATTCTCATGCTGGTTTGGTGTGAAGGATTGTTCTTATTTTTTGGTGAAAAGCTTATTTATGCAGCGATAAAACTGTAATAGTTTTATTTCTGTCAGTAGGGGTTAAAAAATGGCTAAGCAAATAGATTGCAATCTGTGTTACACACTGTCGTGGTTTCAGCTACAGTAGAGTTAATTTATTCTCAGTAGCTGTTACAGTGTTGTGCTTTTGGATTTGGAGTGAGGATGGTGTCGGTAACACATTGTAGTTTTGGTTTTTTCTAAGTCATGTTTATCCTAATTCAAGGACTTTTTTTCTTGTCTCATTCTCTGCCCGTGAGGAGGTACACAATGGAAACTGGGAGGGAGCACAGCTGGAACAGCTGACCCCAACTGACCAAAGGGATATTCCACACCATAGGATGCCATGCCCAGTATATAAACTGAGGAGTTACCTGATCTGGGTTTGGGAAGGGGGTTTGGCATTGGTCAGTGGGTAGCGAGCAATTGCATTGGGCATCTCTTGTTTTTACATTTTTATTCTCATTATTATTTTATTTTACCATTATTACATTTTTATTATCATTATTATGTATTTTACCATTATTACTGTACTTTATTTTCAATTAATAAATTGTTATTATCACAGCATACAAGTTTTACTTTGATTCCCCTCCCCATTCCACTGTGGCAGGGGTTGGGAGGAGAGAGGGGGGTTGAGTGAGTGGCTGCATGGTGCCTAATTTCCAGCTGGGTTTAAACCATGAAACATGCTTAATGACGGACAGGAGCAAAGTTAAATAGAAGGTTGTCAAACTGCAAAACTTTATTTGTTTATTTTCATATATTAGTGCTGTGCTTCCTCCTGATTAAAACTACATTTTCTTTTCTCCCTATAGATTTCCTTATTTTTGACAAGTATTGGGGTGCTTTCAACCATAGGGTAATATAGACCAGAAGTGATTAAAGAGGATCATCTAATTTAGGTGTCTACTCAAAGTAGGGCTAAATTCAAGGTAAGGTAAGATTGCTCAGGGCCCTGCCTGGACAAGTATTGAGTTATTTCCAAGACTGGGTGTTCTACTGCTTCTCTGTGAGCCCATCCCCATGCTTGGCTACCCTCACAATCACTGTTCTTTTTTTGCAGCTAGCCTTAGTTTCCCTTGCTGCAGCTTATGACCACTGTATCCTGTCTTTCACTGTATACTTATACTAAAAGTTTACCTTCATTTTCTTCATAGCCACTTTTTTGTAGCTGAAGTCTAAAACTGGATCCTTCATTAGCCTTTTCTCCAAGCTGAACAAACCCAGCATTCTCATCCTTTCCTGATATGACATGCATTTCCCCCCCGCCCCCTCCATCATTTTGGTGCCCTTGTGATGGGTTCTCTCCAGGTCATTGCTCTCTGTTGTACAGAGGGAACAATATTCCAGTTGTGGCATCGTGAATGCCAGGTAGAGAGAAATAATCACTTCCCTCAGTCTGCTAGCTATAAATTTTTGCTAATGCAGCCCAATATTCAGGAAGCCTTCATTATGAACCGACCAGACTAATTTTCTATTAACTGGATTCTCTATGTAGAATTCAACCTTATGGTTTTTCTATTAACTGGATTCTCTGTGTAGAATTCAACCTTACAGTTATCACAGGAGATTTGCTGGAGCTGTTACTTAAATACCTTAACTTCTATAATATTAAACATGTTAAAGTAGCGGCAAGAGTATTTACACACTTCCTACTAAAAATGTTTACCCATTATTAGACACATATATTTGTTTTCTTATGGTTTGAACATCCGTTGGAATTATCGAGCATAACCGTCAGCTCTCAGTTTATACAAAGTRTACATTCATTCCTTTGTGCAATCAGGTGACTGAAACAAGAACAGCCTCCACCCAAAACACAGATACTTATCAAGAGGTGAGATAATTCATAATCCAACATTGTATTGTTAGTTTGTAAGTACTTGGAAAAGAAGCATCAGATATATGAGTAAAGCCACAAGAGGAGCAGCAAAGACGAAATCAAAGATCCAGTGGGTATATATGGCAGAGAAAGGCCTGTACAGAGATGTTTCAGTTTCTTTGTCTTGAGAGAAATTATAACATAAAGAGTGAGAGTAAAACATTTAGAATATACCAAAAGCATACTACTAGAAAGGATGGCTTTTTTCCAAACATTAGTCCTTGGTGATAAATATACCCCTATTTGGTTTTTATCACGATTAGAAAGACATGACTTTTATGGGAAAAAAGTAGTTCTTTTTATAGTGTAAAGCCTCTCAAGTGTCTAATTTGCTTGAAAAGCAAATAACTTTACAATCTAACAGATGGCGAGCTTCAAGGAGAATCTACACACCAATAATGTACCAATTTAAGTAGCCATGTACTAATGTTGTACAAATGCACTGCTCCCAGGATCTTGGTTTTAATCAGATGGTTTGATTAAACAAACCTTCAGCTGGTAATCTTAAATTGGTCTGAGTGGCTCATACAAGTATTTTTAATATAGTTAAAAATTCTTAAAGCAAAATTGACATAAGGATCTGGGATTGAAGAGCCCACACCAGAAGTCTGATCTGATTTCCAACAGAAACCAGTTTACCTCCTTTGACTGTAGAAGGGAATAGAGCAATGAACAGAGACATAGCTGTCTAGGCTGAGTCAGATGAATCAGATACATGAATGAAGTCACTCAGTGACTTGTCTGGAAAGAATGCAATTTCCTTCTACTGAAAATGAAGTCCCTTTCTGCTTAGATACTGAGGAAGGGTTACATATATCCTTAAGGTGATAAGGTTTAGTGTCTAAGGCATCCAGCAAGCATGTGTGCTGTGCAAGGGAGTAGAGACATCAGCCTGATAAACAGGGCTTTGGAAATGACATAGGATCCTTGTGGTACCACATTACGACCCTTGTATATCTGAGWTAATGGCTTAGAGCTTTTCTTTTTTACATGTATTCCTGTAGCACACCTATTTATAAACCATGCACACGTAGTAGGAACCTTCTGAATATTCCCTCTCCTTTCCTCTACGCCATGCTACAGCAATGAAGTTAAAGTGCAAGTATGAGTGCAAGTATTTAATGTTTTCATAGAACTATAATACTTCAGCTGTCCTGCTTCCCTTTTCAGCCTGCCCCTTTCCAGTCTCTGATGGGCCATGTTCATGTAACGTGCACATGAGAGTGTGCATATAAGTGAAATACCTTTGTTCTAGGAATGCACCAAGTAAAGAACAAAGCTTTGTTTATCAATACTTTATGAGTCCACAGTATTATAATCTCAAATTTAAATAAAAGTTGAAAGTATGATGCAGGGCAATTTAGAAGGGAAAGGAAGGGAGAAGAGGGAAGATGGTCTTTAATGTCAGTTCCAACCCAAACCGTTCAGTGATTCTATGAAAACAAACATGAAGACATGCAGAAGAGAAGCTTCTTTCCTTCCTTTCTGCATGGGTGGTGGCTCTGCACTGAATTACATTGGTGCCACATCCTTATGCCAAGATGCATGATACAGATACGCTCATGTCAAAAAGAGAAGAGCAGGGATACACCCTGACACACCTATACTCCTGTTCCCTTTTGCAATTTCTGTACTTTTCAATGGTAGAGGAGTGAGTGAGAAGCTGGGGCACCATATGCCACTGAGGGGTGTGTGATTGGCAACTGTACAGGAGCTATGCAGAGATGGAAAGTGGGGTGGTGATGGAAGACCAAGCCCTGGTAGCCTGACCTTTTTTCCTCCCTGGTAACAGTTGTGACAAAAGGACTGGTTGGACTACTTAGCTAGTATTTAGGAGTTCTGTCTTTACATTTAATATGAAATTTAAAAACCAAATTCCCAAGCCAATGCCACAACCAGTATTCTGAGCGCTGGTATTCTGAGCTCATTTGCTTTTTGTTGATGCTCCCCTACTCTGCATCAAGCACTGCATTTGCTAGCTATTTAAGGCACACAGGGGAGATAACAAACATTCTTTTAAATCCATGCTCTGGATTTGACCTCTGTTTCAGATGGATCTGAGTGTTGATCTCCCATCTCCTAGGTGATTATTCTAACTGCTGCACTCTGTGGTGTAGGACCACCAGCAGTGTTGTGGATCTATTTCCTTCATCCTCATCAAATATCTTGCCCAAACCAAGATATTTTTACAGTGCTGAAGAATTATTTCAAAATTAAACTGTTGCTTTGAAAATATTAATAATTTTTTATATTGACTGAAAAAATCACTATTTTCCATTAATTCAGTATAATTTCTAGTCCCTCAAAACATTTCTTTTCTTTTTCTTTTGCTTGACAAATAGATAATTTTGCGAAAAGAGTTTCACTCAGCTGTACTAATACTAGTTGACTAATTTCCTAATAGACTAGTTGACTAATAGACTACTAATTAACTAATACTAGTCAATTTTTGAGTCAAAATGAGTTACACTATTGATTTGATAAATCTAATAAAGATCTAATTAAAGCCAGAATTTTTACAGCACATTTTGGTTGAAGTCAAGCATTCCATGCTGTTTCTCCAATACCTGTAAACGTGTCTGAATAAAAAAATTCCAGCCACAAAGGCTATCACAAAGTACTGACCAAAACCTGCTCTCATTTATGGAACTTTGACACTAGGTAGGTTGCATCTGGGCAAACAAGAAGAATGTCTTAGCCTGGACTGAACTTAGCTTACTCTTTTCCAGAGGCAGATAAAATATAAGCCTTCAGGATATCCTTCTGAGTAAAAATGTTTTGGAGCCTGCTTTTCCTGTTGCTAGGATCATGAAACGTCCTTGCTTAAGACAAAGCTTATAGATTCTAAAAAAATATTTATTTCCATAAAATAAAGCAAAGATTTAAATAAAATTTTAACCTTATTTGGCTTTTTAATTAGAAATATGAAGTATCAACAAGGTTTGAAAACTGCTGTATGTGCCTTGCTCAAAGTTCTGAGTTAATCTGAACCCAACTTTATTTGTGAAGAGACTGATGATTTTGAATGCAAATCGTCATGGAGCATAAATTCAAAACCTGGGGAACATAACCACTGCTGCCTAATTTTCACTACTGCTTAAGTCTAACACTCAAAGTTAAACACAGAAATAGAAGTCAGAGCAAACTAAAAGAAAGAAGGAGAAAAAAAGTGCAGTTAAGCATACAGACCAAAACCAATCTTATTGACTAACGGATTTTACCAAACTATCAAGTTGTTTGGGGTTTTTTTTAGCAAACAAAAGTGTCTGTAAGTTATCTGTTTAATATAAAATATCACTGTTACTGATATGAATGAAAAAAATTATTCCCAGGCAATTACACACGTTGTGCTAAACTTTTTTCCCTATATCAAACTACACCTTGTGAAATAGAATTGTAGAATCATAGAGTGGGTTGGGTTTGAAGGAACTGTAAAAATTATCATTTCACCCACCTGCCATGGGCAAGGACACCTTCCACTAGACTAGGTTGCTCAAAGTCCCATCCAACCTGGCCTTGAACATTCCCAGGGATGAAGCATCCATGGCCTCTCTGGGCAACCTGTTCTGGTGCCTTGTCACCTTCATCATAAAAAATTTCTTCCTTGCATCCAATCTAAATCTACCATATTTCAGTTGAAAATCATTATCCCTTGTCTTGTCCCTATAGGCCTAGGTAAATAGTTTCTCAAAAGTACTGAATGCCAAATTGCATTAACGTAGTTGTTAGTATGGACTTCAGCCCAAATAAATCAGATTAAGCTGTAACACATTTTAAATAATGTCTCAGGAAGCTGTAAAGAACAGTTGTAAGAATGGAAATTTCCTCTTCTTGTAAAACACATATATCCCAGCTCAGGAGCATTTCTATGTTAGCCTGGACTTCTTAGTCCTCTGAGGAGCAGAAAACAATTGTGGGATGCAGATTACACAAAGGATGTATTTCTTAGGTAAATTTGATCTTTAGAAAGATCAGTAAGTGATTTACCAAGGCATGAATCAATAGATGTAAATTTCATTAACCACAGCAATAACAAAAGTTGTGAATATACTTCCAGTCTTTCTTAATTTTTCCTCCAAAGTGCTTTCTACTGTGTCAAGAATCCCTCAGCTGGTGTTCTTTGTTTCATTTGAAAAGGACTTGTCACACACCACAGATGAAAGTTCAACATTTGTGCCATGGACCTGTCATTTATAAAATCAGTATCCAGGTGCTGTCAGTTGTTCTGCTCTGTTATTAGCTGAGACTTAACCAGTTGCTCAAAGGTGAATAAAATACTGATGTGTAAGAGGTTTGTCCTGATACGTGCAGTCATGTAAATCTAAGTGTATGGTCTAATATCAAGTAGAAACCCTCAAAACTGAAGTCAGCGAGGTCTTTTCTGTATTCTGTGTTACAAGTGAATAAAGAAAGGAATAGCTGAGATAAGTTGTTGCAGTGAGAACCTGAACTAAAATCAGAGAAACAGGATACATTTCTTCGAGAAAGACAAGATATTGCAATTCAGCTCCTCTTGACAAAGCCATTCAGTGGCATTTGCCTTCATTATGAAAGGAAAACATTAAAAAAATATTCAGTTGAATTAAAAATTATTATTCAGTGTAGCTATCTGTGCAGACAAAGTAAACCGCTGGAATGATGTTCAAAATGAAAGATTAACAGGAAATATTTGACTCCTTGAAAGCATCAGTCACAAATTTCAAGCAATTCTCTGAACTCACTCTAGTTGCTGAAGAAGAGCACACTGCATGCTGAATGTTATTGCATTGATCAATGCTTAAAATCTTGACCCTAGCAAGGTTTAGAGTAGCTTAGCAGAAACAGAAGTCAATAAATGTCTTTGTCTACACTGGAAAGCCCATATATATTCAGAAGGAAAGTGATTCTACTTGATATTAGATGAATTTTCTTGTCTAAACAAAAAGTATAAGGACTCTTCATCTCTGAGCAGTACAATCAGAGATGAACTGCATGTTGGTAAGCTTCTGCAGTGTGAGTTTCTAGGATCTGTAGAAGTGAAATGGACATGACAGAAGAACAAGTGCAAAAAGTATCTGCAATTTCAGGAACAAGCCCACATGTTCAGATACACAACAGTGAGATACAGACTGACTAAATATATCAATTAAATGCTTTGGAAGTGCAAATTACCTTTGTCTAATATATGTGTATATATATACACATATATATGTTTAGATATATATACTAGAAATATCAATACAGATGTAGAATTAAATGTAAGTAAGACAGATTCTACCACTTCTTTTTTGACTATGACCATCAAAATATGTTAAAATTGTGAAAACATGGGATGTACATGTACATCACAGAAAAACAAATAGTGTCACCAGCCACATGGACATCTTATAAGGACACAACCCCTCGGAAACTTTGTAACAAAAATTAAGTCTATGTTTTCTAGCAGTTTGCTCAATAATTCCTGTAATGTTGTCCTGGTTTCAGCCAAGGACAGGGTTATTTTTTTGCAGTAACGATAAGAGGGTGCAGCCTGGAGCCGTGTGGGCCTGTCTAGGTTGTTATTCTGTACCACAACAACTGCTTAAGAGTAGGAGTTTCAAAAGTATTCTAGGGTGAAGCTTTTAAAAACATCTGTCTTCCAAGGACCACAGCAGAGGTCACTTCAGACGAATATGTGCTGCTCAAATCTGGTGTTGAGGTTTGAATTTACAGGAGGTGAGTATTGTAATATGCACAGGATATGACTGGTTTCACTTTGTTGGGTATAGGAATGGTTCTACACAACCGTTTCTTAAACTGGCTTAAGCATTCTCATCACAGCCTAACACCACTTCTTTGGTAAATTAAAATTGTTTTGTTTRTAGAGAAAAATAGACTGATGAACTGATCCAGCTAAAGAAGAGAAAGGAATTATGCAAATAGAGGAAAGGAAATAAATTTAGGAAGGGAAGGAGACAGTGCGGAGGAAAGAAGGGGCAAAAAAGAAAAAAAGAAAGAAAAAGGAAAAAATGGAAGATAAAAGGAAAGGAAAAGAAGAAAGAAAAAGGGAAGATTGCTAAAAAGATTAATTTTCATTTGTCCTGGTTTCCAGGTTCAGTTCAGTACTCACGCAGCTGTGCCAACACATTTTAAGGAGCAATTCAAGGGCAGAAATAACTGACTGGAGTGTGAGAAGAGAGGAGGAGTGTGTTAACACCATACTGCTGCTGAAAGAGATGCAAATTAGATCCAATGTCAGGCTCAGCAATTTACAACAAGGAACAGTGTTGTCTTGCTTTAGTTGGGACTGCACAAAAGGACTGGCAAACAACTGGCACCTGGCAGCTTCAGCGGCAGCTGGCTGATCATTTTGAAAATATTGGTGATACTTGAACAGAGGCAGCCAAAGAAGGAGATGAGCTCTGAAGCAGTTTTGGAGACCCACGCCTCTGTGACTTTGGTGTACATAAGCATAGATGTGACAACTTTTAGCACCTGCACACAGGAACTGCAGAGCTGTTCTCCTCTAAGTAGGTCAGAATGACTGAGCACAGCAAGCCTCCTAACACATGCTTTCCCTAGAAATATTTCAGCAGCAGAGTGTTCATAGTTTGTTTACTGATAAAGCATCTCTGGTTTGTATGCGATGTTGTAGGCAAATCTCAAATTTATAAATTCACACCAWCTCTCCAGTAAATCAGCTATCCCTGTTAAAAATGCAGTTTTGCTGAGGCAGTGATGTCTGTGTTGGGGCTTTTCTCAGCAAAGCTTTTGGTCAGGAGTGGGCACATCTCTGCTTGCTTTGCGTCTTAGCCAAAGCCACAGGAGTCTACAGCACACAGCTTAGGCACAGTTCTGTTGTAATGTAATTGATTTTCACTTGTACTGAATGTCCTAAAGATGCATTTCCCCAGCTGATTTTGGGCAGTGCTTTGCTTGGGGTTGTGAGAAAAGTACGTAATTTGGGATTTATATTACCAGAAATATTAACTGCTATCAAGTAAATTCACTAGAGAGGGAGCAAAACTGGATTTCACCAGTGAAGAAGGGGGCAGACACACTTGAGAAAATTTGCTGTAACAGATGAAGAATATTTTATCAGTATAACAGCTCCAGCATTGTAGCATCTTAACAGTGGGAAACAAAACATCAGATAATTTACCGGTATTGCAACAGCAGCACACATTTTGCACACAGGCTGGGTCTAAGCCATTTAAACGCTTTATATGTACAGGCACACAGGATGTGATTTTTCTACAGTTTCTAGAGTTTCTAGATGAGCAGAAAGAGATCATTAAAGGAAATTATGATCTTTGAAGTACTTTTTTCTGATTGATTCTGTGAAACTATGCACCTGTGTATATGTGCCTGTGTGAAGAGGTGTGATATATTCCAGTAGGCACCCTAAGGAAACCAGGCGGCTTTTGCTGTGACTTTTTTCTGTGCTAGTGAGGAATACCTGGTAGTTCTCTCCCCCTTTTTTGCCACCTTGGTGCTTGAACGGAGAGGGGCATGAAGGGGAGTGGCTGTGGAGTAGGCACCACACCTCCTTCCTTGCAATGCCTGTGGAAACAGTAGTGAAGGGGGAGGTTTCTGTCCTCTTACTGAACCTCAGGGAGCCACAGTCACAGCACTCATGACAGGTCAAAATGAGACTGCTCCTTTCCAGATGTGTATGGTGCAAAGCAAAATCGGAGTATAYACCTCAAAAAATATGGGCACTGAGGTGAGCGTGCCTGCCACAGGACGAGTAGATACAGCTTCCCTGGAGTAAATGTAAATTTGKTTTTTTTCAAATTTTGTTTTTGTTCTTATCCTGACTCCAGGGCATCTTTTGGCTCTGTGATGGAGAGACATTAAAAAAACCTTGGAATCTGCTGAGGTCTCTACTGGTTCTCCAGATGTGTCTCGTCAGGAGGCCTTTTTTTCTGCGTTGTTGAGCCTCTGGGCCTCTTTGCTCTTCCTCAACACTCAGCAAAACCTGCTTCCCACGCCAAAGGCTTGCATAGCTTGTGAGCCAAAGGTACATCATCAAAGGATTCCCCCTCCAAGTTGCTCATGTTACTGTGCAGGACTGTGTATGGAGCAGTGGGTCTGATGTTTGGATTTTACTGTCTTTTTTTTTGTCAGTTCAGTATGGAAACGTGAGTGTTGCTCAAGTGTCTGTTAAGGTATCGCAGTCTCCTACAGCCATGTGGTACCACATTTGTTAGGAACACAATTTCTGGCTTCATTAAAACTCTTTAGAATGTTTGTCTGTTTTTAAATGCCTTCAGAGAAATCAATCAATCAATTTTTTTTAATATATAAGTTTAATTAGTGTGTTGGTCCTGACCTTTGTAGCCAATTTTGATTTTGATTTTTGATTGTAGGTCTATAAGAGAAAACTAAGAAAAAAATTTAATACATAGGTCCTAAACTTTTTATTTATCCATAAATTTCCAAAATGTTTAACATAGCACACAACAGGAAGAAACCCCTATTTTTTTATTGCTCAGGAGATAAAGGAGTGCAGGAGTTAAACTTAGGTATTCAGTTCAGAATTTGCAATATTCCTATCATTCTCAAAAACATAGAAATACCTTACAGAGACTTCCACAGACCCTTTCAGTTCTTCCCCATAGTTTCTCCCATGAGGTCTTAATGTCTGATCTGAATTTTCCTTGCCACATAAACCTCTCTACTGTATTTTTTATCTGTGAATTCTGTTATTCTTTGCTGATTCTTTCATTCGTTCTTCCAGTTCAGTACTGAGTAATGGATGTAATATTTCTTCCCAGCTCTCTACAGCCTTTCACTCAAAAGAAAGACAAATCTATAGGCAACTGCAATCATAGTTATGTGATTAAAGAATTTGCCCAAGGGGAAGAAAATGGGACTCAGCTTCTTGCGTTATCACAGATCCTGCAGTACTGATGGTGAACTGTGCAGGCCCACAGCCCACAGTTTAGGCTCTCATTAAAAGCTTCTTGTTCTACTCAACTACAAACCTAACCTCTCTCCTGCATTCCCCCTTTCATGCTGGCAAGTTTGCTGAGAGTATGCCTTTGAAGTTGAGGTAGACAGTGGAAATGAACAGGGGAACCAAGCTTGCTGCTGTTGATGAGACTTAAATTAAGACAGAAGCCAAGCTGTTGTCAGTCATGTCAGCAGTGATTTACTCTTAAGACTTTGCAGACCTAAAATTCAGGCATCTGAGGAAACACAGGAATGAGAAATGAGGTGCTGATAGAGTCTGGGCACCTCCAAAGATTAAGCAGGAGCTTTCAAGAACTCAGTTTTAGGTTCTTAAATTCCAAGTCTCACTTAAAAATATCATCACCTTTCTTGACCCGGGCCTCATGATAGCTGTGTTTCTGTGACTGCCTGTTTGGAAAGGGATTTGCAAATATCTACACTCCGAAGTATCTCTTAAGTGAGATAATAGCACTTGAATATTTTATGTGGTCTGAAGCTGAGTATTATCACAGAAGCTGAGAAGAGCTTGGATAGTCATCTTTTCCAAACTGCATGTTCAAATGAAAAAAATGCTTCAGACTTCACTCATAACTAGCTTTATTTCATTCCTTGATTAAACAGTCTAACCTGTAGACTTACCATACAAGTAGAGAAAACAAGCCTAAACTGCAGAATCCATAGCTCTGTGAATGTGAGATTCTCAGTAGGAAAAACAGGGTATATGTGGAGGTTATCCTTTCAGGAACAGACATCATTTGAAGAGAACTGTTTCAGGATCACATTTCTGGATGTAGTCTCTTTAATGTTGCCATGACTCATTCTGCAAACATTTGGCACGCATTTTACATTACATATGCTGAAATATATGACTTACTTTAAAACTGAGAAGATGTTAAAAGTTGTGAAAAGCTCAGGTATTGCAAAAGGGTAGATTCCAATAAAGCACTGAGGAACTTGAGTTTTTATGAAAACAAAAGGCATATTTTTATTACTAATCTGTAAAACTGAGTTCAAAATTTTTTAACATGTCTTTATTAAATGTCTGGAATTTCCATCCTGGAAATACTACAGTCTCCTTCATGCTGACCTCTTTGCAATCCTGTGTGTGGTCCCAACTAGAACCCCATCAGGAAAAAACCCAAACAGCTGGGGAGAAAGAGCAACTCATGCAGTTTCCATTCTCAGAAACTGGTTAGTCTGGGATACCTAGAGAAGGCAGTACTCAGATCTCATTAAATATTTTTATATGTTATACAAAAATAATATCTCCTGAAATTCTCTAAAACTTTTCTTGAAGGATGTATACACATCTCTTAAATATAATAAAAGAGGTTTTTTACACCAAACTRCTTGTGTTCCTATAATGCTATTTACAACTTTTATAAATCCTTCAAGTGACTTTGTGGCTTTTAGGCAGATTTTCTGTAGTTTGTTCTGAAACAAACAAAAGATTGAGTCTTGTAGATAGAAATGTGCTAAAGATGCTGTGACTTTCTAGGGAGGAACAAATAAGCAAATGAAAGTTTACAGTGAACTTTAATTAGTTAACCATTGTTTTGTATCAAACGCTCTGCTGGTTTTATAATTTAGTTTTTGTTGCCTAGTGATGTGATGATACTTCTTTTCATGGAAATATTCTACTGATTAAAGTGCAAGCAAGGAGGAGACTGGTTCAAGTCTCCAGTTCATTAGAAATTTTGGTTTAGTTCTTATACCTCTAAAAGGATCACTGAAAAGTAGCCAGTAAGGCCAAGCAGAAAAGGAAAAAAGCCTCCAGAAATAATTTTTAAAAAAAAAGCCTTTTAAGGCAATGTAAATTTAAAATCATRATAGGGAAAAACAGAAAGACGAGCAGATTGCCAAGTGAAGAAGAGCTGTAATAGCAATTTCAAATGTATCRGAATGAGGAAAACTGGCAAAAGTTCCTTAAATAATTAAAGGCAGGAGGGTCAGTGCAGAATATCTAGAATTATTTGCATGGCTGTACATTGTCAGAGGGGTGATTTCTAGAGAGAAATGGAGGAGTCTCACAGCATGGTTTATGAGATATGTGACCCCATCTGACAGCTTGTAGTTTCCAAGCAGAAGAGTCTACTTGTATCACACTTCTGTTTCTTTACCTCACTTCTGTCTGAGCACTCCCACCATCCACCTTGTACTAGTGCCTTTTCCCATCAGTAATTTTCATGAGCACATAACATGCCTTGGTGTCAGCGYCCAAAGAGAAAGAGAAAATTAAAGTTTGACTCTTAAAAGGGATGTTGAGAGTGGAGGAATGTAAATTCCATGCAAACTGACCAATAAAAAAAATAAAATAAAATAAATTGAAGTTACAGACAGAAAAATGTATAGGATATAAAAGGGAAAAATTTCTACATTTTTTGCGAAAGAAAACTAGACCTTGCAAATCTCTCTCTTAAAATATACTAGGGAAATAAATAGAGAACATCCACTTCGAACCTGTATTTTCACAAATGCTTATTTCTAGGTACATTATCAAATTCTCCTAAAAACCCATGAATGCGAAATCATTAAAAGATCTCTTCTTCTAATTCTGATAGAATAGTAGATAAGTACACTATAATTCAAAAAGAAAAACTATTCCTATCACCATAATAAAGAAGCACAAAGTTGAATTATTTAAGAACAAAATCTGAAAATCGTGGTGGATCATAAGCCTCTGAAACACATTAGCTAAACATTGATTCAGAAAAGCAAGCTAATTATTGAAAAACAGTGAGATAATATAGGACATTACTGTATTACTAAACACATTTTGATCTGAAAGCTTCAAACTGAGATTAGATGTGAGGAACTAAYATTTTTTAGAAATGCATTTGTTTATTAAATAATAAATTAAATAATAAATTMAATAATAAATTCAATAATAAATCCAAGTTTTAGAACAATGTAATTCTTCCAAAACTACAGTTATACATTACAACATGCATTCAAGTTACACATTACACATACATTCAAGCAGAAAACAAAACAAAAAGGAAAACAAAACAATTTGACAGGTTTCTCGGGCTGTAGGTTAATAAATGCTGTAAATGAGCCTAAGCCTGGTGCAGTGCTGAATGAGGAGTGCCATTGTGCTGGCTGTTCTAGCCTAGGCACTCCCTCCCCTGCTCTGGGCACCCCTGAGCATCTGTACAGTAGAGGGCAGGATTAAATAGCATCTTCTTCAGCGATGTTTCAACTCAGGTTATTTTACATTGATCATGATCATGATCATGAGTTCCAAGCACAGGTGCTTGCTCAGGCTTTGTTTTGACAGGAGGCCAAGAGACGGTTAATGTACRTCTCTGCACCTGTGAATTTAAAAGCCTTCCTAAATCTACCACTTTATAAGTATCCCCATAAGCAGCTGCRCCAGCCCAGACCATTCCAGCTCAGAGAAAAAGCCTGCATCTAAACTACTTCGAGCAGCTAAAAGAGCCAACATAGACATTTCTTCAGATACCTTCTGTACTTTATTTTTACTGTTAAATTGCTATAATTTTAGGAAGAAGTCTAATTTCTCTTATAGGACCAGCACTCTGCATAGAATATATTAGATTTCTTAATTTCACAGAGGGTTTTTGCACACTACAAGATTAGCAGAAGGGTAGGGGTGAGGATGCTGTAGACTAATTCTGAGTAGGGACCGCTGTCACAAAAAATTCTCTAAAATAYCTGGTGTCTCTTATAGCAAGTGAGAATTTTAATAACATTTACCATATGTGGCCGTGTCTGACAAGAGAGTTTTTTTGTAGGCTCTGCTCCCTGTATAAGGTATTGCCTGGTGATTGTCTGCTGGAGAGTTTTCATCCTCTGAAATCCTACTTGATCTCACTAGAATCACATTTAATGGGAAARACACTGAGCGACAAATCAAGAGTGATTTCTACATCCAGAAAGGATGTACAGGTGAGTAGATTCATTACGTGAATAAGGGTTCAGAGATGAGACCATAAATTTGTCCAAAATGTCATTGTTCCAAAGGTAACAGAAAAGTAAATGCCAGAGCAAATATMATCCTATTTTCATTTCCTTTTGCAGTGTACCCCTTGAAACAAAACGAAAAGTAAGGAACAATAACTTAAATTTTCTTTTGCCGTTTCTTTGCTATGCATCTTTAGTAAGAACTAGAACAGCAAGAGCAAAACCATAAGATTCATCCAGACCTTGGCTCTCCACCTCTTATATTCTTATGCAGCAGAAAATAAAATAGAAGGGAAAGGAAAGTGAGTTCTTCTCTTCTTTGACCAAAGCATGACACAGGCTTTTCATTTATGAAGCACTGGGCAWGACACCCTGTGTGTCATTCTTCTGAAAGGTCATAGGTAATATTCTCCTGCAGATGAATACTGGACATCTTCAAGAACATCCTTCATAGCTTCAAAATCTGACTGGAAAAAGTTCTAGAATGGTCCATCTGCACGGGCATTGCATAGCTTCTGCAGAAGTCCTGACTTGGATTGATTTCCTCTTAATCCTAAAAATGCACAAAATAGGTGCTTTCTAGCCTCATGCCATTTGCCTATTTCCATATTATTGATTGCTATCCAGTTACGCCCTTTCTTTTTTCAGCAAAAATCCTGGTGGCTGGCTGTTGCTTAGTCCGGGCTGAAACGCTTGCGTGTTGCCAGGGCTTTGAAAAGAGCCACACACTGTTAGGGCTATTAAAAAACCCAAAGAAATAAATCCCGAATCACCAAATGAGGAGACCTTTTAGGGTTTCCTGCTTTTCTACCTACTCACCCCGGTGGCATGCAGTTGCAGCATGACTCCTGAAAACCTCTGGGAAGCAGAGATTTGTAAAATGACTCTGAGAATATAGAGCTCCTAGCAGGTATGCAACCCTCTGAGTATAAGTCAAGTGCTTCTTATAGGAGACAGCCCAGCCACACAACAGGAAGGCAATGCCCCTTTCTGTTTTAAGGCTGGGGAAACCCTCTTTAACCCAATGACAGAAGTAACAAAGAGTCTTTAGATTTAAACAACTGATAATTTTGTTGAGCACTCTTTTTCTAGAGGAGGGTGTGGTAACTTAGTAAAAGCATAATTCAATTGCCATAACTAATGGAAAATAACTTCCATAAATCCTTTTTCTTGTTATTTGAGGAAGAATATTGTTATGACTAGAGTAAGGTTATGTTTTCTTTTATTTCTCTTTGTTTCTGTTGAATATTGTTTATCTAGTCACTGTCACAACTCCACAACTATTTGCTTCATGGGGAAAAACGTTGCCATTTGAAAAAGGAAACTATTTAACATGACAGCAAAATAAGAAAAAGAACGGATATTTCTATGTAAGTTACTGTGTTTAATTTTAGCTGATTAAAATCTTACAGCTCTGAGTGGCCCCACAGTAGATTTTTTTTTTCCAAAACATGTTTTTGGGAACAGCGAAACACTGTATTTTGTTGGCAAACAGTTACAAGAATTTAAACCTTTAATCAAGCTATGCTAAATGCTTCAGTTTATAAATTGTTTATGAGTTAACCAGGGCTTTCCACACAAATCTGTTTCACTTTAATAATAGTCTGGAAATTTTCTACGCAGTATCCTGTCCAGTACAGTCTTCTACTGTTCAGATCTGGCTACTGTTATGGTCCAATCAAAATTAGTTTCACTTACAAAAAAGCTTATATAATGTTCATGAATCAGCCAGTGCTGCCAATATTGAATAATAATTTTTTTTTTTTTTTTTTTTAAAAAAAGGCTTTCTAAAGATCTTCCTTCTTGCTCCTGTCACACACTATAAGGAAGAAAGGCAGGCACGGATTCCCGTCTACCTACTGGCTAGCCTGCCTTGGCAAGCCTGATGGATGCCTTGGTACAGCTGTTTGCCTTTGCCAGCCCGGAGCGAGGCGTTCTGGTTTCGCTCTGAGGCTTCCACAGCTGCCGTTCAGCCATGCCCCCGAGCCCCACCACCATCCAGGGGGATTAATCAGCCGTACTAATGACAGGTCAGTCTGCGGGGTCAAAGCATTTTGTCATGTTGTTAAATGCTCGGGGTACAAGCTTAGATACTAAATACCAACAGAGAGAAAGCACATTGGGTCACCCTCCTGGCAGAGAAGTGGCGAAAACAACTAGYGGCAATCCTGTTTGATGAGCATTCCTGCCCTCTCGTGGTAAAACTCTGTCAATTTGGTTATTACATGCCACACRGGCTTGTCAAGCACAAAAAGAAGACTAGTAGAAGAAAACTGTAAAATATTTATTCTCTCATATTTATTCACATATCTTTCAGTGTCTGAATTTCAAGAGGTCTTTGTATTCCTTCAGCTTTTGCCTGTACCAGCCGAGGTTCTTAGAGATGTTTTAGTCTCTAGTTTAAAAAGTCCTTGCCTCCAGTTTGGCCAGATATGTGAATAATACTTAACATGGACAAAAAAAAGTGGACATTATTCCAATTTTATGGCTACTCAGAGCTCTTACATTTCTGGTTTTTTCTCTATATTTAAATAATTCTTAGGAAGCCTATCACTAATGAAAAGAAAGTAAAATCAGGGAACAAATGTGTTAGGGTTGTAATTATACCACTTTCAAGTTTCTTCCCAGTAGCAACATATACTTCATTATGCTGAAGCACAATGCGCTGTTGTCCTTTATTTCCAAAACAGTTTGGCAACTGTCTGAAAACCAAGGTTACAAGGAATTCTTGTGTTTATTAATGTTCTGAAAAAGGCTATTTAGATAGAGAAAATCATGTCTTTTTGACAGCTCCAAAAATGGACTCTGAAGAAACAAAACTTTTTTATTTGTGAGTCTAGATAGTGCCACATCTGCTCTTCAGATGTACAGCTTACATTGTATTAGCTCGCTCATGGTCTTGACAAGGGCTGAATCATACTCCTACTCCATCCCTACTGGCTTGTGTCATGTGATGCTGTAAAGTCAAATCCAGATTTAGACAGGTCTAGGGAAAAAAAATCAGCTAGATGATTTTACTTTCTGTGAAGGTTCTTCTTTCATCTTGTCATAGTAAAGGGTTATTTGGAAAAACTTTGCACCTGCACACGTTCAAGGGGATGTGCAGAAATACAAGAATTAGCAAATCAAATGGTAACACCAGGTATAACATAAAATATTATAAAAGTGGATAAGAAGAGTCAACTAGCAACATGTCTATCTTCATTTCACAAAAATCTTTTATTACCCTTTCTCCTTTCTTTTTATGAAAAAGGTAGCAGCCTATATAAAACAGGATAATGAGAGCTTTCCTATTGCAGCCAAGAAAGAAAAACTGTCTTCAGCTGTCTCGTTGAAAGGGACCGTAAACTTTTCCAAGAAGAAAAATAAAAGCATACAAAAATATTCTATTTAGCAGAGAATGTGAAAAGAAGCACATCAAAGAAAATGAATGTAGAGACAGATGTCATACACATTGCAATGAAGAAGGCAATTTCTTCCAAATTTGTTGCTGTGACTAGGCATACATCTGTAACATGCAAATTTGGCTTCTTCTTTGGAGTGGAATGTATTTATACATTTATATCCAAAGGCTGATTCATTAATGAAAAATCCAGGGCCAAGGTTTTCAAAAGGGACTAATGATTTTGAGATCCCAAGTCCAAACACCTCAAATGAGTTTTATGTTCACCCACATAAAATTACCAGGTGGGGACACTGGAAATTAATTAATGCAAAAGGCATGAGATGCTTGACCAATGGACTGGGTTTATGGAAGACAACCCATAACAACTTTACTAAGCCTTTTAGTACAAAAATTACTTTGTGAAACACCTATGAGACTAACCATGGATGGAAGTAATACTTTCTAAATAATACTTTATAGAAATAATATTTTCTTAACTAAGAACTTAAAGTTTCAAGAAGCTTATTTTGATTTGCTATTTTCTGTAACTGGGTTTCATTTTGGGATTTTCAGAGTTTGTTTACTGCTCAGTACATTAATCTTGGTAATTGTTTAAAAGAAAGACATTTTTAAACAACCTGTTACAGGCATACTTTTCTTAAGAGTCATTAAGACAGGGTGGTGTTCTTCATTTGTTTCATTGTCATCTGCCTCAAAGTATTGCTTACATCAAATTAAAATTACTTTAAAAGAATATTGTTACAGTCATGTTATTGACTATTTTGGGTAGTAAATATGTCATAAAATGACAGATATAAATCATACAAATGGTTCTCAGTGCCGGAAATAACATCTGCCATACATTGGTGTTACCCTACATTCCTTACTCTTGGGCTGCATCACAATCAAGGCTGCTGACCACTGCAGGAAAGAATGAACGAGACCTTTACTCTAATGCCTTATGAAAGTATCCCCCAAAGCAAATTGGTTCTGGAAAATAAACTTGAAATTAGCTTTTTTCCCCTCCTCCCTGTAATGCAAGTAGAAGAATCAAGATATTTGGATATTTCATATATCTCATGCATGTCTCTTGTTTACCCTTGCAGAGTATAACAAAAATTTAAGGGAAAAGCCCTTTTTTAGTTGTGGAAAGTATTTTAAGAGACTGCGGGTTTTTTTCTGAGTTAATTAAGGAGTACTACAAAGTCCCCAGGAAGTGCAGAACATTATCCAGCCCACCTAACTCAAGATGCTAAGTTAAGATGTGCATCAGAAGCCTGCTCACAAAAGTTCCCTTAATCGTTGACGGAAAGTAACAGATGCCTCCAGACAGTGATTCAGATGGTGGGCTGAGTTTTCTTTTTTATCTACCCTCCCCTATTGACTGTGAAACCTTTTCTTGTTCCTCACCCACCAGTTTTTGGACTTATTATCATGGTTCCTCTAATTTAAACCTTCAGACAACAAACTTATTTTTCTTAGTTGCCAGACCTTTCATAGGCTGACCATAGATACAGGGGCTCCTTGGACCACAAGTTGAAAATCATTCCCATGTAGGCAGTAGTTGCCACAGCAACAAGGTTTCAACAATGCTTAAGCAATTAGCTGTATGTGGGATGAATCTTGGCTTTTATAAGCTTTTGTACCCTGATTGAATGCAAGTAGATTTCAAGGCATTGAAGGTTTGTATTGAAGAAGATGTAAAATGAAAATTTGTTCTCTTCCATGGAGTAAGGGAAGAATAACTTGCATTACTTAAAATAGATGTATTTGTCTTAAAGTAGGAGCCATTAAAATGAATCAAGGCTGTCTAATATTTCAGGCATTGCAATCTAATTGCCAGGTGTCAAGAACCAGCAGTGTGCCAAAAATAGGCTCTATATAGAGACAACAAGGCAAAGAAAACATCACAATTAAGTGGTAAATGTTTGAACCTTGGGGTCTAAGTACTCATTAGAGCAAACAGTCTTATTAGCTTGAAATGTGGGAAATGTGCAGATTTTTGTTCCAAGGAAGTCAGCAGCCCTGTGACCGGAGCACTCACTGGTAGCGTTGGTTGACAGAAACAGAAATTGTTAGGAGTGGCCAAATCGGGAAGCCCACAGGGGCAAGGCTGCTGCAGTAACACGATGCCTGCAGGTCCCACTGGCAGTGAGACTGACCGTGCACTACAGGCACAGGCACTGGCTGGGGCGGGGTCTCTTGTCTCTCACTGGGACACTGGGGTCTCCTCTGCCATTCTGCCTTTGGGGCTGTGGGGATGAGATTTTGACAGGGTGGTGGCTCCTGTGAAGCCTCAGGAGAACAAGGGCATATTGGGGTTACCCCACCTGCATTGCTCATTTGCACTCCCTTGGCAGTGGGGAGGATGGGGTGGGAGGAAGGTTTTGTCACATAAGCTAACAGAAAGTTCAGGGACTTTGATCAAAATTAACATCCAACAATTTAGCCATTGGACTATTAAGTGTTCATTCTCTGAAGGTTCTTGTCCTGTATCCAAGAATTCTTAAATAAGCATTTCACAGAATTTTGTGTGCTCTAGGGGAAAACCCTCCCAAATTTTAATGAATCAACTCTTGCTGAAGGAAACCCCTTTACGAGAAAATTTTTAACCAGCCATCACTGCACAGCTTTAGTCCTGCACCTCCCAGCTGCTACAATCAGAAGTTGATGGTCACATTTCAGTTGCACAGATGAGAACAGAGCATGTGTGGGTATTGATTTTTGCCAGCAGAGGAGCATAATGGAGTCTTCTAGGAACACTTAGAAGAGATGCTTTAATTTTATTACCTTTACCCAYATAACTTCCAGCCAAAAGAAAGACTCCTAATAGCTAAGCCTTTTTCTTTAGTTCCTCGGTTAAAACCATATTGACTTCATGGAGACTTATTCTTTGTGGGGAGCTATAGAATGTTACACACTTGTGAATGGTTTATTACATTTCATGTAACAAATGTAGCTAAGCACAATGACTTTTGCACTGCTGCACACATTTCTTTTACGTCCATCTTTTGACCAGAAAACATTGGACATTTTTAAGAGAAGATTCATACATTGCAGATGCACTTTATTATAAATACTGCTATTTTCAGTTGCATTCTAACCTAAGCAGTGTCCTCTATGATATGCATTTTGATGAGTAGATAAACAAAAATTGAACAATCAAACTAATACATTTTTCTTCTATCTGTTTCTTGCCTGTATCTCTTAGTCTTCTTCACGTGGCACATTTTATCAATAAAAATGAATGAGCACCTCTCAGAGATGCTTGCACAATGGAACTTAATTTTGGAGGCCTCAGAATGGCTGAGACTTTACTGGTCATTGTGTTTTCTAGAGCAAACATATAGTTTTAAGTATAGGTCTAATTGCCTGTTCTCTAGATGTAGGTTTTTTTCAGAATAGTTTATAAATTATTTAGCTATTTTGCTTTTATTAACTTGTCCTCATTTCCTTTTTGGTGAAAAAACATGATTGGTTTAAAACCATAAGTACTGCTCATGGTTGATGTGACTTATTACTGGGAAGAAGGAACATACTTTCATCAATCTAAATCTGCATTTGATCAGTATCTTCTTATGAAGTACCACAGTCTCCCCTGCCGAAGACTTTTGGCTGTAACATACTATACTAGTGTTTTGACTGGGAGTCCAGCCCCTAGCAGAGAGAAAAAACAAAAAGAGCCCTAGTTGGGCTTTCATGTGCCTTTACAGGAACACAGCCAAATCAAAATATTTGGTTTTCAGGCCTCTGGTCTTTAAGGAAAATGAAATAAAACAAAAGCAGTTTTCTGTGGAATGTACATAATTTTTGTTAAGAAAAGAAGATTGGTTTGGTCAAAAGCCCAATTTTACATTGAAAGACTTCCAATATGAAATGTTTAAGCTGCAGGTTTACTACGTTTAAGCATGAAATGTCATAAAACATGAAATAAAAATATAGTTATAAATATGAATTAACAGAATTTAATCTTTCAGGTTATCTCCTTACACACACACACACAAACACACATATACTATGGAGGGACTGCTAGCAGGACAGCAGTATTTATTTTACTTGTTATTTAAAGAAGCAGGAATGAAACAGTGAAGAGATGTTTTCTAAGTTATAATCCTCAAACAAATTTAAAAAAATTATTCTCCTGCAAGGTGTATTGAGACCAACATCATTAACATGATAATCCACTGAGAAACTACTTCCTAGACTTACATGTAGACACCTGTAAAAGATAACTGAGCTTAGATAAACTTTTAGAGTATTAATTCACTGAATAAGTGTGGGTTTTCCAATTGTATARTTTTAAAAAGAAAGACAAGTGTGGGATGGTTATAATATTCCCTACACTGCTTAATAAGACAGAGAATTAGCCCGACTTTGGATGTGTCATATCTGGTAAGTGAATGGATTATTAACTTTAATGCAGTAATGCAATGTTAGTATCACATTTAATCACATAAAATCCAAGATAATGGTTGGGAAACTCATGAAATAGAAGTACATATTGTACAAGTCCATAATAAAAATAGTGACCTGTGTGTATATGTAAGTGGATAAGGTGGATGGTGAATAACAGCAAAAGCAGCGGAGGAGAGGAGAAGAGAGAAATAAAGATGCATTTAAGCAACCATTTATAATTATATAATCCATATAAAGCAGCTTAAGCACAGCTATAGCCCATGTGGTTTCTACTCGCCATTGGCTAAACCTTAAAAGTGATTGTACTATGCTAAGGAAGTGCAGGGACCATGGCACCAGCTACTGGATAGGTCACATGATCTACCTGATCCATCAGGCTTGCACAGAMTAGAGATCAATTAGGCCTTTGATTAAAGTAATAGATAATAAAGGTTTTGTTTTCTAGGCTGAAATAATGTCTCAGGTGCAGCGTAGATGTAGTCAGATAAACTCCACTTCTGTCATGCCATACAGTGCTCCTAAAACTGCACAGGAGATTCATTAACTGACATAGGCATTGGCCTGGACTGGTCAGCTGTGGGGCTTTTTGGATGAGACATCCCCGAGTTTCATCTCACACCTCAGGATCAGATCTCATGCATTTATCTGTAGAGTCCTTTCAAAATACATGCAGGTTTTGGGGGTGGAAAAAGGTGATTCTGTGAGAGCTTTGCAGGAAAAAAAATAGAATGTGGGTCARTATAGTAAAAATAAGACTGGATTATAATTCTACTTTGCAGTGATCCTCAAGAAGCTGAAGAAAAAACCCYTGCTATTCTGTCAAGGCAATAGAAGGGATTATAAGCAAGTACGCAAAYCATGTCTTTTATTTTCAAATGTCCTAGAACAATGGCAGTCCTGAAAGCCTTCAGGAACCAAAGGTATTGGCTTTTGCTCATTTTCACATGGTGAGATCTTGAACATGCTGCCTCATAAAAAGCAGCAGTAGCTGTTTGCTGCAGTGAGGGATGAGACTCCTTTCCAGGCCRTTGTTTGCTGCTCTCTGCTTTTATATTAATAAGCAAAATCTTTCAGAAATTAGTGAAGTAATGGAAAGTCTCAAGATAATGAAGTAACAGCCTACAGATGCGTGTTTGTGTTATAGACCAATTAGACAGCAAACAGGGAGTGAAATAAAGCCAGGTTAGCTCATTACATTTCATGTACTTTGGATCAACAGAGATGATTCAGCGATTCCATGGATTGCTTTTGTGCTATGTTTAGGACAGTTTGTTTTGTAAATACTTGCTTAATATCAGATATTTTTTTCCTCTGGAAAGGATCTCAAAGCAATAATTTTTCTTTGTAGAAGGATGTTTGAAAATTCTATATAAACATATGTTTTGAGTATGGTGGTTTGATTAAAAATTACTTTATATCAGTCTGAAAATGTCAGTGCAAATAGTGAACTTCAATTAAGTTTTATACATTTAAGTGTCCGGGCACTATAGGAACATATGCAGTTAGATGCAGAAGTGAGTGGTTTGGCCCAGTTTATTTCCATCTAGGTATTTCAAATAACACTCTCTTCTTTTGCTGACTTTTTTTTTCTAGACATTATTACAGCTGCATACTGTACATTTCCAAATATACAACAGAAGGTTGAGTATACCTAAAGGTTGAATAAATATTAAGAAGAAGAGTCCAGGGAGAGGTTTTTAGCTGAAAAGGAAGACTGGTTCAGGAAGAAAAAGACTAACCCCAAATCTTTATTGGAAGGTCATATTAATTTTAAAGCAAAATGTTTTCAGTTTTGTTGTGGGTTTTTTTTTCCTTCTTCTAATTAAATAAGAAGGTGGGGATTTTGTTTTTGGTTTGGGTTGGTTTTTTGCTATTCTGAGTGTACTAAACACTCTCAAGAGTTTCCCAAGTGGCAAAAATTCATGCGCATATTGCAAGCCACCATAGTAATTCCCTCTCTGCAAGGGAATACATCAAACAACAGCAAAAATGCAGAAAGGATCAAATAAATGAAAGCAGAAAAATCTTAAGAATCTCATGGAAAAGATTTTGAAGTATCTTTTGAAATAAGAATTGGACTATCATGACTGTAGGGATCACTCCAAAACAAGGTCATCTATAACTGACTTATATACTTCTTTTCCGTAGATGCAGCTGATGAGAAAGTCATAGCATTTTATTACCTCTCTCCAAGGTTACAAAGTTCTCATTTGTAGCAATTTTTCTTGTTGACACCTGCCCCTGTTCTACCGTGTCAGGAGAAAAACCATTGTGATTACGCAATATTAGTACAAAAGACCGTAAAGCCTAGCTCTGCTTTGAACGCTTCCTCCTTCCAAACAACTCTGTTTTATTCAGCAAATCTCCTTTCTCCGTGCCTTCTGTAGTAGTTGCCTGTGCCAGTAATATAAATAAGCTTTCTCTCCTGCAGAGCCAGCACAGCTAGGAAATACTAAGCTACAAATTTTGTTCCACCTTGTATGTCATCGACAGACCTGTTTAATAGCTTTCATCTGGATCCACCTCCGCAATTCTCTTGAGGGAAATAGGCTGGTGGTGGCATCCACAGACAGCTTGATTCGGAAGTTAGTGTTGCACAGATGTAGCTAGCACTTCATTTGCTTTGCCCAACATTGGTAACAAGCACTGGTAAGAAACATGAAAACCACCCTAAAAAATCTTGCTGGATTCTAGGGAATGCAGAGAAAGCAGTCAGAAAAAAATGCAAACAACAGAAAAAAAGCCCAAAAATAAACCAAACGTAAACACCCCATTTTATTTCTAAACTAAGCACATCTGATACAGAAGTTCTTGAGATATAATGATGTGGTATCCACAATGCCAATAGCACAGGTATTTTTCAGGACAGGACCAYTCATATTAAAAAATCAAAATCTACAGACTAAAATACTGATTAGTCTGTACAAGGCTTTTTTTTTTCTTTCTTTTTTTTTTTACCACTTGGGAAACACTTTTATACAAAATTGGCAAATCAAAATTCATATTTTTGGAAGGTTTGACAAATATATCCAATATATCAAGCATGACAAAAAATTAGAATTATCTGAATTTTATAATGAGAACAGTTTTTCCAAAGGCCTAAAAACATTCTTTAAGACATCTAAGTGAGAGCCTTGTTTTAGAGTGAATTTTGCTTGAAAATGAGCTATATAATGATTTGTGTAGTCCTGTGGGCAACCACTCCGGAGCCGTACGGTAAAGGAAACCAGTTCTTCTAAACTCCCTATGAAAATGTGTTCATTAATTGTCTTAGACAGTGTGATCATGTGCTGTCCTACATCTGTGCATGTCATAAAATGTGGCCAGAGGATTTGATTTGTCTGAACCTGCCTGTATAAATAGCCTGATCACAAGTTGTGTAGAGTCTGCCTTGCTGCTAATCAATAAGTCAAATCTACCAAGAGAAATATTTGTGTTGGAATTGTTCATTACTACAATTATAGGCATTTATATAAAATTAAATGTTAGCAATTTTACTTTTAATTTATTCAGGAAGGAAGGCAATGTTTCTGACAGCATGCTTCATGGGTCTGTTAGTAGATTTTAAAGTTAAATCATGAAAATATTTTTGTGCAGGAATAGTAAAAGAGAGTCTTGACATTTATAATTGTAGATTTTCATGTAATTCATTATATCAATATGTTCGCAATGTAATTCAATATATCAATCTGTAAGACAGTTCTTCTATGACTTTTTCATGTATGACACCAGTTCTACAAGTCTGAATTCATCATGTTATATATAAACTGTAATCAGATTTTCAGATGTCAGAATTCTCAAAGCATTTCACATAGTATGTAATGTTCTGCTGCTTTGGTGAAAGGAATATTAAGGTCTTCAGCAGATGAAAAATATCTCACTTCCAAATAATTATTCTTTTCATTAATTATGTATATCCATCTATATTCTGGCTCCTGATAGAAGTATAATGTAATTACCCTGAAGTTAAAATTTAGTTGAAATACAGCACTTTTCCATGTGCTTTTACTTATCTCTTTTCGCCTGCCTTCTCTGAAAAAAAATCTTGTGTGGTCTTTCCTTGCCTGCTTTGATTTGTATTACTATGATCTTTTTATATACTCTGACCTTTCTATTAAGACTTCCTTCAGACTGGATAGCCAGCATGATATATTATCACTTGTTTCTTCTGATATAAGCATTTGTCTTATGCC
Source organism: Parotia lawesii (assembly GCA_003713295.1). Lineage (NCBI taxonomy): Eukaryota > Metazoa > Chordata > Aves > Passeriformes > Paradisaeidae > Parotia > Parotia lawesii. Next base: position 3,062,959 of record RAHM01000077.1, read on the forward strand.
CAGCAAAAGCTGACTTGATGTGTGCATGGGCAGAATTTCCAATACTTGCTTTTAAATTCAAAAGTGTTAATTTGCTCTCTCACCAGGTGAAGTAGAATACGTAATTAAAGTAACTGTACTGGAACTGCAGAGGTATCAGTGTCTCTGTCTCTCACTGTGATACCCAAGCCTGGGGAAAGTTTCCCTGAAGTCCCAGCTTCTTAAATCAGGTGACTTCACAGAATTTGCAAAAACTGTAGAGACTTCCTATGACCCTTGAATCAAGCAAAATAAATGAAAACTGTTGGATTTAATTGCACAGTTATAAAGATTGGGTGATCTCACTCATGACTTTGGGACGCTGGTTGGCAATATTGATCCTTCCGGTCAACTCTCGCAACAGAGTTAGAGCGCAGCAGTACACCCAGTTTTAAAATGAGTCTATATTGAGATAGAGATAGACATGAAGAAGAACTGGGGCATGAGCAGACAGAAACAATAACTTCCAGACAARACCAACTGAATAAAAATGAGGAATGTTGCTCCATGTTAGGTATGCCTTCAGCTCCTGGATGCATTTCCAGTGTTGAAACCTGTAATTGCCATTGCTGAGTTGCTATCCAAATTCTAGCAATTCTTAGACACAAATATATCCCACCTTACCGAGAATTCTAATCCATACTGCTCAGTTAAGAAAGTAAGTTCATTATCTTCCCATTTCTGCTAAAGGTAAGAGTCATCTGCAGAAAACACACAGGAAAAAGGTTATTGAAGTCAGAGCAGGCCAGCCAGCCTGTTGAGGCACCCATTCTGCAGACCCCTGCATAGCATAGAGTCCTGAGCCTGTTGGTTGCCTCAAGTGAAGTCAAAACTGAAGGCCAAAATCCCTCATTCGCTACAGGAAGGGAATGAGAGAGAATATCCTAAGATTTAAAACATTAATGATGCTCAGGGATGATCCCATGAAGCCGAATGTTTTCCAGATGGTGAGGAAGAAACCTAAACGGCTGAATCGTCATCTCTCATTGATTACAGAAATCATTAACTTGCAACATTATGTGTCATATTATATACAACATAGGATAAACCCAGAATCTCATAGTTGGGTATAGATCATACTCTCACAATGTGACTTTTAAGTAAAAAAATCTACATTTGTAWATCTATTTATATATATCAGTTTTATAGATCAAAATATTTAAAAGTTACATGGTTGTACATCTCCATTATGAAATGCAAGTATATAGTAAGTATGTGTGTTCAGAATGTGTCTACACTGAAAAAAACTGAAGAAAGCAGTATCCTATCTTGCTTAGCATCTAACAGTTCAAATATCCAAAGACAAAAGGCTACTCTCCAAGAATTATTTATTTATATGCATACTTGCAATATCTCAATCTTCAGTCCGAGTCTAGCAAAAGATATTTTTCTCTATTGAGACACTTTAACAGTAAGGTTTCCTAGATAAATTGTTATCATAATTTAGTAAAAATAGTGATTTTTAATTATTAAATCAGTGTCTCCTCAAAAGGACTTGAATGTGGAATAGCATATCATAGGCAACAAAAAAGAACACAGTGGAAATCACTTCTCAAGTCACAAAGTGGAAAAAAATGGGGAATTGCTTTTGTTGTCTCTGAACAAAATTGAAGGTGAAATAAAAGAGTTTGGGAGGGATATTTTGTGATAATATGGACACRTGTGAGAAACTAAAAGTTCTGAGTTATTAACAATTAGTTTTTATTAAATTGCTTAAACTTCCTACAATGAAGTTGATTCAAATTTTCTGCATTAATCCTGTTGCTGAGTAAAGCCACAATAAAATAGTCATTAAATGTTATACAGTTAGCTTTTACCTAGTCCTCCTCCTCTGCTAGCAGGAAGCCTGTCTGGAAAAAACTGTCAGTGAAATGGTAGGCTATAAAGAGTAACATTAGTAAATTCCATGTAAAGAAAATATTTTAACAGTGAATGACTGCCAAGAAATTCAGAAAGTGATTCTCAGCAGATGTATTTTTAATTCCTGATTTTGCAAAGATATCCAGACATGATTAAAATAAGTCTATTTATATGAAAAATCAATCATCTAAACTTTTTTTTGTGAGATAAATACATTTTTCTGTAAATATTTATAAACGCTTGGAAGAACCCAATCCTGCACGCAATCACTAGCATGCTTATGAAAAGCAGAACCTTTTAAAACAGCAGTCTAAAATTTATGCTGTGATAGCAGTGAGTCTGTGTGAAGTAAAATGTTCCTTACCCAGGAATGCATTGAAGCACTGTCTAAACCTTACCTTTATTATATCTATGTTAAATACACCCAACAGAAYGCTCACTAGGAGACCACAGCACCTACATCCCACTGGCCTCGTTGTTTCCTGAGAGAGCTTTTGTTTCTTTCTCCTTGTCCAYCTCCATTATGCTTGCAGTCCGAAACCCCACTCGTCTTTACTGCATGACATAGCTTCTGCTTTTATAAAATCAAGCCTAGGAGCAACCAGCTCAGAGAAGATAATCTCTCAAACCTGCCTAAGGTGTATCTTTTCTGTTCCTACTGAACTGCTGTTGAAGTACAGCAGTTTGCAGTAGTTTGATATATATCTCAAAACTGTAACTTGTAGCCAACATTGTCTCACRATTTAAGATATCAACAGACTGTCCAGAATTTAGTAGAATGGATTTTTATTACAAATCTTGCTCCTGTGATTTTCTCAGGCTTTTTGCATTTTTGTACTTAATCCATTTTATTCTTTTTGTTATTTTCACAGCATAATGGACTGAAGTAGTTAGTGAAAATAAAACCATATTGCATGTTCATGCAGTCAGGGAAGTTTTGGTTCATACAGACCTGCTACTCTGATGGCCTACACTCAAAGTGTAGGTATTTTTTCTAAATACTTTAAGAAATAATACTACAAAGAACTAAAGTAAGAAAATATTTCAGCTAAGGCATTTCATTGCTCTTTCCATGTTGTGTTTTTATGCCAAGAAATTTCTTAAACTTTTAGCTGCTTTGGATATTTCATGCAGTCCCTGACAGAAAATACAATGCACCTAAGCCTCCACAGGCTTTTTGCACCTCTATTTTAAAGGCCATAAGGTTGTTGAGGTTTTGTTGCAGTCTGATTTCTGTGTGAAACTCAAGTGGATGGAAAGTTTTGAGGGGAGTTTTTGTAGAGAAGAWCTGAAGTGATTCTGTTACATGGGAACAACATCTGTATTACGTGCCACGCCCATGCTAATCTTCTGTGATTCAAACAAAGAAGTTTGCCTTCCAGCTGTTGTTCCACCTGCTGTCCCACACTGACACCTAGCTGAGTCTGACACGTGGCTGGGGAGTTTTCCTCCTTTTCTGGCAGAGAGGTATTGGAAGGTTCCACCTACCCAAAAAAGAAATAACACAAATAAGTGAATCCTTTTTATAACTAGTTCCATAAAGAAGAAAAAAAAGATCAGATTAATTCTTTTTGCCATTTGCCTCTCATTCCACCTTAAAAATAGCAAATTCTAGAATCTCTGGGAAGTAGCCTCCATCAGAGCAGCCACTTCTGTGCAGTCCAAAGACAGAAGAGGGAAGCTGCTAATTACTACTACCCATCACTGCAGAGAGATGTCTTCTGATTTCCCCTGCTCTCATAGTCAAAAATATTATCCTAATTTTTAATATAATTTTGCTCCTGACTATTATATATATTCATTGTTAATCCAGGAATGGCTTTTATATTGTAAAGACAATTATCTCACTTATTCGTAGGGAAAGTGTTCTACCATAGTTTTCAGTCAGTACTCCCCAAAAGTCAAGCCTTCCTCCACKTGCCAGGTTTTCCTTTTGATATCTTTCAGGAAATAAAGCTTGTGTTGACACCACAGATGCACACGGGGTAGACTCCTCCATGCCTGCTGGCCCACATGGCTGAGCTCAGTAGCACACTACACCGATGTGTAAAGCAAGGGGCAGCTGAGAGCAGTGAGCAGCTGAGAGCTGTGCTTGGAGCTTACAACAGCCTGCATGCACACGGCTGTGCTGCTTCTGGATGCAAGCTAGCTTACGTGAAACTAGCTTGGATATCTATTTACCAAATTTTCTTGTGCTTCAAGCTTCAGAACTACCTTATGCAAACAGATGTGGATACGTCTTCAGTATCCTCAAATTGTTTTTCATTTCTTGAGTACTGTGAAGGCATAACTTTCCTTGCCCTTATCTATTAAGCCAAGTGAGACAAAATGCAACTGTCCAGTTACAAGACAATTAAATTTGTTTTTTCTCTCAGGGAAAAGAGTGTCCCCCATACTGTGAAAGCACACTGCATTTTTCTCCATTGTGAATACATTAGCCCTCTTTGATGATATCTAAAACCATATAAACAGTATTGCCACTGCCTTTTTTTTTAAGACATACTGATTAAAAAAGAGATTACTAAATGTCTCTAGATCCTGTAATATTATATCCAGAGTCTTGTGGATATTGCAGTCTTCCAAGAAATAGCCATCATAACAAGCTCATGGCATCATTCCACAACCAAAGAGATTTCTGTTTTGTTTTGTTTTAATGATGCATTTATCTTTAAGGGCTTTCTTTACCTTTTCACTCTCTGATATTCCAAAGGCAGTATAAACTTTATCTTAACAAGAAAACACATGGATCTATATAATAAAAAAAAGTCTGAAATAATGAATTATATAGATTTCCTATAATCGGAGATGTATGAGGAGAATTATTCTATACATACAATTCAAAATGCTCCATCTATTTTCAGAATGAAGTTAAACATAATGACTCGCAATTCTATAATGGGTTTCAGTTAACTGCAATTGTGCCAGCAGAATAAGTGATACTCGGTGCTCTTGTTTCACTTAAAGAAAACAAAGATGCAATCAAAGCATCCTCCTAAGGATGAACACTGCTCTTCATTGATGCCCATTGTTAAGCTGGAAATTATTAGTAGACACACTAATGTCTTCAGAGGCTAAATAATTGGGAGAGTATTAAACCTGTGTCATAGCTAAATTAATTTTTGTTTAGTAGTTTGCTTTGTATTGAGGTTTTCTGAATGTAAGCCTAGACATGGATTAATTGGGACCACAGGTCCTTGGCCAAAGAAGAGGAGCTTCTCCTTCCTTCTCCTTCCCCCATAAGTCAAAAGAGCAATTGGTTGGCAGCCTTAAGTATCTTCACAACTGCTTATGGGCAGTTGAGGACTACTGCCCCCTTTGCTGCACAGCAAGAACAGGCTAAAATCCCAGTCTTTCTTTTCATCTATGGTCATAGATCTGCCACTTAAGATGTCTCTCAGTTTGGTCATTCACATCCATGCTTTGCCTCTGCTATCCAAAAAGAAGCACAGTTCAGAGCTGCAATATTTTTTAGTCCGTTTTTTCAAATCTCTCAACTAGGGTAATGATTTTAAACTCAACAACACATTTTTAAACAGGCAAAAAAAGTAATGTTTAAATCCATTTTTATTAATTTAGGGCTAATGTACATCCCGTCAGTCTAAGTAGCATCTGTGTCTCCATGAATGAATGTGTAATGTCTTCAGTGAATAAATGTTTCCATCTGCTACTGGTTCTTAACCAAGAATTATTTTTTCAAATACATTCATGTGCTTTATTTTTAACATTTTCTGGATAAGATATTACATTCTCCCACAGCTCCATCTATAAAACTTAATTTTTAAACATTTCATCCTATTCCAAATTGTAATTTAAGTTTTCAAGGTTGTTTAAATTATTACCTGCTCCACTCAATTTACTTCACAGATACAGAGAACATGAACTCACACTAAATGTCAAAGTACCATGTTTTTGATTTTTTCATTATCACTGGGGATTGGCAGCTAACCATTATAAACTAGAAATTAATTTTATGTTCTCTTTTGTTATGCAAAACTATTGTTATTAGTCCAACTAAACTGAAAAGAGCTCTATAAGGAACCAGAAAACTGTAACTCAATGTGAAACAATACAGAAAACAATTTTCACTTTTTTGCCCAATGGTGAGTGCGCTCAGATGGGAGTGAGAGGCCCGTCATACATGTCTCTCAGGAAATATCGCTGTTGTGGTTTAACCCCAGGCAGCAACTAAGAACCACACAGCCACTGGGCCACCCTCCTCCCCAACCCGTCCCTGAGGAGGAGAATCAGAAAAATAGAGTAAATCTTGTGGGTTAAGAATAGTCTAATAACTGAAACAAAATAAAATATAACAATAGTAATAATTATAATAATAAAAATAATAATTGTAATGAAAAGGAGAAAGAGAGTAATAAAACACAAAAGAAACAAGGGATGGATGCACAGTCCAATTGCTCACCACACACTGGTGATGCCCAGCCTGTGTTTGAGCAGTGATCACCCCTCCCAGCCAATTCCTCCCATTTTACATTCTGAGCTTGATGTTCTATGGTATGGAATATCGCTTCTGCCAATTCTGTCTTGTTCATGCTYCCTCATGGCTTCTTATGCAGCTTCTCACTGGCAGAATGCAGAAAATGAAAAAGCCCTTACTTAGGGTAAACACTACTCAGAAACAACTAAAGCATCAATGTGTTATCAATATTATTCTCATACTAAATCCAAAACATAGAACTGTACCAGTTACTAAAAAGAAAAATAACTCTATCCCAGGCAAGACCAGAACAACTGGCCTGAAGATTTTTGCCAAGTCTTTCCCATGACCAGCTTTCCTTTGCAAGACACTACTGAGTTTTGTGCATTCCTGGGCAAGCTAATATGCAGGATATGTACTCCACATGCAGGTGTGCAGCTCCAACAGATGGGACCAAGAATTCATCCCACTGATGGTTAGGTCGTGGTGTCAGAGGAAAGGCGTCATTTGGGCTGAGATTACACGCACTTCAAATCCATCTCTAATCTAAACTAAAGAGTATTGGATAAAAGTGAGGAGGGAGATGAAAAATTTCAGTTTTGTTCTGTAAACAACTCTCTGACACCTTAACAGCACGTCTATGAGAATGACCTCCAGGGGTACCCCCTGAAAGAGCCTGAGGACAAATTTCTGTAGGGCATTTCTGTGGTCTGAGTTTTCTCTCATTCAGGATTCAGGACTATATGAGAAAAACTCAAGATATATTGATCTATAAAATTAGCTCTGGGCACCTTAGCAGCACTCATGATTTACCGTCTTTCCTAAGAGCACATCCAAAGGTGAGAGCAGCAGCTCTGATTTGTCCAATTTGACTAAACTTTGTCAATTACCTAGAAAATGTAAAATTCTTAATGTGATCATAATTACCTCAGGCATGGACATTGGAGTCTGCAATTAATGAGACCATTGGTGAACAGTCACTTTTTCCCATTCAACTTTGAGCCTCAGATAAAATTAAAAACAAGGCTAGGTTATGGTACTAAAAAACCCAGAGGCCAAATGAAAGTACATGGCTAACTTCTTCCCACCAAAACAATTTTTTGTGGAAAGACTGTGGCCGGAGTATTAATGCCCTTTTGGGAGCAGCGCTTGTCACACAATCATCTTGAACAGTGCCTGGCACTGTTTTAAATAGGCTATAACAATACTAAACAGCTAAACCATGACAGCAGGTGTGCTGGTAATTAAGCAATATATCATGTCATTTCTTTGGGATGTGCCTTGGTTTTCTTATTAGTTTAGTCTATGAGAACATTGACTCCATTTTCTGTGTGTGGTTACGTTATAGTTAGCTGTATGCTGCTTTTGAGATTTTATATATACACACACATATATACAGTGGATTTTATCAAAATCACCTCTGTGTCATATGGGTTTTATTTTTTCCATTTGAGTTACTGCAAAGACCATTAGATCATCTAGTCTGACCTCTCATGTACCAGAAGGTTGCATTTTGCCTGTATCAAACTCCATTAACTCCCATTTAACTAAAGTAAATCTTTTCTAAAGGCATTTGGTCTTGATCTGAAGATGTGTAAAAATTGTGCTTGTGTTGGTATTTTGATTCAGTAGAAAAATGGTTCTCCCTGTTAGGAAATAATGCCTTGCTTCTCATTCAAACATGTCTTGATTCAATTTCAACACAACACTTGTTCTTATACACAGTCCACCATATTAGAAATTCCTTTAGCATTACATAGTTTCTTTTCATTTATGAATTATGCATGACAGCTAAAAGAGTAATCTATTTAATAACCATATATATACACACACACRAATAGGTGCCTGTATTTCTAAATATTACTTGAATAAATATAAATACAGTATCTGTTATGGAATGTATAGAGCATTTATATGTTGGTCTAAGGACTTTTGTGTTGCAGAGATATTGTGCTTCCCTATATAGACATATATCCTACAGAATCATTTTAGCACATTTTGCTGACTGAAACAGAACCCTAAACCAGAGACCAAAGAATCATAGAATGGGTAGGAAGGGACATTAAAGATCATCTGGTTTCAACCCCTCTGCCATGGGCAGGGATGCCATTCACTAGACCAGGTTGCTCAGAGCCCCATCTGGACCGGCCTGGAACAATGCCAGGGGTGGGCCATCCACAACTTCTCCAGACAACCCGTTCCAGTGCCTCCACCACCCTTACCATAAAGACTTTCTTCCTAACTGCTAATCTAAATCTACTCTCTTTCAGTTTAAAGCCATTTCCCATTGCCCTATCACTATATGCTCTTGGAAACAGTTTCTCTCCAGCTCTCGCTGGTTGCCTTTATCTACCGGAACGTGCTCTAAGGTGTCCCTGGAGCCTTCTCTTCTCCAGGCTGAGAAACCCCAACTCTCTGAGCCTGTCTTCATAGGGGACGTGCTCCAGCCTCTTATTGTCTTTGTGGATCTTCACTCCAACAGGTCTAAAAACCAGGAAGGCTTATATTATTTTTTTTGTATTAATTGATATTTTTAAAGTGTATTTTGCAGGAATGACATGTCAACTATAAAGAAAGTAACTGGACCATATAATATGGTCACCATTTCCTCTTTCTCATTTATTCCCTAAGTATTCCTTCTTACCTCTGTACTTTATTGTCTGTGATTTCATGTTTGTCTCAATTTCATTAATAAAGATGTTGAATTCAATTCACAGGACAAAGTCAGTCCCAGAAATACCTTTATATGAAGGTATTTATATGAAGTAAGCCTTCATATAAAGCTGATGTACCACTGACATTTTCTCTCTCTGCCAGTTGTTCATTCATTTATGCTTTACTGTGATTGTATGGTGTACTCTTTTGAACAGAATGTCACACTAGTGGCATACAAAATCTTCTGCCACTTCTCGACTACGTTTATTAGGTACTGTTAATGAAAAATTTGTATCTCATCAAAGAATGAAAGCAATTTTCTTTGATAATATTGATGCCTGAAAAGGCCTCCAAGACACAGAGACTAGACARGAATAAAGGTAGGTATTTATTTGAAGGGCCTTCAAAGGTACACCCTGGGGAGCCAGAGGCTATTGCCAAGACAGACCCCAAGAGGGACGACAGGTCATGAGTACTCCACACTTTTATAGGTTTGGTTCATTTGCATATTAGGGTTAATTCTCTAATTAAAGCTTTAGTTTAATGATGTAATTTCCCCAAGCTTGCCCCCCCCCTTCAGAGTCTTTAGTTTACACATTTTGGGCCTAGGACGGCCTGAGTGTCCTTGGAGAGCAGGCCTAGAGAGGCTTTGTTATGTCTAACTAGCACTAGAGAGCAGAAATTAACAGGCTACAGGTTACACACTAAGCAGTACAGGATTTGAAAAATATAAAAGTTAAAACCTAAGGCATCAATATCTCTGCTTTTAAAAATTCTGTTTATGAGCATTATTAAAACGCTTGTTGAGCAGCCATGTATAAAATGAAAAGTCCTGTCAATTTTCCTATCATCTCTCCATGGATTGATGAAAAAGTAGATGTAGCCTGGGGTAACTCTGAAAGCACCCCACTGGCATTTATCAACACTGCTGTAACTTTAGGGGATTTACAGTCTTTGGAACTGCGAAATAATATAAGGTAATTAAAAGTTACCGGTGAATTGACTGTTTCTTCAGACAACTCCTTGGGCTTCAAGTACAAGTTACTGGAACTTGAAATAGTCAGAGTAGATACCATTTTACTTTCTTGATGATTACTTAAAGTTAAGAAAGTCCATCATTATACAGTAGGAATATATCATATTTCTTTTCCAAGTTTAGAAATATATATGCATGCATACAATGGATTTTAAAAAAACCTTCCCTTGCATTTTTTCTCCAGAGTCTTTATTTTCCCTAATAGACTGTCTAGACCTCTTTCCATTGAATTTCTCAAGCATAGTGTGCTAGTTTGAAAGCAAGCCAGTGAGACTCAAAATCTGAACTACAATTAAATAGGAAAATTAAAAATAAATGCAGTAGTACAGAAACACTGACAGAGTCAGAATACAACCTGACACCCTGTTGGTCAGGGTGGTGGTAGCAGTCCAATTAAATGGTGGCTGCAGTCCTCCTGAAGTGATGGATGTGGTTCTGTTGAAGCAGCGATCCTGTAGAAAGGTCTAGTCCTCCTCTGGAGGGCCAGTGGTTGTTATGTAGCTCTTGTCCTCTGGGAACCCAGTAAGTAAGGACTGAGAGTGGTGGTTCAAATCTCAGATTATATCCAGGTGGAATGCCTGGTTCCTCCCCCTGGGCGGYGCATCTCACAATGGGATGATGTAATTTTATGAGTCATGCAGTGAGGCTTGATGCCCATTAACAGAAGATATCTCTCCAGAAGGAATTATCAGGCATGTGTCATGGAAGAGACAAGGAACACTGCCCCAGCTGGTTTTAACAGCTGGCTCATTAACAGAAGATATCCCCCAGAGGGAGCTACCAGGGGATGTGTCACGGAAGAGATAAAGAATACAGCCCCACCTAGTTTTAACAGATGGTGATAGCATACATACCTTTGGTTACATCTTACATTGTAACCTAAGACACATAGTATTAGATTTTGTTTGTATTTTCTGCTTTTAGTGATCAGAAGAATGTCTACTGAAAATCATCCTCTATCAAAGATAGTAAAAGAAGCCAATTATTTAATAGATGCCCTCAAAGGACTTCAGCTTTATTTCTTCTCACACAGTGATTTTCTGATTGGGAATTGCAAACTACCTGCTTTTTTTTTTTTTTTTTTTCAGTTTTAGCAGTTAACTTTTGCAGTATAAACAGAAGACAAGTAGAAAATAAAGAGAAAAGATGGAGGAACAGCCAAGCAGGTCTGTCTCTGGAGGAGCATAGAGGGATGGAGGAGCAGACTCAGTGCCCCCTTGCCTCTGGGAGATAAACGTCTGCTTCCTGGTCACTCAGTCTGGTGGGACCCTGTCACTTTGATGTGTTGCTGACATCTGAGTTTTTGAGGAGCTAGCCTGGAATAGAAAAAGAGCAGTTTTCTTTCTCACACAGTGAAACTATTCTAGAAATCTACTCCACTTAAATACTTTCACTTGACAGTAAAATATCTTGGCTTTTCCTTGCATATACCAACCAAATGTGAGGGTGTAAACTTCTCTGTGTTCCTTAGTGGTTAAATTGGGTCCTACAGAAAGACTGAAAGAATGCCACCTCAGCTTTTGCATCTCTTCTGCAAGTCCATCTTATTTCTATTATGAACTGTAATTTTAATTTTAGTTTATACAGTTCCTCAACCAAACTACTAAATTTTGCAGTACTTCAAGGACCTGACAACTGGAATGCAAGCTGAAATTTCAACAAAATTCTGTGATTTAAAAAAGGAATATTATTTTTATTCTAATTTTTCACCTGAAATGATTCCTTACTCAAAAAATATTTTCAAACACTGAAGAAAAAAACAACTTTAAAATGAAATGACCTTTCTGAAACAAAATAGAATACAGCATGCCTTATTTCTGAATAGTATGATAGTAAAATGGAAAGATAAGATTTATTTTCTTCACCTTTAATGACATGAATAATAGTAGGACAAATGGTGAAATATGAATAATATTTTCCCAGAGGCCATTTCCTTCTGATGCACAATGCTCTGTTTTCCTTTAGCAGGCATTGAGTTACTTTTATGCAGAAAATTGAGAGAATTGACAGTAAGGCCTAAGTTACAGCTCAACAAATTTCAGTGGATTTAAGAAATTTAATCTTCAAGCATGATTTATTCTGCTGCTGAAAAGTTGATTTAATAAATAAAAAATCAAAATGTAACATTTAAAAAACCATAGATGCAAACATTGAAAGTATTTTTTTTCCTTGTATGTTCACTCCCATCAACATTATGATTATCAGCTCCTAGAGGAAAATAGAACTAAAAGTATGGAAATAATGGGTCAGTGAATTTAAAATGACCTCTTGGTTTATAGGCTAACAAGTTAAAAATATGTTAATGAAACTACCACAGCTATGGTGTACAATAGCTAAAAATTTAATTTTTGAGTATTTTTACACGAATAGTTACATTCTTCAGAAGGTCTCAATTGTCTTTCCATATTAAATTGGCGATCATTAACACTTGTGTCTTCTTAACCCAACTTCAGTATAATTTCGATATTGTTTTTCCTTCCTTCCACAGATAATGTGGATTCCAAAACTGATTTGTCCCTGATCCTCTGAATAGTTAGCAATACAAAAAGAAACTTCGTCAGCAAAGGAAAAGGAATGATGGCATTTCCATCTGGACACAAACCTAGTCCTCTGTATTTTGGCACTTTCCTTCTTTAAGACATGCAGTGTTGTTAATTTGGGTGTTCTTTACCGTGTGTGAGACAAGAGCCTCAGACTTTGCTGTTGGGCCTGGGAGCTGCTTCTGTCTAAAACTTGCAGAAATTAATATCAGTGTTTTCAGACACAAAGTTGCTTTCTGGAAAATTTCCAACCAGATCTGCAGTTGAATGGGCTTCAGCTGCTTCTCAGACAATCCAGTGGTTTCAGCTTTCATTTGAAGTGTCCAATATATAAGCTTAAGAAAGTAAAATGTTCCTTTCCCTGACAACTGCCACACTTTGACACTCAGGCCCAGAGAATGGGAATAAAGAAGTTTACATAAGATGAACACTGACAGTGTGTTTTATTCACAGGTTTTTTTAACTCCCAGGTCTCAAGAGAGGAAATTCACACATGATAAAAAAAGACGCAATTCCTATAAGACCAATGGTTCAGTGAGTTTCATGGTGTTCATGTCACTGCTACTGTACAGACCACAGACAGCAAGGGCAGAAATTCAGCTTCCCCTGTAGTCTATCTAAATCTGCTTGAATACTTGAACTGTGTAATGAAAATACTAATTTATATGAAATACAAGTAAATATCCTTTTGCTATTTTTTCCCCATAATAAACATTAGAAAATTTAAGGAACCAAAGAAGACAATTCTTCAAGCAAGCCACAATGAACACATTGGGAATGGGAAACCAGAAATAAATAGTGTAAGACTCTCAGTCATGTTGATGCACCTTCTGCATCTACAGCCACCACGAACATGTCGAGATGCTTGTTTACACCTTGAATATGGAAAATAAACAGCCAATAGACAGTCTCTTAGACTGAGATGATCTTTCAGTTAAACCCTTCCTCCTGCACACTGACACCTGCTAAGGCACATAGCTACAGCTTTCCTAAATAGACCTGATTGTGTTCATGTGTGTAGTAAATAACAGATTTTGTTACTTTTCAAGATGCTTCTAAACAAATGTGTAGCTATAATTTCTATCCCTACCTATCCTAAGTGAATTCCTCATACAATATCTTCGATAACCATCAGAATAGGATATATTTTTCAGCTACAGATCATCCCACCCTTCCTCCCCCTCCTCCTCCTCCTCCACTTCATTTCGTGGATCTGCAGTAAAAACATTTCCTTTAAAGACTGCAATCCTACTTTTCCTTTCCTATAAGCTTGTACTAATCTTATAGCAATAATATTGATAAACATGAAAAAACCATATGTAAAATAAGTATATTTTTACTACTCCATTGCTGGGATTTTAAATTTTGCAGGTCAGCTATCAGTTTCAGGTACATTAGAGCTGTCCACTATGGACACCTGAAATCCCAGTCAGAACTTAATTCCTGAAAAGATGATATTGATTATTAACCATATATATTTGGCCAGGGCGTTTTAAGTAAATATAGTCTCGATGTTTTGATTTTTTTTTTTCATTTTAAATCAATTAATCACTGGATTCAATTATTTTCCCTTTAAATCTTTTTCAAAGTGGAAGAGATCTAAAAGAATTGAGTCCTGGGCTTCAAAGGATCACTGCTCAATTTTCATTCGGGACAGAGACCCTAAAAGTAAGTAATTCATTGTTTAAGCCAAGAGAAAAATTCTTCCCATTGTTTTTTGGTAGCCTTCAGTAACTAGAACAGGAAAGTTCACACAGTAGCCTTAAAATCCTATCACCAAATAAGAATCACCAAGGAAAATACACAGAGGAAAATATCTGCTCTCTTTTCTTTCCTCTCCTGTGTGACTGATTACAGTTTTAATCTCGCTGCCTGTCTGCCACATAGGCTTCAAATAGCTCTTACAGGGCTGTTACTGCAATCTAGATCCCTATTTGTGCTGTTGCTATCCTTATCTAATATAAGGACCAACTTTTTTACACTCCTCCTGCTGTTTCTATTTACCCTATGATAGGTTAAACACGTCTAAACTCACCTCGGACCAGACCTACACTGACTTGAAAATTGTGTAAAGCTGCAGGAGATATCTATTTGTTGCAATTTGTAGAATTTCACTTACTTGCAAGGACTTCTTTGGTTAATAGTGTGGGATGTCACCCGCGAAACTGACCAAGAAAACCAAGGTTATGATATGCTATGAATGATACCCAATTCAGACTATGAACAGTGATTTTCTAAATTGGAATATGTTCCCAACAATAATCTAAATTTCCTTTTCTATTTATTTTGGTTGGTTGGTTTTGTTGTTTGTTTGTTTTGCTATGTTGGCTCCAAAGTTAAATGCTGCCTCTACATAGCCACTTCTAGAAAATGCTGAAGCAGGCTTTGGTATAACTTCCCTTCAGGGAGAAGTTCATCTGGGGTATATACTCTCTGGGAAAGGGAAAACTCACCCATTTCAGGTGCTGTATTATATTACTTACTGGAGTGCAGGGAAACTACACTCAAGAAATAAATATTAAGAGTGTGGATCAATAATGACACAGGACTTTTGCATACCCAATTATAGATATGTATGGATGCTGAAAAAGCTTCAGCAGAGAATTTCTTCAGCTCTCTGCAGCATTTTGTGAGAGTTCTGTCTTTGCCATGCAAGTAACTCAAAACAATGTTACAGTTTTGTAAACTTCTTGCAGCTGCAGGTTGTTTTGCAGAATTGTTATGGTTCTAACTAGAAAAACATTCAGAAATGGGTGTCTTAGAACTTAACCAATCCCCTCAAGGGGTGGATGGCAAAAACCAATTACCTTATGCAATTTAATACACTTTGCTAACTGACCTATAAAAGCCTTCTGAGAGATCATTAAAGTGCATCCATTTACCCCGGAGCCTGGACTTCGTGTCGTTTCTCTACTCGTCTGTGGGGAAAAAAACGACAGATATGTTCKAAAGTAATTGAGCCTAACTTCAAGATTCTTAAGTTTATTTGGATCAATTTTATTTCACAGTTCTCATTCCTTACCTTTTTGGTATGGAATATAAGGTTTTTGTTTTCCTCTTGTAATTGGATAGGATTTGTGACATCTCTTCAGAAGCACCGCTGGAATGGTAAGTAATGTACAAATGTACACAGAAGATGGTCAGTCAGCCAGGCTACACAACTGTGTGACTACGGTCTGAGGGTTTTTTGTACCGGAATCCATTTTTTCAAATTGTTTCGTTAGGAGAAGGGAGTCTGGCATCAAAGTGCTGTCATAACATGTAGTAAACACTTCTGACTTTTAGCTAAGTCTATACAAAACTTAGTTTGTTGGCAAAGTAATATCCATCTGAAACTTTCTAGCTGCAAAGTGATTTTCCAGTCAGACCCCCATATCCCGTTGTTTTCCATTATGTGCTCTCGCAACTGCTGTTGGTTTTGTTGAGAGAAGTTTAAGTTTCTCTAGGCCTTGCAATATGTTCTAATACCTCTTTCTAACTTTCATTATCTATTAAGAACCACTGCTGTAAAAAGGCATGCATGTAGAAATTATTACCAAATAGGAATCTCAAGGCATATGATGCCAATTTAATAATGGCTATACAATATATTAGAGCTCATCTGGGAGCTGTCAGAAACAGCTTCACCAGCCTCAACATAATCCTTAGCAACCTCTACATTTTTCTTACAGAGTTATTATTTTGTGACTCAACAAGGATTCAATATATCAATTATTTTGTGACTCAACAAGGATTCAATATATTAAGATATATTGCCTTAATTAGGCAGCCTATTAAAAAGTAATGGCAGGATAATTTCATACAATTATAATTTTACCTGGGGGACTGATCATTACTTGATTACATGATGCTGTTGTCTATTGGTCGTGTAACTTATTTGCAGCTGATAGTGAAAACAAATAGCCAGTGAATAATTATCTCCCGTGAACAGGTGACAAAAAACTGTGGTAACATCAGCGTAGGGACCATGTGGCCCAGCATTATTAACAGCTGTGATGGACAGAAACACATTTCACTTCCTCAGCACTCACAACAGTTCTCCTTCCCCTGCACTGACTGTCTCCACTCCATTCTTCCAATTGCCATACTGGATGAGTGATGAACAAACTTCCACCTGTTTCCATCTATTATGAAATTTACACGTTGCCAGGAGAGTCACAATTCCAATGGCACTCAGCATACTTTTGTGGCAGCGTTGGAAGGAAGTGTAGAAACTAGGAAGATGGGACAGAATAGTAGCCACCTCTGGATGCAGAGTTAATCTGCAGCAGCCACTGGGAACTGTAAGGAAGAGGAGGAATATCTCTTTTTGGAATGTTCATGCAAATGAAAATGGCATTGTCCGGCTTTGCTGTTTGAACACATTGTCTCTGTCTTCTTGGGATCTGATCTTCAAATCAAGAGTTTTGTCAATATTTCTAGAGATGATGAATCATACTGASCCATTTTCAGAAGTAATCAGAGGGCTACTTCACAGCAACCTTTCAAAGGCTGCTTTTAATATGTAACCTAAGAAGAGGTAAAAGGTAATTTCACATGGTTAATGGTTATCTTTCTTCTCTTCAATGAGTTTTTTTCATTCAGATGTTTGAGAAAATGAGACTGTATGAAGAGTTTAAAACTATACTAATTAAACTCTTAAACTGATACAAAAATATAAGTACATATTTAATAGCTCAGAAGTGTTTATTTTTTTAAAACCTTTGCAAAGACGATTGCTAAACTGTATGGGGTAGGTTGTGCCTGATTAATTTTATGGATTGCACTGGGTAAGGCTTGATTTACTTGCTGAATTCAATATTGTAAAAAACTTTCACTGCACGTTTGATGACATGGGGTGCCATTTTACTGGCTTGAGTTGATTGCTGTCTGGATTTCAGACAAACCTTTCGGCACAGATATGGTTTCCTCATGGGTGATGCATAAAAAACCAGAAGAACTTATTCAAGATAAAAGTATTTAGGTGGAAACTCTAATCATTGCCTTCAGAACTGCTGCCTGTTGATAACAATAGACTCTACTGGTTTGGTTTTCTTTTAGTTTTGAAATTAACTTCAAAATTACAGTAGAAAACTCTTCCATATCCCAGGAGCTGCAATGGAAGAGGCATCTACTGTCTAAATTTGCCTTTTGTTTTCTATTTCTCTCCTGCTGCCCTTGTACGTGCAGACATGTTCTAGGGTTGGTTTAGCTATTCCTTGTGAAAATAGACTTGGAATCAGTGAATGAGAATGAGAGGTTAAAAAACTGTTACATGGCATGGAGTGAAATAGGTACTTCCAGAGCATAAATTCTCTGACTCTTAAGGCAAACATCATGGATTGAGATTAATTGCCCTCTGTGGAGTCTTACTTCTCTTCATGGGATGGGACAGAAAAGCACAGTGACTAAATTAAACTTAAATATATGATTTTGGCTCCTTATGTTAGGGTGCATATACTGCACTCGTTGATCCAACATATTTTTATAATACATTTTAACCTTCTAAGCACTCACACCATGCTCTTTCTTCTTACTATATGCATTGTATCTTCTTTTCATCCTCACTGCAATGCTCACATCTCTTGGGATAATCTTTTATTTGTGTTTCTGTTTGCACAAATTCAGATAATATTTTACCTTTAGTGAAAAGCCAGCACTGTTGCATGCTCTGATTAGGACTTCGACTTGATGGCTCTGGAAACAAAACAAGCTGAAAATGTATGTATTTTAATATTATGGTCCCATTTTATTCATGTGCCTTGAAATAAATCCAGGACCTAGGACTTTCTGTCTTAGAAAAAATATAAGATATTTCAAGTCACCCTTTAGTGAAAAACTTATCACTGAAGAACTATCTGACTAAGAAGCACTGTCAAGAATTCTGTGGAAAAGACAATTTCATGATATTGTAATTTGTGTGAAAGAATAATACCTCTTTTGCAGATGATGTGCAAAATTTTTCTCTGACAGATGGTATGCACATTCAGTCTATAATTACATGGTCACTTAGATGCAACACAAGTTTCTGTTCCCACCTGTTCCCTCTTTATTCCTTTTGCCTGTTGGTGTAATTTCCCTTGTACTAAGTTTCAACTATATCTAGATGAAAATTAACTCTAAAAAATACAGTTTCTTTTCAGATGAGTCAGTACATCAGCTTCAGAGGTCTAAGCTGGCTAAAAGAGGACAGAACGATGAGTGTTGGGAACAAGGCCAGAGGGACATTTCCAAGCTGTTTTCCAGTTGTTTGTCCCTAGGCCTGTACTATGCCTGGGGTTATTTCTTCGAGGTTCAGGACTTGATTTTTCTTCTTGAACTTCATAAAATTTCTGACTACACAATTTTCCAGCTTGTCCAGATCCCTCTGAATCACAGCACACCCATGTGGTGCAGCCACCTCTCTTTCCAATTTTGTATCATCTGCAAACTGCCTGAGGTTCCACACTGTCCCACCATCCACATAGTAATGAACAGGTTATAATATCGGCCTCAGTAGCAACCTCTAGGATACCCCACTAGTGCCTTGTCTGCAGCTGGACTTTGTGCTGCTGATCAGTTCTGTTTGGGACCAGCTGCTCAGGAGTGTCCAATCCACCTCACTGTCCTCCCATCTAATCCATATCAGCATCTACAGGAGAAGTTCAAGCCTTCCATCTACACGTGGTATAACTGGATACCCTGCAATTCCCTTCAGCCTACTTAGAGGTTATTAATATTATTAATACATTTAGCTTTTTAAAATTATTTATTTTTAATTTTTATTTTTACCTCAAAGTGAGACTACACCTAGCTGGTAATATAAATTCAAGAAGCATCAGTTTTTCAATGGTTCTTTTTACTTGTCTTTCATTGCAGTGCACATGGCATCTGATTCATTTCCTGTTGGTGACGTTGAAGAGATCTCTGCTGACTGAGAGAGGCTGGTCTTTGGTGCTGCACTGCATGCAAATATTCAACTACGTCCACATGCTCCACTGTTTCTGGAGACCCAGTACAATATTAAAGCAAAGAAATACAAACAGTCCTTGTCTTGTATTATCCCTTGCCAATCTATCTCACGGCAGAAAAAGTATTTTTAGAAGAACATATCAAAGGAAATAATTTGTGAACTCTAATTTCTTTTATCTTTACCCTTTAGAGAATGCAGACTGCATTACAAACAGCAAGAGATTTCGTAAGCTTCGGCTATGCTCRTGGTAGAAGAATACAAAATGCTGACAGTAGGAACCTGGCTCTTTTTATCAAAGCTGTTCCTGCTTACTGGATTTATAAATGACTGAATCCAGATGGATTTTTATCTTAGCTTTCACCCTGATGTTATTTCACTTGGATATCATGAAAGAAACCATAAGCTAAAGAGACTTACATGGTTACCAGAGGAGAAAGTTGTGTTTTACTGTATTGACTAAAAATATATATTATTGTCTGAACTGTATACATGTGGGAGTCCTATTCCTCCATTTCAGAAATAACATATCTACCAGTAATAGTAGCAGGACTTGTCCTTGGCTGCAATGTGATTTTTTTTCCTTTCTCCAAATAGGTCTCCTCAAAGAAGCATAAACAACTTATTTTCTAGCTTTCATGAAATAAAGTTTTGTATATATTATTATAGAATAGCATTAGTCTGTACTTAATGTTGGAGAAAATGTAAGTATGACCATCCTGAAATGATTTTTTTTAATTTTCTGTCTACAGCTCCAGAAAAAATATTGACCTGGAGAATCTTCTACAGCAGAACTCCCCTTAGCAAGACATCTCATCAACTAACCAACGACAACCACTTTTTGAAGTGAAAACATTGAACAGCGCATCAGGGAAGCCTAAAAAACGAAAAAAAAATGTATGCAAAGAGAAAACCTTCTAACCTGAATAAGATACAAACAAATGAGCCCTTTGTTTCACAGGAATCTCTAAATCAGTATTTGCAGAAGAATAATTAGCCGTTATTTTCCTGTAGTTGTTGGCATTATTAAAATTTTCTCTAGAAGGAGGAGATAAAGTGACAGTAATTGTTGTTTACAGATATTTATTATGTGTTAATTGAGCTATGTGTGGAGTGAGTTAGTCACGCTTAGATAACCATTAAATGATCATTAGATACGTAATCCCATTATCCCTACTACATATTATATTTTGTTTCATTTGAATCTGGTTGCATGTTTACTAGTTAAATGTAAGCACTTTAATTTCAACTCCATTACCCTTATTTTAAGATGAAAGATATGTGGTGACTTTCGCTTGAAATGTCATGGTCTCAGCTCTGTCTTTTTTCACTCACAGATCCTAGGAAATATCACAGAATCAATGAATCCTTTAGGTTGGAAAAGACTGCTTCAGTCATTGAGTTCTACCTTTGACTGATCACCACCTTTTCAACTAAACCAGAGCACTAAGTGTCACATCCAGCTGTTTCTTGAACACCTTCAGGAACCAGGGCTCCACCACCTCTCTGAGCAGTACATTCCAATGGTTTTCGTGGAGGAGCACATGTGCACATTTTGGCATTTAATAGGAAACGTTGTATTTGGATTAAACCATGCAGTTGTTAGTTTGGCACCATCAGAACCAGGCATGTCAAAAACTATAACCTCAAGTCAGATGACCAGAGGCGCTTGACTTTCCAACTTCCTAATAAGTGTCCACAGGCTCCCAAAACAACAGGTTAAAGCAGGAAAGAGAGATTCTCTAGAAAAAAGAGAAATGAAACTATTTTCTAAGTGAGTTTTCATTTGTAAAAATACCTTAATTTATTCTTGTATGCTTTTAGATTTCATTGTTCTTGTACAGATTATACTGATGTTCACAAATGCCATTCAGATGAATAACTATTAGCACAAAAAGAATAGTCATGGAGTGTTGGTGTTATTTATTATGAATTAAAATGAAAATGAAATTGGTTATTTGTTAATTCACATTTTCTCCTCTGGTGCACATCATACCAAACAGTGCCTGTTTCTCACACAGGTTTTCTACTTACTTGTGAAAAATCTATGGTGAAAAAAACCTATAGTCTTTTTAAAAAAGGTGTGTCACAAACTGTTTAGCACTTCTACCAAGTACAGCTGCCACTTCCATAGTTTGATAAACCTTTAATCATATTTATGCAGCATCTTCATGTCATCAGTGATACCCTCATTATGTCATCTCAGCAATGAATTATTTACGCATTTTAAAATTACATGAAAATAACTTGGCATGTGAAAATTAAAATACTCCAAAATCTTTAGATCTGAGGCAATGAAATATATAGTACTAACTTTTCTGGCATTAAAAATTGCATAAGGACGTGAGACATCCAAATCAGCATGCGGAG
Organism: Parotia lawesii; assembly: GCA_003713295.1. Lineage (NCBI taxonomy): Eukaryota > Metazoa > Chordata > Aves > Passeriformes > Paradisaeidae > Parotia > Parotia lawesii. Next base: position 3,084,798 of record RAHM01000077.1, read on the forward strand.
ACCTCTGGTCACTTATAAAGTACCTTTCTTTTGTGTGCAGTCATGGGCCTTTCCCTCATGACTCACTCCTCCTTCAGAAAATAACTTGAAACTTAAAAGCACGTTCACTTCCCTAGACTTATCAGAGATATTTACAATGCTGGAGATGATTTTCACTCCAAGAAATCTCCCTGTACAGGAACTCCTGGTAACATAGCCAGGCTTTCCAGCTTCTCTGTTTCCTAGTGAGGATGGATTTTTGGTGTGTGGGTATGGACATTGATTTGTATGGATACTGATTCATATAGTATTTATTTTTATGGACATCCCACCGTCACACTCATGACAACCAACAGCCAAGACAGTATGCCCTCACAGGAACAAATCTAAAAATTGGCAAAAGCCAATTTTCTTCCTATCATGTCAATAAGTATTTGTACAAAAGTTTGAAATTAAACAGTTATTTATAAATAATCACCATTATTAGCACAGAAAATGGCTTTACATATGGCACAGAGACATGAGAGTTTTTAAATTATGTAAGACATTTCATCCAAATTTTAAATCAGAGACCTTAGAACACAAAATTTTCTAACATAATGAGATTATAAGAGTAATGTCTTTTGTGCAATTTACTATTGCTTGCAATTCATATTCAGTATGAATTACTACTTTTGTCCCTTTGGGAATTCAGTAACTTACATCAGAGCTGGATGTCCCACCCTAAAATAAAAAATGCACTGAAAGAACTTTGGGAACAGTTGATGTGTTGCTGTTGGGCTTAGGGAAGAACCAGAAGAGAGGGGAAGTTGTCAGCACAGTGACTACTGAACTAAAGCATGTCTATGGAATTTACTGGGCAGTCTCACCTAGAGCTCAGATAATATTAATATAAAATGCTTTTCTATGGAAAGATTCATCATACAAGAGATTTCTTGGAAGATTTGTGTCTAAGAGACTTTCAACCTTTTTCCCAACAGCAAGTTCACTGGGCTGTACTGGAAGAAGATATGGAAAATATTTATGTCTGTGAACACAAATTTCCCCACCCCCATCTTGTGAACCAAAGTAAACTTTCCAGTAAAAAAAAAGACATATTTTTCTGGGTGCCAAGTTGCATCACTTGCTTCTCTGGATATAGAGAATTATTTAGACAACCACACAGATCTTCCAGAATTTTTTCCTCTTCTCCGCTGGCTAATAAACCCTGGAGACTGATTTCTTCCCGGGATAGAATCTGTTGAAGCTACATGATAAATTTTTGGCAATCAAGCTTTGTTCCCATGATGTTCTCCACACAAGCACATTCCAGCCACAAGGATTGTTGTTTTAGGATTGCTGTTGGCACTGTTGCTCAAAGCGGGGAAGACGGGAGCCTACCACTCTCCATAAATTACACCATGAGAAAATTACTTTCAGCCCAGCTATAAACAGACAATTATGAGAGGTTATGTATTGCCATCCTCAGGCAACCAGTGGTACTAGGAGAATGAGTCTGTAATGAGCAACATATACTGACAAGTGTTTTGGGTTTCATAAATATGTTAACCATAAATTGCCTTCAGATTAAAAAAAAAAAAAGTAGTGTACAGAATTTAACGTAGAGGAAGTACATGCATGGCACTTGTTATCAAGTGTTCTTATCAGGAGAAAAGTTCTTTTTCTGAGTAGCAAGATATCACTGTTTCTATTTAGCAAAATATTCAGCAGAAGAAAATATATGGGGTCTTGCCTTTCCCAGAAGCTAGGTATGAACACTTTTAGTTTGGAGAGGACAACTGCTCACAACACATTGAGAGTCTTCTCCTTCCCTTTGCCCTGTTTATTCTCACTCAGGAACTGCCACAAATATGTAAATCATAAACATCCCTCCACACACACAGTCTTGCATTCACTGTTCATGGAAAAATCTATACTATAATTCTTCTCTCTTTTTTGTCCCAAATTCTACATTAAAAGGACATTTCTCAGGGATGTTAACTGGAACCAGAGTTTGAACCTTGACCTTCAAGGGTTTTTTTTGAGATATACGGTGCAGCGGAGACAATCTTACTTCTTAAAGAGATTAAGTTCAAAAAACCTTTTGTCCCTACTTGCATGTCCCACCATCAAGGATAAATAAGACACTGACTACCCAGAGACCCCAGAGATGAAAATGCATCTAAAAATTGATGGGATATAACTACACTGTTAAATGAATACAAAACCTATGGAGCTGTGTATACAACACAGGAGGATTGTTACAACTATTCATCTTTCCTTACTTATGTTAGTAACATAAGAAGTTGCTTCTGAAGCCAAAGACAGGAATGGATGGCTGATCCTTTCCCTGTTCTTATAATCATAGACTCATAGAGTCATGGAATGGCTTGGTTTGGAAGAAACCTTAAAGATCACCGGGTTCCCATCCCGCTGTGGACAGGGATGCCATTCCCTAGATCAAGTTGCTCAGGGCCCCATCTAACATGGCTTTCAAAACTGCCAGGGGTGAGGCATTCACAGCTTCTCTAGGCAGCCTGTTCCAGAGCTTCATCACCCTCTGAGCAAAAAATTCCTTCCTAAACATCTGACCTAAACCTACCTTTTTTCAGTTTAAAACCATTTGCTCTTTGTCCTGTCGCTATCTGCCCATATAAAAAATACCCTTCTCTCCTTGAAAAGAGAGGGACAGAGAGATGAAGTGATTTGCATAGTTCTGTGCTATAATTACAGAGCAACCTTTGCCTGATGACACAACTGTCCTAACCAAGTACCATTACGCTACCCTTGGGACCTTTCTGATTAAGCCCCAATTATGTGGAGTAGTCATGATGATGGCAAAAACCAGCACATTTTCTAACTGTTGCAGCACATAGTAATGATGTAAAAATCTCTCTCGGGACCAAAGGATGCAAAGAGTTAGACTGTGCTTTTAGAGACCCAGCAACAATTTCCAAAGCTGAAGATTTCTAAAATATTGAGAAATGCTTTAAGTTGCATTTAAGGTAATCTAAGGCTGTTTTAAAGTACTGAAAGAGTGGATATGCAGTCAACAATGGATTTTTGAAGACCTAAACTCCAGTTTTTCTTTCACCTTTCTTGGACTTCAGTGACAGATGTCAGTGTTCTTCAAACATCTGTCTTCAATGCTGGAGTTTATTCRTGCACAAGATATTTCTATTATCAGCAAATTTGTCAGATTTTTACCCAGTCTTTTGACTCTGTTTTATATGACTGATTTGTTGCCACAGAGTTCTCATTCTGAACAACATATATAAGAATTCTTAGAGAAAGGCACGTGGAGGCAAAAATGTTGCGTAATGTCTAATACGCTGACTGAAAACACTGAAATTTCCCTGTTGATCTGAAACAGGGAAGAAATGTCTATTCTGATTAAAGAAGATGCATTTAGCCAACAGACACATATTGATGCTGTGAAAATTTCATTTGAGTATAAACAGCCTCTAGTCTGAAACAATAAAAAGACCTGTGAAAGTTTCCTTGTTCAAAAAGTAGAGCAATGTGACAGTAGCAGAAATTCTGGACAGATGTGAGTTCTCACTTTTTGTGGCTTTGTCTATTTAAAAGGTCCATGGTAGAACACCTGCCATGGTGATCTTCTCTACTCTCTTGGACTTTGACAAATGTAAAAATAAGCTTGTCAAGATAATATCAAAACTCATTGCTCACGGATACAAACACGTAATAAATTTTAAGCTGAAGAAAAATTAGAATGTAATATTGTCAAAGGAGCAGCTAGATAATTTCCCTTTTGTTCAGTTCCCAAATGTGAAATTGAGTTGTTTTCTAAAGCAATAGAGTCATATAAATTAAACTATGATGAAGGCCAGGAAGGCTAAAAGACCATAATTACAATAGAACCATTTGCATTAAAAAAAAGTGGGATCAATCCTTAATCCTTAAAATGGTGAAAGAAGCCAGGCATTAAAATATTCTGAAAATCTAACCAAACTGAATAATATGTTCTTTAAACTGTCGGGACAGAGCTTGCTTTATACTTTATTAATTAAATTCTTCACACTTATAAATAAACAGAATGACAATCCACATACTTGCCAAAATTGTTCCTTTGGTCATGAGGGTTGTTTTTTTCTCCAAATCACACCTGGTCTTTCTAAATAAATGTGTTTCATTTGTCAGAGTATGAGCTGTTCAGCAAGCTGTGCGGACAGTCACCTGTGAGATGAATGCCCTGCTCTACTGTTTCTGGTATGCTTGTTTGCTTTACACAGATATGTACATCTTAAGTGATACATGTGTGTATGTTAGAATTATAGAAATTGAAAATATCACCTCATGATTTCCTCTATCTGCTGGAAGACCAATGTAGTACTATGATAATGCATAGGAGGACAAAGTTAAAGTGAAGATTTTGCTAAAATAAAAACCAGTGCCTTAGGAGGTAATGTAATGGTTTTATTTTTGACTGTAACGACATTCTCTCTCAGTCGCACATCACAATTCATTGTGCAGGCCTACAAAATAGTATTAATACCTCTAAGCATGGGGTAAAAAATTGTCAAATAATGGATACAGTTGGAAAGAAGTTATTTAGTCGTTGAAAAATGCACCTTCAAGGCAAACAAGGAATTAATAGCTATTTTTTGGCTGAAAAAAAAGTCAGACTGTGTAAAATTTTTCTCATGAAATGTAGAGGAACTTCAAACTGGGCACTGTCAGGAAAGTCTTTAGCAGGGTGAAAACCTACATCAGTCTTCCAAGGACTTGACAGAGGAACCAGAAAGTTGTGCACTGAGACTCAGCCCCTAAGGAGGGTGAGCAGTGGGACAGCATCATGAGAGAAGTCAAGGAATGGTCCCTACCTCTCACTGCCCACAGGGAGACTGARCAACACGGTCAGACACACAGCTTGCTTTGAAACTATTACATGGGTTTACTAATCACTGAGTAACTAATATCTGGGTATTTGATGTGTATGTCAAGACTAAAACATTCCTTTCTTCCACTGTCTTTTCAGCTCTTTTTCAGACCTGCACAAAGAGATCTGGGGGTGCTGGCCAGCAGCAGGCTGAATGTGAGCCAGAACTGGCAGCACCCCTCCCCTCCCTTCCCCTCCGATTCTAGAAATAGGTTGCAAATTAGATCAAGAACTATACTGCCATGTATGTCCTTTTTTTCTGTGTCTACCTTTTCCAGGTCCCTAGATGCAATCAGAAAACTAAAGCAAGTGTTTGAAAATGCTAAGAAATGCCAGTCTGCCACTTCAAGCTGATTTGTTGCATCTTTTCCACCACACTATGTGAAAATGTGTCTTTATAAAAAAGAAAAGCCATTATTTTTATCATCAGTTTGGTACTGGCATCTGCCACCCCAACAGCTGTCACTCTTATCTAATTGGCCATTTTGGAACAGGAGAGGAAGTTCTACTAAAGAAAGCTTTCAGAATGACATTATGAAGTGAGTCCAAAATTCCATTTAATTAGTACAAAGTGATAGTTTTAAAAACATTTTGCATCTGCCTATTAATGGCAAAAAAATTTCTTAAGCAGTCAGTCTCAGGCTGAGTAATTCTGGCATAAAAGCTAAAGTTCTACTGATGATTCAAGGAAATAATTCTCTTTGAAAACAGTTCAGTTCATAATGAAAATAAGTTTATTTGGATTTTTCCTCCTTCATATTTATGAGTATTATCAGGAAAATAAGATATTCATTGGATGAGTAATTAAATATTGTATGATTTTTTGAGTGGTCCAATYAGGTTTAAAATTTGAAGCTGCTTGGCATGCTGGCCAAGAGAAATGCAGATTGTACTAGAAATTGTTCTGCAGTTGTTTTTAAAAGTTGGAGTTAGTGGTGCTAGTTTCTTGCCTCTTTACTATTTGTGCCTGTGAACTACTTTCCTGATATATGTTATGTAGGACAATGGCTCAGTGTTAAACTCTGCTTGGCTATGGATTCATGCAGTTAGGACAGAAACAGTGAAGCAGAATCAGGCTGTTTGAATGGACACTGGATGACTATGAGTTTAGAGGAAAAGGGACAGGTCTGATAAGCAGGGGCAATACCTCAGGTTAGCACAAGCTTGTGCTGTGACTAAGAGAGAACTAATCAGGTAATTTAGGGCCTTTTCTTTTGCATATACAAACCTACACCTGCTAATAACTGCATATAAGTAACTTTACACCTGCACATAAGTTCCTTTATTTGATGATAGCATGACAGCTCAGGGTAAACATTTAGTCAGATAACTACATCCCAAAATCAAACAACTGGAAGCATTGTCACTTGAAATTTTTATCGAACTGAGTAATATTGCAATGCAGACACAAAAATGGTGCCTCACACTCAGGATCAGATTGAGGCCTCTTACAGAAAAAATGTTGGCGTGTAGGAACTCCAATATTTTAACCCAGCATGGCAAGCTTCAAGTGGCTGTATGAGTGTTTATAAACTGTTTTTTTCCAGCAGTAGCTCAGGGAGCACAATTGCCCTCAGTATGAAGCCCTGCATGTGACAGCCAAGCAAACTGAAGAGCATTCAGGGACTTTATCAGCCACCAGAACCTGGAAGCCTATTCAACTAACTGTGAGATTGTTTCCTGACCTGCTTTGGGCTCAGGCCAACTCACACTCTCCCAGACAAAACTGGGCATGATTCAGCACTCGTGAGGTCTCAGGTAACATTCTCAAAAGGAAGCTTCTGACCCCTTCATCAGGTTGTGTACCTCAAAACCATTCAAAAATTACATGTACCTGAATGGTGCTTTCTTCTAAAATATGTACTTTGTAACCCTGTTATTTCATCCACAAAGTTTAGCAGTCAGTTTCAAGGGTAGATTTATAGATTTGGCTTTGACCTTTTCCAAAATAGTTTGTATATTGCTTTTTTAGGACTAATATCTCCACCAATGACAGGTCACAGGGGAGACTTAATTGCTGGAGAAGGTCTGGATTAAATGTAGGGCACCGACCAAAGGAAAAATTTTCAGTCTGAACTCACCTTTCCTCTTAGTTTCTCAACATTTGATATTAGTTACATGCAAAAAATCTTTTATTTTTTCAGGGTTTTGCTCTTAGATGATGTTGTTTGATTGATTGATTGATTGATTGATTGTTATCTATTTTAGGGAAAAAAAGATTGTTTCAGACTGGTGAGATAGGAGCAGATTTTTTATATGCAATATGTACGTACTTTAGTACAACTGATAATGTTGCACCTTCACAAAGAATTTACCTATGTTTATTTACAACAATGTAAAAGGGTGCTGTTTGCATTGCTGGATTTTCACACTGTATTTTGCCGGGGTTTAGGTAGGACTATTATTATTATTACTGTTATTATTGCTATTTTAGTGGTTGTTGTTATTGTTATTATAGGATTGCTCTCCTTTTTATTTCTAAACTAAGCACTCTTTGGAGGAACATGTACCAGTTTTTTGTTCTTTACTGGCATTAAATCAGAGTCCTGAACACCTTTTCTTTGAAGTCTGAGTGAAGAATGCAGGCCACCTTTCTAGCTACCTATAGTTTAAGTCAGAAGAGCCGTATTTGAAAATATTTTAAAAAGCAATTAATTTTTGTTGTTATCACAGGGATATGATCACTAAACATGAAGTAGAACTCAATTTACCTATTTATTAATATGCATTATGTTACATGAGCCTGAATGACGCTGTTCTGTAATCCTTTAAGGGCAATATTTCCAGATTTCCTTCAGCACAAACTGTCTCCTACTCTAGAGATGAAAATACACCAATCTATTTTTGTACAGAGGCATTTTCTTTCATAAACCACATAATCATATGAGGAATCACTGAGGAAAAAAAATAAAAAAGAAAAAGATACATTTCCAAATCAAATCACAATTTACATAAGTTATCTTGGTAACTTAAACACAAAGAAAATAATTCAGATCTGAAGAGAAAAAAGAGAAGTAGCATTGTAGCCCTATGTTTACTGCCTACCTGTGCTGACTGTGGAAGTTCATGTTACAGAGCCTATTCTGCAGATCTTCAGTCTGCTTTAGACAAGCACAAAGTTCCACACCCTAGGTGCTGTAGCCTTCTGCTGCATAAAAATATTACCCCTTTCACAAATGCAGAAGAGAAACAAAGTTAATACAAATAATATTATTTTGCTTTTTCTGCTTTTAGATAAGATGTTTTTAGAAGACGATGTGTGCCTCAAATATTTATCCAGGGAAATATCAATGTACTTTTCCACTAAGCCAGAATAAACAGGTTTATAAACTTACATTATTTACCAGTGTGGAATTTTTTTCTGTCTCAAGGCTGCTGTAACTTGCACACTTACACTCCATTTCACTGGCAAATTCCTCTTTTAATATCAGGTAAGTTTGGAGTCACCACCCAAAATCCTGCCTGGGGGAAATTAATTAAAATTATCTGAATCAGTCCGTGCAAGTCTAATATTCAATAGCAAAGGGGGAATTAAATGTTTTCTTTGGGACTAAAATGATACTCTGTTTCTCTCTGCTTATACATTCCCTGACAGTCAAGAGAAGAACTTCAAATAAGTTTCTAAGGCACCATCCACATCCTGGAATCCTTTTTCATTTCACGTAGCTCATGAAAACAGAAGATTTTAAGTGACAGTACTTTGAGGTTCAAGTCACAGAGTTTCCCCTTTCTTTCATTCTCTGTCTTGCTGTCTTTCTAAAAGTTAAGGCGACAAAATTTTGAAAAACTGTTTCAATTCATTCAGCCATATTAACTCCTTCTTTAAAGGAACCTTTGACTGGGTGGAGGGCCTGCTTGTATAATTCCAATTTTTTAACCTTCAATAATTTGGAAGATAAATTACATGATAACACAATCTAAGTAAATCATGTAGTTAGATATAAATTCTACCTAAATGGCCACAGACACAAAACAATGGGAAATTGTATGAGAAATATGAACCTTGTGTCCATCCACTGTCTGAGTTATCTGTACCACAAAAGACTCACACCAGAATCAGATCACAGCATGACAGTTTCATGTTAAAGTTTTGTGGAAGTTACTTTTTCTATGTGAAGGCAGAAGTTCTGAAGCAGGGAGAAAGGCTAAATCTATTTAATTCACCATATTAAGAAAACATTCCTGCACTCCAACTCATAATATTAAATTCTTACCAAAGTTCAAAACACCTTACAAAAATTAATAACATAGCCAATAATTACATTCGATGATTTTTCCCAAAACATAATTATTCTCTTCTTTCAATGTCTCGGTATGACCAGGACTGTGTCACTGATCCAATGAAAATTTTCTCATCTGAAGGCCTTAAAACTTTCTCAAACAAAAAAAAAAAAAAAAAAAAAACCAAACCAAACGGCTTAAGCGAGAAAGTTTTGTAACAGAAAGAGTTTTGTAACAAGCCCTAATTGTCTACAAGGCCAAGTTCTGTCACACTGTGAATGAAAGCACTCTTGCAGATTGTATGTATTCTCAGAAACCAACTGAAAGCCAGTCTGGTTCGTGAAATATGGGTCTAGTGCATGCTATAAATGAAGCAGCCATCTGCATTTTGGATCAGCTGTGTTTTCTTCTTGACTTTCAGGTATTGGTTAATAAAAATTATGTATCAATTAACTGAAGGTGATATTCAAAAGATTCAGCATTACAGCTCACAATGTAGAGGAGATATGCTTACCCTCTATGTCCTGGTTAATTCAGATCAGCCCATGCAACAGAAATACTGGCATCACTTGTACCTCATCTACATATCCATGAATATATGTTGATATCCGTGATATGTTGAGTCCTCAACAGTGTACACAGGTTTTTCAGAAGAGGTAGGAGAAATAATTCCTGCTCAGTCATCAGAAAAAGGGTTTTACCTCTGTCTTGTCTAAAGTGAGTTTCACAGTACTCATTCAAATGCTATGAAAGTCCACTAGCACTTTTGCTTTCTCTTGATGCACTTTCTCAGTTTCATTTAAGTTAGAGGTGGTAGTGAATCAAATTGGAGCAAATCAGGACTGACAAACAAGTAAATTTTTTTTCAACAGTAAATGAAATAAAACTCAGTAAAAGTAACAAAGTCTCCCTGCAGCAAATTAAAAATTTAGCTAGATCCTGGGAAAGAAGAGAACCTCACAGACCTCCACTTAGGAAGGGCTTGTGTTCTGACGTCACTACTAACTATCCAATGTGTTTCTGAATCACTACTAAAAATAAGAAAATTCAGAATCAAGACTTAATTATTTTCTTCTGATGATGGTTAAAAGTGGACTTAAACATCTCTAGCAGTTTCCCAAGCAGTCAAAATATAAAGAAATAATTTGATTAAATTTGAATAAATTCTGAGAAGTGTAGAATTGCCTTGATGACTTATCTATTGTCCCTCTAAAAATAAGAGATGAATGAAAAAGGAAAAGAGACCCATATACCATCAACATGAACATTAAGGTTTTTCTACTCTGTCTGAAAAGTTTCCCTGTTTATGACACCATTATCCAGGCTGTCTGAATAAATTCAGCAAAACTATTATTTCTGCTGTTATTCAGCAAGCAAGTGCAGAGCTACCTTTTATTCATCATCTCATTCTTTTCGAAAAACACTTTTAGAAATCTGTTGGCAGTACCAGCTGAAGGTCAAGCACAATAGTTTGGTATCATGAAGGACAGTAGGGCTCCCTGTGGCTGAGTTTTTTTGGTAAAATAGCTGTCTGTATTGTTTAACTGTGAGTACAGAACACAGATAAATCAGTCTAGTGATTTTTATTGTTTGAAAATCAGCTAGAGAAAAAATATAAATAAAGATAGAGCAATGAGCTTTTCAGTAATTAGATGATTTGAGAAATCTTCAAGTCCACTAGCTCATTGTCTTTTCTGCCATTTTCCACCTGTGGAAGATAACTACAGACAGGACCACAAAGGCAGTCTTCCAAACAAAGGAATACTTTATTTTCACTGGTTTACTGAAGGCAGATCATGCCAGAACAAACATTTATCTGATGGATCTACAATGTTATACTGAACATGAGAAATATGTGCTTTAGTCCACGTATTTTAGCTGTCTGCTTTGGGATGAAAAGAATCATGTTGATGCAATCCCAGTTTGCTCTCTTGCCTACGAAGGGAGCCCAGGGTGCCTAAGTCAGTCTTGCACTTAAACTACAAATAGTACACCAAGATCAAGGATGCATTGTTTAAATAATCAATATGTGACATATGATTTTAAGAAGCACACACAAAGATTCCACACTTGTCTTAAAGTGTTCCTTTTCAGTCTCTTACTATGGTGCTCAAAGATACTGTTCTACTAATTTAAGGTGAAAAACCACCTGAAGATGATGGAGATTTATTCTGTTTGTTCATCCAAAAACTGACATTTTAAACTTTAAATTGAGCAATTTTTCACATTTCCATTTTTCTATGTTGAATATCTGCTGATATTTTATTGCAAAACTGAAAAGATTTGGGGGTTATTGTTCAGCACTGAAAATTCTATGTTTTTCTATCATATTTCATCATGTACTTTATCAAAATACCATTGTTGTATTCCACCTTACTGTCAAAATTAAGCATCATAAGGTTAGTTCTTATCTGACATTTAGTCATGATTATTTAGCCAGGAATAAAGAAAAATTGGCAGATAATTTTAGTGACTGAACAACTGAAAACTGGAAAGCATATAACAGACCCGTATAAGACAGTCTGATAAATCATGGTGAAATGTACATGCTACAAGCATTTGTACAGCCACAAAATAAAAATATGATGATTTTGTATTTTAGTCAGAGGATTTTATGTTTACTTAATATTTACTGGGTTTTTTTACAAAATAAAATATTTCACTTTGCATGTTAATTAGGTTTCTCTAAAACTCAGCATTTTAACATTTTAAATCTGCAATTATGCACACTTTCTTATGTCTCATATCTCAGAATTAAATTCTGTACAGCAAATTTTACTTTCATATGCTGCTGAAATGCCAAAAAACTGGTTAGGATGAAAATTCCGAATATTTTGTTTGCTATTGTACAATAAAATATTAATTAATTTTAATATCATTATAATTATGATTGTCTGGCAAAGGTGTGTTTCTCAGTGACAACAGAAATTAGTCAAGTGATTAGTACTTTGTGCTGCTGCCCCTGCTGTTCTTTTTTTTAAATGTACTTCTCATTCCCAGGTGGTTATTACCCGTTAGGTGAGMTATGTGCATGAAATACTCTTTTATTCCATAAACTTTCAACACACAGTTTGAGACCTGAAGGAACCTGTGATTAATCACTTACTAATTGGATCATTCCTTCACTGACAATAAGTTATAAACTACATAAAAGGCACTCAGCTGCATTGCTTGTGAGATTCAGATTCCTCTAGAGAAACAGCACATTTTTCAGTAAGACAACCATCACATACAGCAAAAATGCAGTTCTCTATTCAAGTGCAAAATGCACTCAATTGCTACCATACTACCTTTCATACTAGTTCTGCTTGCTATCAAGAAGAAAGAAAAAAGAAAAGGGAAGAAAGAAAAAAGAAATGGAAAGAAAAAAAAAGGAAGTAAAAGATATAGAAACCTTTCTAATCAAGTTTATTCATTAAAACTCCAATTCTTCTTCTGGACTAACTTACACAGCTCCCACTGGCTCTATTGAAAGCAAAATATCGTAGATAGATTGGTTAGAATTTAGCCCAAACATACAAATTACTCAATTCTCAGCATAATGAGAATGACATCTATAAAAATGCCTTGATAATATACAAAGATGAGATCAGATCTTGCATATCTGATATTTGAAGTTGAGGATGAATATTTCCTCCAAATTCAGTTTTACAAGCTAGGTGGAAAGAAAGGTTTGGTTATGATACTTTGTGTAACTATAAAAGAGTGTGCAGGTTCAAGGTGAGCCAATTCCGAGATAGCACCAAAGACTGCAACAGATTATTTCAGAAAACATTGCTCTTTCTTTCAGTAAGAAAGTATTTATCTGTATTCACTTCAATATCTTAATATCTTTCTCTGCTGTAGAAGTGTGTTTGTGCACTATGCATTTAGCCTCCCAATAAATGGGTTCAATGTTCAATTACTTTAAGGTGTAATTTTTTTCTAATTAGAGGTAACTGCCTTAAATTAAACCTTGGTAACATCTTACTGAACAGTTGCAGAAGAAGAGTGGATTTAATTTGTATTTGCATTGGGCCACGTCTCAAATTGTTTGGTATGGTTAGGAGTGTAAAAATACTAAATTAATGTGGAAATGTACAAGCAATAATTTTAAAGCTCTTACTAGAATATATATACTCCAGTGGAGAAGCTTATAGCAAAGAGTGTGTCTTCCTTTTTATTTAACTTGAATTTTCATTAAAAACATGCAAATATTACTTTTGATTTTTACATAGATAATAATTCACAATTAAATAATTGGGTGGAACAATTCACTTGGCGGGCTTGGAAGTTTCAGGTCACACCAGACATGCATGCTCATGTGCACACACACACACACACGCACACACATTGATACCAAAGGCATGAATAGAAGATAACTACAAAGGACTGCACATTGTCTTTAAGGCCTCTGAGTTCACTCCCTCATGAGCTCATCGATCCAGGAAACAACATACCCCTACTACCAATAAAGAAAAAAAAACAAAACTACTAATTCACCAATCTTTCAGGATTTCTATGTAATTACACATCCCTAGAAACAGAGCTGAAAATTGAATTTGGAGCAGGGGGACATGGCAGGATATTTCTGACTAGAATTTCTGCTTAAACTACCAGCTTAGACTCACTGTGTTGAGGTCACTGAGCTATTTCCATCCTACAGTGTTGCTTTGCTGGAGGTTTTGAAGTATTGGCGGAAGGAGCTAACAGAGGCAGCCAGGAGATTGGGGCTGGCTCAATTAATTGAAACATCCAGAATTGATGAGTGCTGTCAAGAGCTCACTATGAGGATGGCTACCAGAGGAGCCTAAAGAAGTGACTGGAAGAGATCAAGGTTATTACAGGATCTGAGGGAAATGGCTGAAAGCAACAAAAAGCAAAGGGAGAGCGCAGTGTAGCATGTAAGAAAGAACAATACTTGTAAATCAAATAATGCATTCAGGAGTGGGTAAGATGCTGGTGGAATTGAAACACTGCACAGTAAATATCAATTTCAACTTATCAATGAACAAGGTATAACTAGCATGAGAAGATAATATTAACTTATTTAGTTCTATGATAGCATGATCCTTGCCTTTCACATAAACTTAATAACAGACATAACATCTGTGCAGTTGCTATTTTCTTTTGAATTCTTTCTTTCTATTTTGAACATCCAAAACAGAAAAAAATAAACCCATTAGTACATTTTGGTTTTCTTTTTTTTCCAAAGACACCATGATGAATGTATCTTTCAAGTGTTATAAGCAGCTGTGATCTCACTGCAGAATGTGCTTGGCTAAGTGAAAAAGTAGTAATGGGTATTTTACCAAAAACAAAATATCGGCAGCATGTAGCAATATACCAGGGAGAGGGGAAAGAGCTGAAGCACACGAAGAGTGAAAGGCAGAGAGAGACAGTGAAGATATTTTACCAAGCAGTCTAATCCTTTGGATGACTACAGAAATAAAAACCTGTTAGCAGGTTCCATGGGAGTCTGAAGATTGATTATCTGTTCTACTTCTTCTGTGCTTCCTGTGCTGAGAATGTCTTTTCAAACTGCTGATTTCACAACCCACGAAAGAGGCACTGGCTGTAATCTAGACATAAGATTGAAAGGTTCAGAAACCACCTTGAGAACATGATAAATATTTCTGTTTCTCCCAGAACTTCAAAGAAGCACAGTCACTGAAGATGTGAACTCCTTGATTGACAACAGGTAGTTCACATTGCATAAGCCTTCACTTTACAGCTGAAACAAAGAGACACAAAACTAGAAGTCCTGGAATAAGATTGATCAAGTCAACCAAGTCAGTCAATTTTCTCAAAATACATGTATTTGCCGTACTCACTAGACAGATCCTCACTCAGTGAAACTTACTGTGATACCCATATGAATAGTCCCTCCCAAATTTTCGCAAAGGTAACACAGCCATAACATCCGCTAGGTGAGGAACTGGCATAAGAATTTTTCTTTTGACTCAAGTTTTTAATGAAATAGCTGTTTCTTTCCATTATTCTTTCCAGATACTGGTTAAACTCATAGTAACATTTAGACTTGTGTGCTACTTCTGTTTGTTGTCTTGCTTTGTTTTGGGTATTTTCTTGTTTTCTTTTGTTTTTTTCATGGATTGAGATTATTTGTCACTTTGCCAAATTATTTGCTGGATAAAACTCCTTCTTTTATTAGGCCCTGTCGTCATTGTTTAAATAATAATTTATTTAACCTTTAGAATCAACTCTTTGATCTCTCTGACTAGATCTTGTAATTATAAGTGCATCAAGGAAGAGGAAGAAAAAACTAAACGTGCAATATTGGCCAAAGAATTGAAAAGAAACTAGACTCTTTCAGAAGTAAAATAATGCACTATAACAAACTGTAACACCATACCAAAACACAACTCTGTGCTATCTGATATACTACTGTTATGTTGCTAAATTCTTATCTAACTTAGAAAAATATTGTCAAGTATTTTGAATTTCATTGTGATCAGACATTTACATTTTACATGTTTCAAAATCTTCTTCAAAAACCCCTTAATTTCAGGAATCAAGGACTTTTTGAAAATGTGGTCATATTTAACTCTTAAGCTAAAAAAGTTGACAGGACTGCTGATTTTTTTAACCCTCTGGAAAAGTGACATAAGATACTCGTAAGCATCATGTCCTCAAAAAATGAAGTATTCAATATGTAATAAAAAGTATCTGATTTCTTCATTGGAAATGTATAGCTGGAAAGAATATTATTAATTGAAACTGTGTTCAGGAAAGGGCTAGTTTTGATCAACTGGATTTTTTTCATAGTGTATAACACTTGAGTTAGTTAATTTGCTATTTAAAATAATGAAATGGAATGAGACAGAATGAAATAGAAAAATTGATTTTCAAATCTGAATTTTTAATTTAAAATGGATGTTTTCCAAGATTCCATTTTACATGAATGATTTAGCATTTTGATTTTGCACCCGAACCTGGGAAAACTAAAATGTCRTTGCCTAGAGTTTGAAACAATTCTGCTGATGGTCTTACCTGTTGTTTTGAATAACTAAATTAATTAATATTTTAATTGTAAATTTTCCAGTCATGTTCACTATTGTAATGTTTGTGAGTTCATTTTTCAGACTGATAAGAAATCCTTGCCATCGTTGTATCACTGCAATAGGCAGAATTCTTCCATTAGATTCCTTTAGCAAAATTTTAACTTCATTCTGCTAGAAACTGGTATGCAGCCATTCATGAAAAAAATAAACAAGACTTCTTACAAGAAACATACTTCCATTGCTTGATTCTGTTTACTATGGTGGAATTACACTAGAACTGAGGCCATCCTTGTTCTGTCGTGGCCATTGTTAAACAATTTTAATGATAGCACCGTAGCTTTTTAAGTTTGGCCTAAAGATTCACTGTGACCGGTTATAAGTTTTCTACTGACTTCCCTGGGATAGGAACAGCAAGGAAAATATTATATATTTAGTAGATAGCAATAAGATATAATATTCATAAGCACTGTTCAAATAGTTTTAAAAAAAGTTCTGTGGACTTGTAATCACATAAAAATATTGATCCCACAGGACTGTGATCTTTAATCTGATAATTCTGAAATACTTGAGGCAAAAGGCATTTAAAATGCCATGAATAACATTTAGAATATACTGTTGTGTGTGATACGCACTGAGCATCTATAGATGCTGTAAGGATATACGAGGGCATGGAGGAAAAGAGCAAACTCATAAACAGTGCATTACAACAGACCTTCTGTGACTTTATAATGACAGATTGCTAGTAAAATACCAGTTTTGCAAACTGAGCATTTCAAGAGACTTGAAACTGAAAAACAGATGAAGGTGTCTGTAGCTTAGGCAAGAAATTAACAGCTCCTATGCAGTGTGCTGAGCAATGTGTGAAATCACTTCCCTCTGAGTTATGAGGGAGGTGAATTAGGAATGCAAAATATGTAGGAGAATAATATTTTCAAAATAAAAAAAAAATCCAGGGGTTTTAATAATGGTGCAGTGTTAGACAGTAAATAATTCATTAGTTGCATAGAAAAATGTTCTGACTTTATTTCTTCAGGCTGTTATAAGCATATTTCTATATGGTCTACTTTAGGAGCCAGTGCAGCAACACTCAAGAGAGATTACAACTTGGCTTTTGTCATTATGGGTAATTTCCTTGCTGTAGGATCATGAGAGCAGGAGCTGAACCAATATCTTAGAAGGACTCAGGATTTTGCCATTGACTATACCAGCCAAGACAGCTACTTGGTCAAGGTCTAGTTGCTCTTCACTGCTTCTGTGGGGGAAAAATAACAAGCAGAAGAGGGTATGAATTGGAAGAAAGAGATGGCATTTGAACAAATAATTTACCTGGGAGTAGAGGAAAGGTGGAAGTAGGTGTGTGCTGTAGGCAGGAGGGAGGAGCAGGGAGCTGTCGCCTGGAGCTGAGGCAACGCAAGGTCTCTGGAAGGTTATCAGAGGCTGTGGGTGAGTGCTGGCAAGCAGCAGCAGTTACAGAGCCAGAACACTGTGCAATGCTTTATCAGACCAGAGATTTCACTGAAAGCATTCAGCTTTGTTCAGTGTCGGCAACTCTTCTGTCCCCACAATGCAAACCATGTTTTATGAAGCCAGAAAGAGAACAGTAGCATCGGGTATTGCAAGCAGCTTAGGGAATCAGTCTAGTGACACAGAAGCACAGAATTCCTAGAAATGTCCCAAGTAATGACTCTATGACCATAATTAATGGTGAGAACATTGAAAAGAGAAAAAATAAAGGTTTCTTGAGAAGATTGCAATTTGCAGGGAAGTGACTGTAAGTTGATGCCAAGTGCACACAAACAACATCTATCAACATTACATTTAAAACAGTTCTGTGATATGCAGGTTTGTTATTTGGACAGGCAACCTGACAGGAGAGATTGATGCACCTATCAGAGAAGAATAAGAATATAAATCTCTGTCTTATCAAAAGGAGAATGCAGGGAGCAGATAGGGCTATGTGGTAGACGTAATCTGTTTAGGTTTCCAAGAGACATTTGACACTGCATGGTAGAATAGAATAATATATCTTCAGGTTCACATGTAAGGCACAGAAGACTCTTTTCCTTCCAAGTTTCTTAAGCTGCAAAGTAGTATGTTGATTCCCAAGTGCAGAACATAATTTCTTCACTAATTTTCTACTCAGGCTTTTTGTTTTTCTACTCTTTGTATTATCCAGAAATATCTAGAAAATCTTATTCTATACATCTTCCACTTTTTTTTTCCTTTGTACTATGTTTGTCTTCTCTGCTTCCTTTTATTTATCCTGACTCTTTTTTACATAAAACAAGAGTGCTGAAGAGGCATCCTGACTCAATAAGACTGGTTGATGTTGTCTTAGCAAGTAAAGAATACGGATGAGCAACCATCTCTTGTGGCCTGGGAGATACAAAAACCCCACAGAATATTCCCAAAGGAAAGATGACTTCTCTAGGGACTTTCTTGAGACTTATCAGTGATCAGCAATAGGGATTTGATATAAGTATTGAATAAACTATTTAAGAGAAAATTGGATTCTAGAACTCTTGAATGTTTGTCATGAATAACAGTTCATAAGATATGCAGACACAATGAGTACACAAAAACATTAGTATCATTAACAAACATTCAGGTACCTGCAGCACTATTCAGGCTTCTGAATACCTCAGTGTAATCCCTTGTTTCTCACATTTTTATCCCCAGAGATTCCATTTCAGGACGCTTAAAGGCAACATTTGGCCAAAACACAGGAAGAAGAAAATGTACTGCCCTGAAGTATATATTAATCCTCACACACTGCCGCTTGCTGTCCTCTGCAGGTAAATGAAAATGCCTTTGACATGTCACAGGAAATCCCTTGTGTCAATACCGATGCCCCTTTCTTTGCAGTTGCACAATAAAGCAAATCTGTCACTGAGACTGCATCAGTTCCAATAGCAGCCTCCATCAGAAATTTAGGGAGCCAAGTACAGATGTTGTCTGTTTTACCTCAGGAGAATATGAAGTTTTCTTTGGCAGTAAGTAAGGCATTGCAATTTGGAAAGCAAGAGGCTGTAGCAATGCTGATCAGTTTGGGGTTTGCTTCAAATGATCAGAATCAGTTTTGCGTACAATATGAGACAGATAATTCCTTAGAACTCTTACACTTCTCAGAGAATATGACTTCCAGGTCAATCAAAATTTCCAGGTCAATCAAACCTGCACAGCCAAGTTTTCAATATCTCTGTGGGTGGGGACCCCCTTTGGGCTTCCCTTCCATGTTCTTACCACCATCACTGCGATTTTTTTTCCTTACAGCCAGTTCGAATTTCCCTTCCTGTAACCTGCATCTCTGCTTTTGTGCATTTGCTGTGCACCTCTGAGTCTGACTCCTCCACAATCTTGCATTAGATAGGTGAAAACAGTCATTCAGTCCTACAAACCTTCTCGTCTTCAGAATGAATAAACTCATTTTTCTTAGTGTCTCTTTGGTTTTCCAGTTCTTCAGTCCCCTAAACTGTCCCTAAGAAGGGCCCTTTTCTGGACTTAGTCCAGTTTTCAAAGTCTTCTTTGCACAAGTGATTCCAAGATGGGATGCAGAATAGAAGTGATGTCGCAAGTGCTGAACAGAGGGGATTATTATCCTTTTGATTGGCGTGCTGGCAGGCTGTGACTAATGCAGCTCAGAGCATAGTTTGCTTTCTTCTGCATAACAGGCTGCATTAGTAAAAGTATTTTAAGGTTTTATGTTTAAGGTATATTTTGATTTCAGTTTAGGAATATCAATATATTAAATTTTTAATGCTTACTGCCTGTAATACCCAGACTTACTACTTAGAAAAATTTTCATTAGAAAATGCACATACAAGAATTGTTTTGGAAACAATGTAATTTTTAATTTTTTTTTTTACCTAAATGTAATTGTATACAAGGACTAGCACTTGGCAGGGGAAACGTTTGCTTTTTCAAATAGTGTAAATTAATTCTTCTATCAAATAACAATTTTAAGTAATGAACACATGTAAAATATATCTTAAGAATTCTCTCAGTGCATCAAACTTGTCGTTTAAAAAAATGGTGATTGCTGAGCGAGATGAAGTTCGTATAAGTTTTCCCTTTCTGCTGCTCTATGCCAAATTTAGTCAGGAATTCTAGATAACAAACTGATCTTTGGGCTCTTCTGATACACTACAACAATGGCACAATAAATAACCATTAACATCAACTGGTGCATTGCTAATTATGGCCACAGTGACCTAGTCACACCTACACAGTAGGACTGTTCAGCCTGCATTTGCATCCTGATTTATGGAACTGTAAATTTACACAGATGTGTATGGAATGAGAAATCAATTAGATATAAAAGGATATGGTGACACAGGTGAGAAGGAAGGAAGAAATTTCATTTGAGGCTGAAAAATAAGGTCAAATTTTGCTATCTTTCAGAATCAATGGAATCTTATAATCTAAAGACAAGGTTCAACTTTTGTTGGTACTGTTACATAGAAATTTTTTTATGCCGTGTGTATTACATGGAAATGAAAAATAGAAAGACTGCCATGACTAAATAATGTAAACAAAAGCAGCATTCAAATCATGTTGGGCCAAAACCATGGGTGTTGACTTCACTGAACATAGCACTTGACAAAGGTGAATTTAGAATTTCAGGCTAAGTTTGCCCTATTAAACAAAACAAGACCAAAGCAGAGCTGGGTTTAGTGACAGGAAACAATCTGTGGTATTAATTGTAAGGAAGCTCAYAGCCTTTTTTTTTACCCTTGCTTCCTCATATTTTTCCAGACAATACTCAATACATTTGAGGCAAATGTGCCAGTGGCTGTTCTTAAGACTGTTCCTAATAATACTTTCTCCTCCCAATGGGGCAGTTAAATGAAATACAAGTGAAGTGATCTGATCACAGATGCACCTCTGTGTTGTGACTTTATTATTAAATTCTTCATGGCACCTTCTCCAAACAGAATTTACTGCCCATCAGCCTTAGAACACCTCATGGACTTACTACCCCTCTCCTGGTTTTAGTCTGGTTTTTGGCCTCAGTTAGAGCCACAGAACTGAAGAAGAAAGAGTACAACTTTTTCCAATTTTTCCTGTAATCTGTCTGCCACTGGAATTCAATATATTCTATTTTATGCCCATGAGAACGACAGGAAAAATCTACTTGCTAATGTGTATGGTTCAGCTAGGCTGAGAAGAACAAATGGTCCTAAATTTCTGGAAGCAACAGAATGCAACATTGACAACATTCACCTTGGTAAACTTAAGAGGTCTCAGTCTGGACTGCTACACCTGAACGGGTCAGTTCTAATATATGAGCATGTTAAACTATTACTCAGACAACTGCATTTTGCCAGATGAATCACTGTTCATGCAGTTATGCATCTTTGTTGAAAGTAAAGTCCTTAGTTGTATTTTACAGAGGGAAGTATAAAATGAATATAATAAATTCCCACTCTACTTTTATGGATTATATAAAAAAAAAAAAATATAGTTCCTTATTGAAGCAAGCAATTGTGTATTGGCAAGAAGAGTTTTTATCTTTGGAAAATCTGATATCCCTTCCTAAACCGCAGGAACTCCTTCTTTGGACAAAGTACTGGAGTCTGTCACCTAATCTGGAGTAGGTGAAAAATCATCCCCAAAGCAAATAGCAAAACAGCTTTGATTGCTGTCCAGTTGGACAGTAATTTTAAAAATTTGAGAAAATTTCTGTATATAAAAAAAAGGGAAAAAAAAAAAGAACAGCTTATTTCTCCTCACTGGTGAATTATTTCCYCAGTCCTGAGAAAAACAGTAGAAAATGGTCCTTTATTCACAAAGTGGAAAAGCATTCAACAGAGCAGTGAAAAGAAAAGATTTGTACTATATACCTATTGCTATCATGAACTTCATGTGCAGCCTTGACTAAGTCAGTTATCCTCCTTACATCTTCAGTTACCCAGCTGACAAATGAGCAAATCCTAATGCACTGAGTGCTGCAAAAAATAGTTATTACCTTTTGAAAAGTGCTCTCTAAGGGTCTGGTGTAGTATAAATGACAGATACTTATTTTAGACAAGAAAGCAACAGATATGACCATTTTGTTTCAAGGATTTTCTAAAGGGAAACAGAATTGTTGTCAGTGTAAGCTATTTTCTAAAATAGCAGCAATACAGAGGTGGGTGCCTCTCTATTGTAGGTGAATACAGTAGATGTAAGGCAGCTACTTTTAAGCTGACACATTAAGAAGCTGAATGGGTTCTATGAGATAGCTGGGGGAGGGTGCTGACATTTATGCTGTACCTCAGGTTTATGCTATCATTATTCTACATGCCATGGGACATACACACAGACACTCTGGTATGTGACAGCACATATAAATTCTTACCAAAAGCTATAGAAATGTATTCGTAACGTTAATATACTACCATGAARTTCCCTGTGTTGTGATGAAAGACATTTCCCAGGGAATACACCTCAGCACAGATCACACGGACTGAAAAAGGATATTGGAATCCTTTGTAATGCTCTCACTGTAAAAGGATCAATTTCTTCCAAGCYTGACATAATAGACCTTAGACGTATTAGAAGCTGCTAATTAAAATGGTCTGCCCTTCTGAATGCCACTTTTAGAAAAAAAAAAGGAATGAAAAACGAGCTCCATTTCTGGTTTATATGTTTTCAATAAAAAGGTATGAGTAGAATGAACAATAGAGTTATGTGAATGAGGATGGAGATATATTGCTTTTCATTATTTTTTACAAAACTTAAAGCTGCTCAGCATTCCCCTTCTCCCTCCAAAACTGTGGCAGGGAATCTGGTTTGGATACAGAGCTGGACAAGGGGACTGACAATTAGTAGAGAACATAACAGTGACACAGTTCCCTGCTTTTGCTCATTGCTTTACTTGCAGTAGTAAGGACACAGCACTCACGGCTGTATAGGAGGCTGGACATCATACTTTCACATTTCAACCAAATCTCACATTCTGAAGGGGAAGTCCAGCATTTAAGATTGTTTTCCTAACAAATTCCCAAAAAAGCCTGATTTTTGTAATTATCAGTGAAAAGAACACTTCCCTCAGTCACCCAGAAGAATGAACTTGGATTTTAAAACCCTGCAAGTAGACAACAACAATTTTCTAATGTTAAATGTCATAAAAATGAAATATTATTTCATTTATATACTATGATAACAAAATAATTTAAGTATCAAATAAAATTCAGACCTGCCTGAATGAAAACAAGGACTATAAAACAAAATATGTTTTAACATTACAACTATAGGAAAATCAAGGTAATCAGGTAATTTCTTTTCCCCCAGAGAAATATTATCCTATCACATTCATACAGGTAATTCCAAGTGTTATGAAACAGTAATTTCCACTAGGATATCATTGTGTAACTTCTTGTTAAAATTGGGACCTTACCCATGAGAATTCATCCATGTAATATCAGCTGGTGTTGCTATTGATGCCTGAGAATACTAAATGCTGGTGATTTATGAAGTGCATAAGTCTTTCCTTATTTTCTGGTTTTGGATAAACTGAGAAGTACCCTGAGTTTTTAACAACAGTTTCAAAGGCTTAGATCCTTACTAACACATAGAACAGCAACTTAACAGCAAAGCAACAATTTTTTTTTTCAAAATATCTCCTGTGTTAAAGGCAAGTGGGCATTTCTTATCTCTGATTACTAACTGGTCAATTCTGAATGAATCTGGAATCACTGGAAAGGTAATTGTGCTTGATTCAGACACAGTGATTTTTGAAATATGAGCATCTAGTGTCATCATGATGTTAACTATCAGACTTGTTCACGTACAGCTGACAGTTATGACACAGAACCTACAGGAGACCCAAGCCCACATAAAATAGCAGCAAATGCTGGGCAGGAGAGCCCAAGACATTTCATGTGATACTAGGTGTCTCTATTGGTAGCTGAATCCAGAGGCTGGGATTTATCTCCCTATTAAATAGATGTAGCATCTGTGGGTACATGTGACTAAGCTTCATATGGGTCTCCCTAGGCAACAGAAACATACTCGATATSTGGCTACAGGTGTCCTGTGACTCCTGCATGGGAATGTGTGACCCATACAGCAATGCCCAGTTTTAGTTTCCTGCTGTCCAGTGTAATTTGTCTAAGAGTATTTAGCCTGGCCTCTAACTAGCTCTGGAGAAGAGAGAGCGTGCCTTAAAAATACTGTCATAAGTCTACTCCTGTGAGATGTTTTGSACAGCTGACATGATTACTATTGAACTCTAAGGCTTTGTAAAATTAAACATCTATATTAAAATTTCTTCATGAGCAATGACCAGGAGAAAACATACAAAACACATTCTAGGTAATAAATGTTAAAATGGCTTTGGTTCTTAATCCCACACCCTTAATTAAATAAAATAAAATAAAGAAAATTCCATTAAAGCTGTAGTTTTATTATTGTCACATATATTATGGAGGTCCCCTGTCCTTTCCTGTGCTTAGATATTTAAAACAGTCGTAACAACAGCTGTTCCCAGCTACAAAATGTGCCCGCAGTGTTTAAAACCAAGCATATGTTTCTAATTGTGTTGTCTCACCTGAGTCCAGTTSTCTTACAACTTATGAGAGTTTGAGTTTATGTGCACTTGTATTGCTGAAACGGCCTCTGAATCCTCCACTGAATATAATCYAGCACAGTTATAAAGTCTCTGGAGCTCGAGGATTCAGCCTCCCTCCTTAAGATCTGAGACATGCTCTGAGAAATGGGAAAGAAATTTACCTCCTTCCCTTCTGCCTAGCCTCATCCGTGCCAAATCACTTAGGTCTGGGCAAGAATCATTTTGCACCATCCAGTTCTTTGCTCTTGTAAAGAACAATGGTTGAAGATTCTCCCTGACAACAGATTCCCACACGTTTTTATATCTGACTATTCAGTAGAGCCAATTTGCCTGATACTGTGAAGATACAAATTATTTCTAGTGTTGCCAGTATAGAAAGGCTGTTGTACAGTGAAACTAGCATCTGGCTAGCTTATTTTTTGGTACATTCAGAAGAGATTATTTAAAAGAGAATAGCTCTTTTCAGAATTTTAGGCACTAAATTATATTCAACGATGAGCTCTCCATCTCCCCTTCATTCTCTTTTGTCTCTGTCTTTTCAGAGGTCTGCTGCGATGCTCCYGTTCCCCCATGCTTTTAATACTGGGATGGGTGGACAGCTATTTCTTGAGTTTCTGTATGTCTCTCCAGTTTATGATTTCTCTAATCTAAAAGTAGTAGGAGATCCTGTACATTTTCAGTGKATCAATGAACTTCTCTGTCTTCACATTTATATCCTTGTTACATCAACCACCACAGAGAACAAACATAGAAAACTTACCAACCTTATTGGCCTTCTGCCCCTTTGTGCACTCAAGTAAGGATTAGATGGAACAAACATCTAACKCAAACCTTGTGGTTACTTGCACACATGTGACAGAAAAACAAAGCATTTCCAGAAATATTTCTTTTCAAAAGGAAAGAACATTTTATCTCCATAAACTTAATCCAAATTGTCTTCTGAGTATAACCACCTTAAGCTTCTAACCTGAAGAAGGAATAAGGTTGGCACCTCCAGAGAGCAACTGCTGAATGAAGAAGAGGTCTAGAGGACTTGCTGTTCTAGGTTAGGTGTCTCATGTTTCAAAATCGAGGTAGAGATGGTTTCAGGGCTCTGCGCAGCCCTTGCCCTCGTCAGAGAATGGTAACAATAGCCAAGTTATCAGGTTATCTTCTGCCATGGGGGGCTAGGCTCTTTCAGTCAGTAATTACTGAATTCTGTAGTAGGTCAGCAAAGGTTTTTACATAATAGGTAGGAAAACTTATTTAATAAAATATCCTTTTGCTTTAAAGYGAGAAGCAACCTATTTATTATCCCCTTTAATCTCAAGAGTGCACAGAGAATTCAAAACAGTGAAAAGAAAATAATTTTTACAGACAATTAGGCCACTTTTATGATATTTCCAGACATTTTTGTTCCAGACTACAACATTCATCCTTTAAGGACCATATTCCTGTGAACTTCCCTCGACTAAGGTAAAAAGGTTATCCTGGCACAGGCTCAGACCTTTCTAAGCTAAATAGCACGTGGCTGGGAATGTTCTCCATTCTATATCACAGTGACAGGTCATGTCAGTCTTTTGAACAATTTCATATGTATCATTATGCATAAACAAGCACCTTACAGGGCATTCATCTGTACTTTGAATAGAAAAATCYCTATTATTCCATCCAGCAGAAATATCTAATTTTCTGTTTGTTGAAGGAACTGTTATAGAAAACCTGTTCCCTCCCAATTGTCCTTTATTTTTCTCTTCCAGAGTCAAGGCCAGGTGAGATTGGTGACTTCTAGTGGGGGAAGAATATGGCAAAATAATTATTCCTCTTCTTTTTAAAGTTCATTTAAGTGGCACTTGGCCTTTTTTTGTAGTATTTTATCCATATGAACTATATTTATACTCACATATATTTGTCTTGTCCAGAAGTACCAGCAATAACAACTGTTGTGTAAGCTGCTCACAAAAACAATGACTGATCTTTGTCAAGATAATTCTGAGAACATTGTATACCTTTGTCGCATAATGTATTTAAACCCTAATAGTATGCACTAGCCAAGCTCTCACTCAGGACCAGACTCAACACCTGAGCTCAATTCTTATTCAAATAGAGTTCAGGCCACCTCAACCTAAGGTGCTCATCAACCTCCTACAAACAGCTGTGGCTGCAGGGCGGGCACAAGCCCTATAAATCAGACCCTGGGAGGAGCCAAAGGGAGAGGTGGTTGTTCTTGGTTGCTGTGTGCTGCTGGAGCTCTGCTCTGAGAAATCAYAATCCAAGACTCAGAAGACTGTGAGCTCCGGCACATACCTTTTTTGATTTGATAAAGTAGGAAGTTTAATAACCTTTCTTTCTCCTTTTTTTCTTTTTTTTTCTTTACTTTTTTTCCCCCTTTATTTTTGCTCTATTTCCTTGTCGAAGACTAAGATTTTCAATAGTTTGTTGCTCTGAAGAATTCGCATTTTAAAATACCACAGCCTGGAATCAAATCATCTAACATCAGCATGCAATTGGAGTATCTAAATTACCAGCACAAGTCTTTGAGGTTCTGCATATTAGTCTCAGCTAGGGAAAGACAGGTATTTCTGAGATTTCTGAGCCAACTCTTACATGGAGTGAATSATCTTATGCGTACTTCTGCTGCATTGATTCCACAATGAACTAAAGACAACTGTGTTCTTATTATAGGCACCTCAGGTAGGTCCCTGAAGTTAAATGAGATAAATCTAGATTCAAGTCACTGCAAGAGATACCAGTGAAAATATAATTCTACATTCTTAAGAGAAAGTATCATCTTTGAAAGTCAGAACTGATGGCAGATACATGGCGAAGACACATATCTTGTATCATATAATTCAGAAAAGCAGATGGCATTTATTAACATGCTGTAATAAGTTTGAGAAGCCCCAGGCAAATTTACAAAGCAGCAAACAAGATGCAAAGTTACAAGTAATAAACCAGTTCAGCTCAGAGGGAGAAAGGTGCTGCAGGGGATATACACTCATAAAAAAAAAGAGGGTTAAGCTTTGTCTGTGATGGGGAATAAACAAAAAAAAACACAGTAGATTTAGGAATGAATGTAGTGAAAGAAGTACATTTATCACATCTTATGACAGGGTTGCAACCAAAGTCAGTGAGTCTGCTGGTCAGGCATACAAGGGAAATAATGGTAGAAGGTATACAATGAATAAAGTAATGAATAACAGAAGGGCTTACTATCCTACCTGTTAATTTCTCTGATGGAAACGTGAAGAAATACAAAATATGTATGCAGGAAAACCATCCTGCCAGCTCATGTAGCCTGATGGACGCCAAGCTGGTTCCTGTTGTTTAGGGAAGAGATTTTGGAATCACTGTGGATTGTTCATCTTCTCATTGTTCAACAGAGTGTACAAACACATATCTGGTGCTGAAATGGGGGTGAGAGATCTAGAAAATGAGACAAAAACAACAATCCAGCTCTGAGAAAGTCCACATCTTRAGTGCTATGTGGATTATTTTGATCACTTCTGTGTCAAAAAAATGTAGCAGAACCAAGAACAACAGAGAGAAGGAAGAAAAGGATGACTGGAGGTGTGAAACTGCTTCTGTACAAAAACTGGATAGATTAGGACTTATGAGAACTGATAAAACAGGAGTGTTATGAAAAAGATATAAAAGATCAATAATGTCTTTCCAAGAGAGGAAAAACTGAGAACCTAAATTTTCAGTATTAAATTCAGTATTTTTAAATTCACAGGATATGTTGATGCCCAAATTGTAAAAGGCTCTTTAAAAGYGAAATACTTTAAAAATTATTAGACTGCAAGTACTTACAGTACTCCTAAAGATGTCTATAGCCCTTATCACCCCCTCACTCAAATTATCACTGAATGTGCAGGGAGAAGCGCACTTTTCCTACTCTTGCTCTRTTCCCAAGCACCCACTGCTGAATGCTCTCATGTGATATCCAAGAATGGTGAGAGCTGCAGTTTGACTGAAGAGGAGTGTGGAGAGAGAGTAAGAAGCTTTGTAGTCAGAAAGACACACGAAGTGATGTCATAATTCAAAGCCAGTAAGCAACACGAGAGTTACAGGAACTCAACTTTTTAATTTCTGTGAGTACATCTACATCTGGGAAACAAATTTAAATCTTGTCCCTTATTCTTGAGAGAAGAAAAAAAAAATCTAAAAATCACTCAACAAAACTCTGTGATGTTAAAACTGATGGCCCCTCCAAAGCATCCTCAAATCCACATATTTGAGCAAATTACTGCAAGGCARTATCTAAAAAAATTAAGACCAATATAAACTTGAACATAGATGCCAGTGAGCATGTGGGAGTAACCAACAGTAACCAAAGAGAAAAGATAGAAAACCAAATGAGATTTTTATCTAATAGCAACACTGCACTGGTGTATATCTAGTTGGGAACAAGGCAGTTGGCCATAAACTGGCCATGGTCCTATCATTTCTTCCCCCAAGAAATTTTATTTATATTAGAAAGACATAAAGAGGAGGTTACAGTGATGTAGGGGTCAGCCTCTTCTTTTGTGTGAAGTGAAAGGACAAGAGGAAACAGCCTTAAGTTGCACCAGGAGAGGTTCAGATTAGATAATAGAAAAAATTTTTTCACTGAGAGTTTAGGCATTAGAATGAATTATCCAGGGAGGTGGTGGAGTCACCATGCCTGGAAATATTAAAGAGGTGTCTGGAGGTGGATATGGTTTAGGAGTGATTATGGTGGAGCTGGGTTGATGATTGGACTAARTGGTTGAAGGTCTCTTCTAATCTTGATGATTCTGTGATGCTGTGATTCTGTGAGTATAAAAACAAGAAAGGCAGGCAAATGCTATGGAGGGAAGATGTATGAAACCTCTTGTCATAAGTCACAAAAAATAAGATCCAGTCTTATAGCAGGTCACACACAGACTGACCACCCCTGTGCAGCCAAACTACCTTCACTTTATTTACAAAATCAAGGCTAAATATGTTATCATCTTCATCACACACCATACTTATCTGCAGAAAGACTTGTTTGCCCTAAAGACAACAATGAAATATGAATATTGTACACTCAGCTCTGCTGATGTTCTCCTTAATGATGAAACCACTAAATATGGTAGCTTGTTTTTACTACAATAACAGTAGAAATCTATTGGCATTTAAAGCATTACGATAAACACTGATTTATTTTGGACCTATGGTTTGGGGTTTCTTTCCAGCAAAACCATGCCAAGAAAGCCAGGACACAATTCATTGAAATTGTTTAAAGAATGTGTTTCCTGTTTCTCTATGCATGCAGTGCATTCTTATCTGCTAAAATGTCTCAATGAAGAACAAAACAAAATGAAGGCAGTCTTCATTTAAAAATGCTAACAACAAAACCATTTAATAACAGAATACAGTTCTTCCTTTAGGTAGTGTCCTTTGGACAAAGCCTCAGACAAAGCTTTCAAAGGCATTGTTCTCTGAAGTTGAGTTARTTGTGAAATATGATCCAATCCAAACTTTCTTTTGCCCAAAGAAATACAACTAATTGATTTCTTTGTTAATATTTAATTTTTTTAAACTCTACATCTGATGTAGAACATTATTTGAAATAGGGAGATAGGGTAAAATCACTTCAATAAAGGATGCATTGAATTATGCAGCATTTTAGCACCCTCCTACCTCTGACCATTTTTTATTACATTTCTCTTAAAACCTACGTTAAAATATATTAATCATCTGCTAGGTACAAGTCACACGGGCAAAATAAATAAATACAAATTTAAAAAAATACAAGTAATACATACAAATTCTGGCAGTTCTGAATTATTAGGATTGTTCTGTCAAATCTAAAATTCTAATCATGTTTGCAGTAAAAGAATCAAAACAACTTGACAATTCCAAMTATTTCAAAGAGGAATCGTAATAATAAAGAGTAATTTTATAAAATGCTTCCATTCTAGCTAACAAACCAGCATTCTGGATTTAGTCAAAGACCTCTTTTTGTACTTTTAGACTACCCACTTTTGCAATTTGTATCACTGCAGAGTCAATACCATTGCTGAACAACAAATTTTTTCATTTCCTATGTGATCAGTACATTTTTTCTTAAGATACTGAYATTTCCATAAAATAAGAGCAGATACAGATGTTTAGTTATCCATACAGCATTACAAGGGATTCTGAATTCATATCCACTCACAGAATCAAAGTTGCAGAGTGAACAATAAGAGCTAGAACACTTTATTTCAGCTTCTACAGGCTGCAGGGGCTTTGCCTGCAAATAAGTGAGGCTATTAAGTCGAAAGGTCTCCACATTTTGGACCTTTGTGGATTCCCATTCCCCTCTTTCAGGATACCCCAGAGAAAGTGATGTTAAGCAGAATACTAATTCTGTGTGGTTCCTGCAGAAGACAAATTGTGGCAGGACTGTAATGCATGCAGCTCACAGGTTTGAAGGAAGGAGATAAGGGACATTTGGGTACAAGTGYTTTGTTTCTGTCTTGCCTTCTGGATTCAAATCACCCATGGAGGAATAATCCTTGCTCCTCTAACAATGACTTCTCTGTAATCAAACCAGTTTCAAAGCCCTGGAAATTGCCTGTCCTGTGGACCATTTGAAATGCAGCTCTAAATTCTGCCTGCATGTTATTTTCTACGCAATCTGTACAATCATATGAAAACTTTATTTTTGTATCCCAAATCAACAATGAAGACAGGGTGTTCCAGAGAAACCTGCACTATGTTTACCATGTCTCCTGCATTTCCTGAAGGGCATTAAAAAAAAATCGTATTGCTGATTCATTTATAGGTGCTTTTTAAAATCGTATGTTTTTAAAAGGGGTTTCTTTATTTATACATTACGAATTTTTATTATTTTGAAAACACTTTGTCTCTACTGTTGATTGGTCAAACTCACATGAAGATATGATTGTAAATAATTTGGTGTTATTTGAAATAATTTGTAAATATGAAATAAGGTTACCAAAGTATTAATCAGGCATGATTCAACTTCATGTAGAGACCTTGAAGTAATCCATTTAATAGAAAAAAATCCAAAAGTAGTGACATAAATTATTCACCTGAAGTAATTCAGCCAGACCTAACGAATACAGTAAAGTAAAGAGGAGTTTGCATATTGCACAAAGGGATCATTTAAAATCCTTTATCGCTTTGTTCACCTCTCCTGCCCTTCTTCATCTTCTTTGCAATTCCAATAAGGCTGCAACATCACTGCCACACAAAAAGCATTAGTGATTCTATTTAAAAGGTGCCAACCCTGTTGATAGTCTGCCTACCCCATTGTCAGTATAGAAGCATGCTTTGTTTATATTCTGAAAGGGATATGGGAATTATTTTGGTAATTTAGTGCTTTTTCCCAAGTCTGCACTTCTAAACAAGACCAAGCTATTGCTGAGGTCATATGGTATCATAATAATTTTCATTTTTTGAATAAGAAGATTATTAGTTTGTACTTCTATGAAGGTTTCCAATTTTGAGTTGTCATYGCAACTTACTGTGGAGCAGTAAAAAAATCAACCAATCGACCAAATTACCAAAGCAAAATAACCCCTAAACTTGCTTGGTTTGAAGCATAATGTTTCATTCCCCCCCTTAGGACGACGCTGAGAGACATGTATGTCTTTCAGGCTACCTCCATGGCATTTCTTTGGTTTCATTTATACACAGACAACACCTCTGTGCCACGGCCATCTGGTAGCAGTGCTTCAGTCCAATCCTTCCCTGCTCACATCCATTCTGTCAAGACAGGGTCTGGTGTAAGCTTTGACTTCTGAGTAGAGGGAGTACTCGGAATGGCAAATGACTCCCTATTTCTAATCCTGCCACAGACTGTTCTGTTCACTCACAGTATGATTTCCCACACCAAATACCTTAATATTTTATGTATTATCCTAAGGGGAAGGGCCTCAAGTTTTCAGTTTTAGAAAACATACTCAAATCCTTTCAGCTGATTATCATTTGTGAAAATAAGAATGGGAAAGCAGGAGACAGATGAGCTGTATGCTCTTGTTTCTGTTTTACCACCCTGAAAAAAGTAGTTAAGTCTCCGCTTTGTCAACAGGAACACAATTTGTCAAGGGTTATGTGACCCAGATCTCATAATTCCAATGCTGGGCTAAAATCTGTTTCCTACCTTTCCAGATGATTAATGTCTTCAGTTTGCTGTACTTGGTCTCTTTAGTACATGTGAAGGAGAAGCATTACACAAGAGTGGTTATTTCCGTGCTTTTTCACAGTCCAATAGATCTTGGAARGTATTAAAAATCAGGCCGAATTACACAGGATGATATCTGAGAAGTTTCTGAGGTGTTCAAGTGGTTGAACCATATCATCAGGTTACAAAATGATCTCACAAAACATACAGTAGGTCATCATCTCAGGAAGAACTTGGTATAATCTTTATTTATAAGAAAGTGAAAGGAGAGAACACCAAAAGATTTCCAGTGTGGACTGAATATGAGAAAATTTCTTGGAATCTCTGTATCTGTGCTCATAATGCAACACAGAACTTCTTGAGTCTATCTTCCAGTTATAGTGCATACTAAATGAGGATTTGAAAAATGAAATGAAAGTTCCCCCCAGGGACGCATTCTTGCTCTTCTGGGAAGCTTAGGTGGTGTCTGAAAATGTAAAGGCTCCTCTGTTACAGAGCAGGGCTGCTCATGCCTGATGAGTTACCTCTTCATTTCTCTGCTGCAGAACACAGCAATCCAGTCAGTCTTTGGGCTTCATTGCACCTCCAACATTAACAGCTGCACGATTGCACTTTTGCTAATAGTACCTCTTTCTATTGCCAGCATCCTTTTGCTGACACTCTTTGCTTGACACTTGCTGTTGACTCTTGGGAGAGGGAAAGAACAATCCTTGGCATTTCGGTGTGTGAAATAAGACAATAGAGGATGAAGTACAATTTCTCACACTGTGAGAAATTACTGGTTATATTAGTGTRAGGAAGTCTTTCAGAAGTCTCATTCATAGTACTGTCTTAATGCTTTCTGAACTGAAGCCTGATACTGAGAACATATCCATGCACTCAYCATGCTGTGAGTGCTTACAGGGCCTTACTGAAGAACAAGCCTAATAAGTTACAGACTCACTGGCAAGTGATAGAGAGAACTCTGGTAATTAAAATAAATGACATTGTGTCTCAGATTAGAAGGCATATAAACTAGCTTTTGCTTTCAGTGCTACATGGAATTCTTGACAGACATAAGGAAACAAAGTAGTTATAGACTACCATAATAAAAAAAATACAGCAAAGTTAATAAATACAATTTAATTTCCATTAAATTATAATTAATTCTGTTATACATATTATTATGGAAGAAAAAGTTTTCATAATTATTTCCAAACCAACTTCATATAAAGTCCACTTTCTCTCATTTTTCTCTGCAAATTAAAAATATATTACTACAATTTTACATATTAGATTTCATACACTAGATGAAAGAGGATGAAGACAAAATTCAAGATGAAGCTGGACACCTATGGGGTAAAATCCTGGCAAGGTGGAAGGCAAATCCATCTGCAAACAGCTGTGACTTTTTCTCGGTCTTCCTGTGTCATAGTTTAACCGAGCACAGAGCTAAACACCATGCAGCTGCTCACTCATTGAGCCAGGGGAAAGAGTCAGTCAAAAGATAAAACTTGTGGGTCGAGCTTAAACAGGCAGTTGCAAAGCAGTGAGATGCCCGCCCACACTCTCCCACTATCAACAGCCAACTCCACGCAGTTTTATTTTTCAACATGAAGTGAAATATGGTTTGGAATATCTCTTTGGTGGCCATTTCATTTGGGGTCATCTCTCCCAGCAGTGTCCCGCCCCAGCTTCTTGTGCCCCCCATCTACTTGCTGGCAGGGTAGCAAGAGATGATGAAAAGTCCTTTGATTTAGTGTAAAAACGGCTCAGTAACGACTAAAACATTGGAGTGTTATCAATATTATTCTCACCCTAAATCCAAAACATAGATTTAAATAGGAAGAAAATTAACTATACCCTGGCTGAAACCAGGCCGTCATGAGCACAAGAACATTTTATTTATCTTTGTCTTCACACCTATTGTGAAAACACATAGATTAAGTGTCCAGGCTCTGCAATGCCGTGGTTTGTAAATGAATCTGCAACATCCCAGCAGCCAAGTAAGGCTTCCATGAAACTCAGGATCCACATGGCACCTTTTTGCCAGTCAGCTCTATGACTATGTAATTCTGAGTTTGCTTCTTAGCCAACATTTCTCTCTGGTTTTCCCTGGTGCACAAATGAGGATATTCATTCAGGTAACTAAAAAGGAGCTTTATTGGCCTACAATAAAAGTCTGCTACACCAAATGTATCTTTTTGAATCAGAATGCACAGATTATTTTGATATTTTTCTGATGAAAGTAGCATTTTCTTACAAATAGTAGGAGTTTCTATTTTCTCTATAGTCAAGCATACATTTATATCTCTGTGCTCCCATTAAATGACATGCAATCTATTCAGCCTCAACATAGAAATAACTATGTGTGTGTTAACTGCCACCTTGTTTAGCACCATTTTTCAGTTCTGTGCTAAGAAGTAATCTGGATTTCCTATAACTGCAGAATATAGAACTCAGCAAGACCTTGAGAGGTCAGTCTAGTTCAACTGCTTGCCAACAGAAGGGACAACTGTGTTGAAACCACTCTCGAAAGAACCTTGCATAACCTATTTTTAAAAAACAAGATGAGAATATCCTCCACAGATATTCCCTGTTCTCCCCACGGATGTTTACTATGCTCCTCCTTGAGCACCCTATGCCAGTTTTTATCTTCATTGTGTAGGCTGTTCTTTTCCTAATATCCAACAAAAATCCAACCCATAATCACATGTGATTATTACTTTTCTTTTTGAAACAACCTTTTGCATTTTGAAGACTTATTTCACCTCTTAGTTTTCTATGGCTTTAACAAACTTTATGTATTCTTGTATTGTCTCAGATTTGCAAGAGACATGAAGTCACACACACAACACGCAGAACGCTGAATCTTACAGGATTTCCAGCACCTCCATTTTTTGTTTTCTTTTTCTTGCAAGCATTTAGGAAATAAACTTATGTCTATTACGCAGTAATAAAGGCATGGTAAAAAAAAAAAATTCTGTCACACTGCACTCTTGTGCAATGATTAAATGTTACTTTCATGTATTTCTGTCTTTCAAATCCTTTACTGAAAGGAACGATATTACTGTGTCTCAATACTCACCATTCCATTTGGAAATTCAGACACTAAAAAGAATGTAAATTAGGTTAGACAACAGATGCAGCATTTTTATATTCTAAACTAGATTTTGATATTATTTTTCATTGATTTTTCCTACTTCATGTACTTCAATGAAAAATATATCAGTCACTACAAAATCCTACTTCTTTGCACTTTTCAGTGAGCACCTGCTGACAGGTGAATCTTTACAATCAAAGAATAAATGGAAATAAATGCAAAAGGAAACATTAGGTATTATGTTATAGGTGTCTCATGGGAAAAAATAAATCATGCTTTAAAAGTAACTCAGGAATCTTTTAAAATTAATTTCTATTTTTTAAAATAATTTCTCTTTTCTCTATSTGTAGTCTTTCATCCCAGTTCTTTCATCTTACTTTCTTGCTACTAGTAGATATTCTCCAGCTGTGCATGAGGAGTCTGGCTGCATTTAACCTACCAAGCAATGCATGATTTATCCTAATGAAAAACTACAACTACCCATCTTCAAAAAAGCAGCTGACTAAATATGTGTAGGGTGTCGTGCATGACTCCTTTTTTTGGGTTTTGGGGTTTTTTTCTATTTGAGATTTTGCCATCTAAAAATGATGTATTTTTTCAACCCCTTCATCTGGGGTCTCTGGTTCACAGTGATGGGCAGATGCAACAGTGACTAAATCCCTCATACAAGCATTTAAGATGGGTGGATTGAATCACTGTTTAGGAGAGTATCTCTGTCTTCAGCAGRTATAAAGATATCACCATATCTCTGCTCTTCAATGTCTGTGTTCCTCTATTGCCTTTTTTTCCCAGCTCTGAGATTTACTCTACCATACTCGAAAGATGCACCTCCAATAATGTATGAAGCAGACGGGTATACTCCCTAAATGTATTTCAGTGGATATTGTTATTGTAATATAACTTCTATTATAACTTCTAGTTTCCTTGGATCTTTCAGTTCKTTTCTTGAAACTTAGTATGTAACTCTAGAAATATCCACTTTGTACTGACTCTCACCTTTGCATTTTTCAGGGAAGTCTTGATTCCTACAATCAGATTTCCAAGGCAATATTTCCCTGCTGTTCCCTGCTATTTTTTGTGATTTGGCTCTGAAACTTTTGATTCAACAGAGATGTCTCACACAATGCCATTTCTGCCTTATTTCAATGATACAAAAATGCAAACTCCAGTTTCAAATTAATTACTTATGCAATGAAAATGGATGATTCTACTTCATGACTAGACACTGTAAATCCCCTTTATACTCTTGAAACTCCTTAGACTAAGCTCTGTAACAGTAAATGCTCAATGAGGTAAATGAAAGTTTTTAATGATGGTTGATAATTTCTATGTCATTCATCATTCAATAACATTCCTGTTCAGATTATAACAGGAAATGAAAACATGTGTGGCAGAATATTCAACTGCAAAAAAGGCAGAGGACATAAATAAGAAAGGACACTAAGTAAACAAAAGACTTCTAGTGCACAAAAACATAGGTAATTACGCTGTTACTGTGAGACAAAATTTTGACTGAATCTGAATCTGAAGATTAGTGTCTATGAAAGCTTTAAGACCTACCACAGCCCAAACCCTCAGTGTTTCCCTTCATGCACTTCTGAAGAAAAATGGTTGTGTCTTTTTCAGGGTCAGGGCCTATGGGTTTCCCTTGAGCAGCTCCAGGACTTTTTTAAAATTTGCTATTTAATGACTTTTTTGTTCCCATCCTTTTTCCATCCTCTAAAAAGGTGCGGCTCCACCAAGAAATTTGAAGCAGAGTATGTTCCTTAACTGTGTCTCAGATTCCTTATTACAATTTAAAGAACATGTCAACGGTACAAACATAAATTATATTAAACTGAGCGTGTTTTCTAAGTGTACAGAAAAGATACTGGGTATAGACACTCAGCAGCTGAAGGTAAGTAGCTGGGGTTGGTTGACTGAAGGATCTCAAGTATGGTGACCTTTCTTTGTTGCAAGGGAAAGATCCAGACTTTCTAAGCTAGGACCTGCAGAGCTAAACTTGATGCTTGACTTATCTTCTTTACTCTTACCTAGCAGTTGAAAAAGAGTGGACACAAGTTCTTGCAGATTAAGTGAGAAAATTAACTTAGTTCTTGCACCCACAAGTGAATTCAATTGCAGACCACTAAAAATTAACATGATCATGTTAAATGTGCAGTTATGAGGCTTTTTGGGAGAARCATCTCCTCTGAATTTTAACTGAGCATAGGCAGGACTAGAAACAGAGTCACCAAGCACTGAGAAGGCCTGGACATGGCACAGTCATTGCTCAGAGAAGAAACTTTCATAGTCAGACAGCGAGACACATTGGGTGGGATCTTTTACTTTAGCACAGGTTGTTCTTGTCATTTTCTCCCCCGTAAAGCATCTCAGCTGTCTGCCAGCTGCTGTTCCAGAAGACTTAAGGGGGATTAACCTTATTACATCTGTTTCCTTTGTGCACACATCTTGGATATCACTGGTTACATAACATGACATGATAAATCTCTTCTGACTCATGCCTAGCAAATACAGCTCATCTTGCCCTAAGGACAGTAGTTGATTTGGATGATAGTTTTGGTCATGGATGTTTACCGACAGACATGATATTCCATTAAGGCTTTACAAAGTGTAACCATGTTCCAATATGGCTTATTTGTATTGTGGTATCAGGCTCATTGTTTCGGCTCCTGAAACGAACACACAAATTCTATAAAAATGAGACATTCACATACAACACAACACCCAGGATTAATCACTTCTACCCTTTTCTAGGAGTTAGCTCTCCTCACAAAAACACCACCTGTGGAAGTGACTTTACAAGATCTTTCTGAATATKCCAGTAAACCAGCTTGATGCTTTCTCAGCATTTAGCTAAAATTTTTGTTGGCCGCAACTGAACATTTTCCAGTTCTTTTCATAACTAAATAAAATTACCATTGCGCTTGCTGCAGTTTTTGCCTCAGGAAGAGCTCTGAAATACCACAGTAGTGGCAGCTGCCTCACATGACTAACTGGTAAGGTTTTAAGCAAGGGCGTGTTTATTCTGTTTTCAGAAGTTATGCCTGTTAATATGAATCTTGCTGAAAATATTCTTTACTTTAAGTAAAGTACTTACTGYTGACGATCTGTATGGACCAGACTGAAAACTATTACTATTTTTAATAAACAAACTAGCAGCAGTAAACTTATAGAGACCATCTAAACAATATCTGTTGAAGGCAGAGAGAATCAGCCCTAATCTCACTTTTGTTTGCCAGCAATCACTTTTGCTTCTTCGGCAATTTTCTCTGTAGCCTCAAGTGCAAACTGAACTTTGAAAAGAGCAAAATGCTAGAAAAAGTTAGGAAAATTGTCCAGGACTCCTTGAGTTCTGAGAAACAACTTCCATGCAGCAGTCTGAAACTTGGCTTCTGTCTGACAGCAGTTTTGAGTCATACCAGGAGGGAAGACAGAAATTTCCCCCTCCTCACCCCAGCAAGCCCAGGGTGACTTTGTGACTGTCGCTACAATTTTAATCTCCAGATAAAGTGCTCAAAATCTACAGAAAACCAGTGACATATACATATACATATACATATACATATACATATACATATACATATACATATACATATATATATATAACCTAGAATAACTAATTAGGAAATTAAAATGTAGTCAGGTGGAGTTGAAGGAATTGAAAGGGAGTCTTTGCTTTTGCACTCTTTCTTGGCAAATAATTGCATAAAATAATGATGAAAAATGCATGAGATGCGTCAAGGAGTTTCTCACCGCCCACTGCWCTAGTTCATTTAAAATGTTTCCCCTCACTTGGGAAGAGCTGAAATTGCAGCAGTGCTTATTAATAGCTCCAAAGGGAATCTGAAGTAATTTGTCACTGGCAGGTGTTTGAAGTCCATAGCAACTTTTTTTCCTCCTTTTATGCTTTGAGTAAATGAGATGAAATGCATGTGTTTTCCTCCATTTCAAGAACTGAAGAACTGCCACTCATCTACCTCTAAGGGCAGAAGACATAGAAGATAATTAAGCACAAAAAAGCAGTATGGAATGCAAAGATCACAGTACAATTCTTCTAAAAGCACAGCAGAAAAATGCATAGTGCCACTTTTGAAAGCATCTGCTCACTGAATCACAGCACCTGGGCTCTCAGGTGTGCAATATTTTTTTGTTCTTATTTTTTTTAATATAAGCCCTCATATTATAACATTGCCATAATATCCATGATAAGTAGCTTTGTGTCAAAAAAAGGCTAACTGGTAATTCAAGTSTACAGTAAAGACCATATTTAGCAGTTGGGTGTAAATCAGAACATAGGAGGATAGATTGATAGGAATTATAATGGTAATTGATATGAAGAGACAAACCAAACAACAGAACTAGGAAGTCTGTCATCTTCTTCTAGCTTTTATGACCAGATTCCATGTATTTTCCCGCTGTGTTATCCGTAAGCAATTACATTCATAATCATTATGCGCTATCAAAGCAACTTTTAGTATTAGAGTGAAAGATTTCCTTCTGTAACATTTTCCTATTAAAATTGAGCTACCAACCAAATGCAACACATGTCCTGCAAAACGTGTGCCACCTTCCAAGTCATACAAAGATTTAGCCGTGTGATGCTGGTTGCTGTGGACTGAATAGAGTTAAGCTCCCCAGGACTTAGTTCATGAATATTTGAGAGATAACCCTCTATTTATTACTTTAATACATTCTTTGCCTTGTAATAAGAGGCTTTTCACTATTCACACTCCTATTGTGAAATAGTAATGCTTTGTTTAATTGAAACATTTCTTTTTGCTCATTCAGAGCTATCAAATAACTATCAACATACTACATATTGATTAGTACCCATGAAACAACTTGCATTGTATTTTATGTCTGTAATTTTATAAGGTAACGTCCCAGATTCACTGCAATAAAGTGAAGTAGATTTCTGGCTCAAGAATTTAGAGTTTATGAAAGTTCTACTTCAATCTGCAGGCATTTCATCTGCCTTTAAAGATTCTTGGGTCACGATATCGGTATTTATTTCTATTAACAAGTGTCTTGCCCAACAGACACWATTTTAGAGGGATAAAAAAACCCTCTGGTAGTGGGTTTGAGCCAATAWAACAATCCTATACCCTAAAAGGGTCTGACTGCATGAACGTTATCTCTAATTTTTCTTGCTATTGGTGTTGTTATATTGCTCTATTTTGTATTGTTCTTACAGACCAATCTTTTTAAAATTTGCATTTATTTCTTTAAAGTACCAATTTATTTAATGAGAGTGAGTGCAAAAAATACTAAGGAAGAAATTAAGAAACGTTCTTTCATTACTCATACATATTAGCAGTGACAAATGGCTTTCTTTCAGTGAAGTCTTAGATCAGTAAACCTGAGGGGAAGGAACCTGTAACCATACAATGTACAACTGACACTGCTGGAAATTTAGAAAGAGGAAATCSGTTGAAGGCGCTGGGTCTGTATACGAGCATGGATCCTACCACAGAGATGCATCTATAGACTTTAAAGATGAGAAGTCTAAGTTAATTAATATAATTAAGTACTGCAGTTGCATTTCTCTATTTTTCATTTGGTATTGGCAGACAAACTAAAGCAAATAAATCTTCGTATTACATCTTGTCAAACACCTAGAGAGTAAGTTCTGATGTCGCTTAATGCTTCTACTTCCCTGATACATTCTTTCTTAAAAGAAACAAGAAGAAGGGGAAAGGTTCTGATACTTTCAAAACATTCTATTTTCTCATTTTCATTATAAAATATTTTAGTTTTCTTTGTTTCACTGTTTCAGTGGATCCAAAAGGTTTTTTAAATCTTTTCTGCAAAGAGATTTTTATGTTTTAGATTTTGTACACACACCACACACACACCCATCCCCCATTAAATCTCATACAATATGAGAATGACTTGAAGCCCCAAAGTCTTTCTAAAATGCATCTTTTACTTCCTGGTTTTGTCTATATACCATATGACAGATGCACATAATGTTTAMTATATACCAGAATGGTTCTCTCACAAGATGGAATATTAAAGCCTCAAGCCTGCTCTGCTTGCAGCTAATAGAATCAGACTGTGTTTTAGTATAGTCATGACTAAGTTACAGTGAAACAAAGGGATATATTAATTTAAATACTTTTTTTCTAAAGCTGTGAGATTGTGACATGGGACTGCTGTACTTTCAGTTATGTTTTATTTGTAAGGGATCTCAGACAGGCTTCTCTGTTGAGAGTCTCTGCTTGTGCATACTTGAGTGTTACTAAGCAGGTGTTCATAATTTAGAATATATGTGCTGCTAGACAGGCCAGAGTGTCTCTTGTAATGAAAAGAAGTCACGGCCTAAGCCCAGTCATGGGCTTTCCCACTTGCTGACAGGAGAGGTAACTCAACACTTCATTAATTTAATTCCTACTAAGATTTAAAGGAATTTTCACATTTTCCTTTGTGAGTATACTCAGTTCCCATTAGCCAAGTCATTGGAAACTGGCATTACTCATTTTTAAAGAGCTATTCGTCTTCTGCAGACAGGATTGTTTGGCTGGTTTCAAACTTTGCATTGTATCTCCCCTTCCAGACTTCCCTTTGCTTGAAATCACTATTGTGTGCACATTTCTGCTATCATGTTTCTATTGACTACCTAGTGACAAGGAAAGTTAAACTTTCTGGTGAAACGAAAGTGCTTTTAAGAACTTTGCATTTTGTATTAAAAAGTCCTAATTCTGCTATCAGAAGCTTTAACCTGCTCTCTCCTCAGGTTCTTGCTGAAGTGTGAGGTGATTTAAGTCTTTATTTCTTGTGTTCATACCTATAAGTGCATGAATGTCCCTTTGTTTAGTCCAATGCTGCTCATTTTACCATCACATCCATAATGACTGTGTCATGTGAAAAGGGGAGGTTTTCTTGATCCTTAGTGTGGGGAGTTTTGCTCGGCTCCTAGTGTTTAATTTGTCKGTAAGTGTCCCAGGGAAGTCAAGACCCTTGTGCCCAACTAATCTGTCAGTGACCTGTTAGGGGGATCCTCAGCTGAGCAGTCCTGCTGGATTGGAGGGTGGTTCAACTGACTTAGGGAAACACACTGCCAGCATAAGGGAGACCCCTTCAGCAGGTCTTCCTCTTTACTAGGGTGTGTTACCTGCTGCTGGTGACTGCCAGTGCCTGGATTCACACCAACAATTTATGGAATAACAGTCTTATTAATATAAAATCGTGACAGGTTAAGGTTCAAAGATTGTCAGTGACAGTGTCTGACTGAAAAAATATACTTGAAGGAATATACAAGAAGCTCTAATCCTCAGCAAAATATTCATCATGCATAGAGTATGATTCTTACCCAGTAGGCATCCCTATGGGGACGAAAACAGGCTCAGCCCATCGCCTGATCCCAGCAGTTACAGATGGAATCTTCTCTGACTTTTCACCATTCTAGGTTTATTTTGCACTATTTCTTCGAGTTTAGATGGAGCTTGAGTGACTCTAGTCACACATACCTTCGTCACTGATGTGTGTAAAATT
Organism: Parotia lawesii; assembly: GCA_003713295.1. Classification (NCBI taxonomy): domain Eukaryota; kingdom Metazoa; phylum Chordata; class Aves; order Passeriformes; family Paradisaeidae; genus Parotia; species Parotia lawesii. Next base: position 3,128,133 of record RAHM01000077.1, read on the forward strand.
CTCTCACTTCTCTTTTAAAGACAGTCGAAACGAATATAGAGCACATGCTCAGTGAGGGGTGGTCGTACCTTGGAGATGGGTAACTTTGGGATGGAGGTGTGTGTTAATATTATTATTATTATTAGGTTTAATGAAGCAAATTCATCTAAGGAGAGGGATTTTTCCACAGCTGCTGGCTCAGCAGTAGGACATATTCATTTATCTTCCTGATATGAAGTTTATCAGTTGTAAAGTACCATCGAGTTCCCTTTCCTGCAAAGATTTCCACAGACCCTGGCTGCAGCGTCTCTACTCTGCTCCACCCTCTATTCCATCCCATCCCCCTTGGCAGATGTGTGTGTGTGGAGCATCATCACGGACTTGGTTTCAAGTCATGCCAACAGCATTCCATCCAGGGGGCAGCAACTGTGATTTACCCTATAATTTCTGTACTGTTATAACTTCTGTTAAGATGCTAATATAACTCTTCAGTCTTGTCTAATTGTGTCCCCAATTACCTGTCCACAGGGTCCCCAGTCATTTTCCCACAGACTGTGAGATAAAGACTCTGACTCATCTAGTTCCATGGGCAAGGACACCTTCCACTAGTCCAGGTTGCTCAAAATGCCAAAATCCAACCTGGCATTCGACCCTTCCAGGGATCCACAACTTCTCTGGGCAAACTGTACCACACAACACCCTCTTTAGGTATTGGAAGGTGCTCTAAAATCTCCCTGAAACCTTCTCTTCCCCAGGTTGAGCAACCCCAGCTCTCTCAGCCTGTCTTCATAGAATAGGTGCTCCAGACCTCTTATTATCTTTGTGGCTCTGCTGTGAACTCATTCCCATCAGTCCATGTCCATCCTATGATGGGAAACACGTCTTCTTTCTCTTCTATGTCAGGTAAGCAGCAGCCAATCTGGATTTGCTGCAGCRTTGCCATCACTGTCTTATTTTCTGAAATTAAGGAAATGAAAAAAAACCAAAAACGAGGCTTTACAGACTTTACCTCAGATCAGACTGCCAAGCATACACAGATAAAAAAGAAATAGAAAATAATTTTCATTTCCAAAACAGTTCTTTTATGACAGTCTAATGCATAAGGGGAAGACTGGGCTCAAGAAGAATACAAGTACGAAGCCCAGGAGACAAAGCCTCAAAAAATATGGTGTAGGTAAGAGAAGGTATCAGTTCTTTGCCCACTGAAGCATCCTTTCTAGTGTCCTTGTTCCTCCTTGAGTAGGCAGCTAAGTGCCTTCAGAATCAGGCTAAATGTGAGAAGTTAATCTATAAGTGTTCATAGGGTCCCAATTCAARTCAGTTTCAGTATATTTTGTGATCTGAAAATATTTCTTTTATATCTATGAAAAACTTAAGAAAACATGAAGCTTTACACATAATTTCTTAAATTTAAATTTACCACTTAAGAAATACTCTATCATGTTTATCAATAGAAAGTATTATTTGAAAAATTCTACAAATTAAAAATAAATCAGTTCAATTAATTATTCTTATTTTAAACCCTTTCTTCAATGAGATATTTAGGCTCCAAATCAAGATAAAAATTCAGACATTATAAACAATAGTGCAGCAATTCCAGGAAGAGTTAACCTAATCTAATCTAATCTAATCTAATCTAATCTAAATTCTGGGAAAATAATTTAATGAATATGTGTTTTAAACAGGTGAAGCTTATAAACTCAGAAAAAACTCTTAATTTTTTTCTTCTTATCAAATTTTTCCAGCAGTGCAGTTACTATATAACTTGCTGTTGTCAGCAACTCTTTACTTTAAGAGAATATGTATACTTTTTTTTTCTGAGTTTATATCGAATAAGAAGATTGAAAATGGGACCAAATCGTAATGTCTTAAATATTCTATTATTTGGACAGAGGATATACAGGTGTGCTAGGAGTCCTCTGAGGTGTTTCAAAAGATGCAAAAGAGTATTAATGTGCCAGGATGAGAATTCAGAACTTTGGATTAGTGTATTGATGCTTGCAACACGTTTTGGCACCTTCCTTTGAAAGAGGAAAAACTTGCACCATATGGTGAGACTACTGAAGAAAGCTTAAAGGAACTATTTCTGCTTCCAAGATTGATCCTGCTGTAACTGACATCGTTTGTTGCCCTCTCAAACATAAAAAGGGAGAAAGAAAAAAGCCTGCAGAGGAGGTTTTTCCGTTTCTGTCCACAAATACATTTGCTTACTAAGATTTCAATAAAAATGAAATTTGATAAATAAATGCAATTTTTATCTGTTTTCCCTCTACTTCTTTTAACAACTGGATTGTCACTATTATTCTACTTAATACTGCGATTTTTCAGTTCCCCTAACATAAGAAATCAGAAGATCTTAGAAGCCTGTTCCTGGATGGAAAAATTTGCTGCTTCATCTGCTTWTTCATCCTCTTCCATTGTAAATTATCTCCCTCCACACACACACACACACTCACAACCCCCTGTCTAAGCTAGATAGGGTTATCATTAGCAGAGAGGGGAACAAGATGGGGAAAACTGAGTAATTACCATCCTTTATTAAATTATGCTGCATTAATTAGTTGACTGGGTAGCTCAGGGGTTGTGTCTGCTCATATCAGAATGGTGATTTTCAGTTCAGAATAGCATCTGTTTCACAGCTTTAGAGGAACAACAACAAAAATTAATAGTGCATGGATTATGTCACAAAAAGAGAGGTGCTGCATTCATCTGTCTCCCTGCCACTCGCACATCAGAAATAAAGAGCAGACATCACCTGCCACAATCTCTGCAGGACCACAGAGGCTGAAATAAATTTTTCAATTGCTTTTGATAGAAAATGTAATGTTTCTCATACATTTTAAGTGCAGTGGAGATTCATTTGGTTTTAAAGACTGTTTGTTTCACTTTTTATGATGTCCAAGCTTATTTTGCTTGTTCTAGTAGAGAAAAAGATGGCTTTGACTGACCCTAGTATCAATTTGCAATCCATCAAAACACAGACCACTTTTATTTCCGCTGGAAATAAATTCAAGCATATTGCTTCTTGTCCTAAGAAGCATAGAATTCTCGTATAGGAAAAATATCACCATGGGTTTCCTTTTGGTCTTGTAGTTTATAGGCCTGAATCTAGAATTGGTCATAATTTGTTCAAATGTGGCAAAGACCCGGAAGTGAATCCTTCTGGTTTGTGTCACAATTTCAATAATTACCTGATACAACACTAGGTGTTTAAGGCAGGTCAGAAAGCTCCTGCTGCATTAAAAATATATGGATTCTTTTTCTTCTAAAATACCAACATGGGAAAATGCCTATAAGTCTCAAAGGGATTCTTAAAACCAGATTTTATTTAAATAAAAAAGGAAAACTGAAGTACTTTCAGCAATACGGTATCACTTTTTCGGATAAAGAAACAGAATCAAGTTGACTGTTACTACATGATTTGCTGTTCACAAAAAACTGTAATGTATACAGTATATCTGTACATATATATGGTAAAAATACATATTTTTATATATATAGATAGATGTATATTTAACAGACAGGTTAAATACACAGGTAGAACATATTAACRCACATATATTGCAGAATAGTGTAAAGGCAATGAATAAGAAAGAGAGTCAAGAAACCAGAAGCAGAATGTACATCTTCCTCACAGTTGACCTAAAGAACATGGTACCTCCCTCTCAGTCACCAAACTTTCCAGGAATGGCTTCTGCCCTCCAGGCACCAGAGGTGCCAAGACTATCCCCTTACCTAAGGAAAACATATGTAAATTTTCTTTAGTTATTCTGACTCCTTTAAAAGGAYAGCCCACGAGCTTGCAGCTGCTCAAAATCAGTTTCTAGAAGGATCTTATAAAAAAATTGCAAATTACTTTCACTCCAGATTTTGGTTTTCTAACGTCAGCAGCAGGATGCACAGTGGACAAAGTATTGAATACAGTTTCCCCTCTAAACTGTTGGGCAGGAAAATGGCTCTAGCAACTAAGAAAGTAAAATGTGTTTTGCTGTGCGTTGAAAGKTTTGTTCTTCTAAACAATTGAAAATTAACTTGTAACTTCCTTTCTTTCTATAAATTTTGAATATTTTAGATCAACAAGCTGCTTTGATGTTTTCTCAGCCTCCTTCCTGCCCATCGCCAGCCTCTAAAGAGAAATTTTAAATATAGAATACAGCTTATAGGTTATGTTAGTCCAGCTTGAGCTTRTTTCTTTCAGACAGTTTCTTTCACAGAAACAGAACCTCTAAGGAAACCTCCCAGCACAGCAGCTTCAAGGCACACACAAGTCCTCGTTATTGTTGGAGGCCCCATCACCTCTCACACAACCCCTGTTAAGGAATGTGAGTGCTGCCTCTGGCTCTTCCTTTTACATGCTAGTCAGCTTTCTGTTTAGCCAGGAAAAATAAAAGCAGTGAGAAATATGCAGAAATTCTGTAAGTTGTTTGCATTCCCCTGAAATATTTCTCTAGCTGAAGGGGATCAAATCAATGAAATATAATGAAACCATATGCTCATTATTTCAAAATAGAGCAGCTGCTTCAGGGAGTATTGAGGAGATTTATTAATTCTACCAGCACTGCTCATTAAATCTAGGTATCTACATACCTGTCTTCCTCAACAAAACTCCTCGATAGAAAAATCACCCCTGTGGAGCTCAAACTGATGTTCATCTTGGCATTCTTCCCTGTATCCTTCCAGGGCAGAGAAGACAATATGCTGAGCTGATGCTGCTGGAGAAGTGGAAAAAATCATCTATGTGGAAAAAGCTATCTAGCGTGGGTACAGTTTGGAAGTCCTGTAAGAGGGATGTGTGTTGGCAAAGACTGATTCTGCCTGCTATGGACCATATGTGCATTTAATTGAGTTTGCAAGTTTCCAGGCAGAATGCCAAATGGACAGTCTACCATCTGATAAGAGTGATGAAGTTTTTCCCCTCTTGTTCTCTCACAAGCTTTGGGTTCATACAGACTTTGAAAAGCAAAATAAAGTCTGTCTTTCTCTGATACTGATATTGGGATACGTATAAGTCATCAAAAAATACATTACAGAAGTCCAAAATATTGGATTTACTTAGAGGTTTTAACTTCAACTGTAATACTGAATCTTGAATAAAAAAATATAAATTAATCTGTGTGCCCCTCCAGCAGTATTTTCTGAGTCAAAATTGCCACCATGGTTTTTTCTTCTAAGGACGGGGAATTAAATGAAGCAACCTCCAGTTATAACATCCAGGAGCTGGAATAGGCTCAGGGAAAGAGAATTAAGTAAGAGACCTTGCAAAACCAAAGCAGTCTGAGGGCCTTTGAACAGATGCTGCCAGCTGATTTCCAAATCTTTATATGGCCTGGGAACACCTCATTCCAGGCACTACAGCATGTCTGCACTGTTGAACACAGAGGTCAGCCACCAGTTAAAGAGCTGGATGCCGGGTTGTCCCTGTTCGCAGTTACTACTTCGATGTTTGGCTCCTTATGGAGGTCGCCAGAGCCTGTCAGTGTGAATTATTCTTGTGGCATTTCCCCTTCTGGTCAGTGCAGACCTGCTGAACCTCATGATAAGATCTGGTGGAAACTAATCAATATCATGAAGACTGCTTAAAATTCTCCATGACTAAAAGAATAAGTTCCCCATAAGGGAAGGGGTGCAGTACCTTCCAGGAGAGAAAACCATACAATTTTGCAACAAACTTGACTTGAGAATTTTAATTATTCAGAATGAAGGTAATATAAGGACTGATGTTCTTTTTACAGTGATAGCCAGATTCTCAACATTTAGGTGGTTGTTCAAAAATTTTTTTCAAGAGGTCCCTAGAACCGGGTAACTCAAGAATTCTCAAATGAAGTAGGAAGTGATCACCATTTTCAGTGGTCCATTCAGTCTCCAAGGAGAGCTCTCTTTTAGTCAKAAGGTGCAAATTTGGCTACTTGGATGGCTATACAGTTGTTGAAGTCTGTTGAAAATAATCTTTCTCATGGACTGATAGAATTTCAACCATAATCAAAATTTGCTGACCATACTGAAAATGAAACAGTAGTAAGGGATGCTAGGCCCAGACTACAAAGTAGTCTGAAGAAAGTAGCGAACAGCAAGCCATGAACAAYGACTGGAGCTTATATTTTACAAAATACATATTTCACTTCTCAGGGAACAGAGAAAATAAAGAGCAGATGCACAACACCAAGTGTCAAAGATAACCACAAAGCTGCATTATCCTGAAGTTGCAATTGTCATGAAGTTGTGCATCCCTGAAAACCTCTTCCGATATTCTAGTTTGATTCTGCCACCCAGCAAGAGAATTTTACAACAGAATTCGGAAGTTGAGAATTTGGTCCTTGACTGCTTTCATACTTCTCAAAGTGATATGTGAAACAGTCACTCAAAGCATCCTCACAGTCTCTGTTATAACAATAATAAGCACCATTGCAATTAATAGCCTTGCTACTTGCAGCTACAAGAATAATTTCAGGAACACAAAAAAAGTCTAAAATAGTCTAAAATTTTTAACTTCTTGTCTTTTTATTAGGCTATCATTAGGTATTTTTTTCCTGGATCACAAGGGAGTCATAACTTTAAAAAAAATGAACAGACCTGTATTTGAAGTGAACATGAGTAAACTTAAYGTGGTTATGAAAAGAAAAATGCACTTCTGAGGAGAAATAGTAGTGTGGCTACATTTCACTAAGCTCTTCTCACCAGGCATTAATTAGCCTCTGGCAGCTATACAGGGGAGCACAAACTCAGTCACACCTTCTTGCTTCTTAAATAAAAGAATAACAATTCACAACAAATTTGTTATTTCTTTCACAGACATTTCTACTAGGTTTGATTTCTATAGCACTGTCTGAGGTGGCAGGAAAGCTTATGAACCTGTATATAGCCATGATTAAATGTCATTTTCTCTATAAGTGATGTTTAAATAGATTTCTGCTCTTAAAAAAGAAAAACATATATTGTTCTCTAATTTTTATGACAGAAAAAAACTGCAGTTCAATTTTGATTGAGGTCAGTCTTTGACATAGGCTTGTCATAGTTTTTCCTATTAATTGGCACAGTAACTGGGAAACTGTAATGAATACCCAAACTGGTATTTAAAGGGCAAAGGGAAAAAATGAAAAGCCCAACAACACATTTTTGCATTATCTGCTCAAAAAAAAAAAAAAAAAAAAGACCAGAAATGGGATGCTTAATTATCTGGCCTGAGTCAAGTTATTTATAATTTCAACAAAATACAGAAGAGTAGTGCCTTTTGCTCCAAAAAGAGGACACAAGGTGCTTCATGTGTCTGGGTTACTTACAGATGAGCCCAATAGCTTAGTCTGGAATGAACCCCCTTAGCAATTGTCATTAGGAAAGAGGCAAAAAAAACCAAAAGGAATCCCAAGTTCATCTTTGTTATTTCTCTTGTGGACTACACTTGGGTAGGTATTTCTCTGAGGTTTTTGATTGATAGTAGTAGCAGGTGTCAGCCAGCAGCTATGCATGAAGGATGAGGGGTTTGAGAATACATTAGGAGATTTCAAGAACCTCAGCTATATTTCATACTGATTATTCAACACAGWGAATGTTTAGGTGTTTTTTGGTGACCATCAATACATATTTGAAATGCCTTCAATGAAGGTAAAATGTGCATTATTCGGTGGAGCTGAGCAGATTTTGTCCTGCTTAGCTCAAAAAATAAAGTTATCACAGAAATGTAAAGATATCACAATGCATAAAAAATACATTGTATCTCAGCTCAGCCATGCTTATGTTTAAAGAAATCATTGGCCATGTTGTCATTCCTCAGTTAATGTCAAACATGCACTGTGAATACCTAAATATTAAAAGTTTTAATTAATTTTTCTAAGTAAATATTCTTAATTTTTTTATTCTTGGAGAGAATTCATTGTTAGCAGGCTTTATTTTCTTAGTTGGTCTTTTACTACTATAGAACATCTTTCCTGTGTTTTGAAGAAAAATATGAGTTTGAATCCCTACAAAACTTATCATTCCTAGAAAAGATTCAGCAATTGAAAATAGGCAAAATTAACAGATTATTATGGATTGTAGTTTAAAAATAAACCCTGCTGATAGAGGTCTAATATCAAAACTTTATGACCACAGCTATAAATTAATGTCTTTTGAAACCACATTAACTTTGCATACAAATGTTTAGAAGCGCCACTGAAAGCTAAGATTATTGAGAAAGAATAGGATACAAGCAAGAACAGTAAGCCTGAGATTTGTACGTTGTTGAAAAAAAGATATTGTTATTTGTTCAAAATGCTTCCTTTTTTTCCCTTCTACTTTATCACAACATCCCTGTCTGAGATCATCCAATGTGAAAGTTACTTTGCTGTAATTTATCTTGGAAGTATTGAAAAATTCTTAAGAACACCTTCCCCGACCCYTCCCTCCTTCCCAGGCTGTACCTGCTCCTCCCAGCGGCACAGGGAGATGGGGATGGGGTTTGTGGTCAGCTAACTTAGTATGAAAGAACTTCCAACACCCTAGGTCATTGCTACATGGGTTTTTTTGAGAAAAATATATGTAGAAAATAAATGGAATCTCTAGAAAATATGGATGATGTAAGCTAGAATGTGTTCAGAACAATTCCTTCATTATATATATTTATATATATATATTTATATATTTATATACATATTTATATATATTTATATATATAAATATATATTTTTATATATTTATATAAAACTACATTATCTTTGAAAGCGCTGAGTGATTTGGACATTGAATTTATGAAATGCATGTGTCAGTGGCATAGAACCAAGGAATGGATCAATAAAGAAGAACGATAAGAAAGCTTGAATTGTTATCAAGCTTCTTACACTTTTAGATTTTAGTTGTTGATTCCCTTCAAAGAACTGACTGAGTTTTAGGCTATTTATTTTATGAAATATGATATTATTCTAATATGTAATGGTGTAAAAATTGGGAAAATAAGTGGTGCGTAAGTGAAGGAAAGTAGACTTCTTTTTTGTTCACTTCTGATATTTTACTGCTATTTCTCTATTGCAATGAAAATGTTAGACAGTTTTAACAATGTTTTCATGGCCTATTCATAGCTTAGCAACAACATTTGTTTAGGAGTCTAAAGATATTTTTAAAATGCATACTTTGAATTTTATACTGAAAGTTGAAGAGCAAGAGAACATATGGTCAGGACTTTTATGAGTCTTTAGGCTGCTAACTCTTAAAATTGCATACAGAATTAAATCGTGCAAAAAAACTTACTAAACAGTTAAAATGTGCGGTCTATGAGTATTTGTAATGTCCCTTGATAGACAATAGAATGGCAAAAGAGAAACTCTAAACCAGCCTTTAAGTTGTTTATAGACTTTTAGAGGCAGATTTATTTGTAATCTTGATTCAAATGGAATAAAAACTCAACTAGCTACTAGTGGCCCTACGACCACTGCATAAGATGCAGGATTCTTTGGTATTGTTTTGTTGGGTTTTTTTCTCTTTTTTGGCTTGGGAATTCAGAGTGGCAGAGCAGCGGATTACATCAGGATCCAAGAATTCTGGGTACTGTTGCAGACTGTCTGTGTGATCTCGGCCAAATATTTAATCTTTTTTCCCTGTAAAACAAGACAACACTACTTTCTTACTGTAGAGTGGTGTTGTGAGCTGATTTTACTGTGTAGTACTGAGGGATAATATCGATTCTTTACTGGTGAAAAATGTTTTACTGGAGTGTCATAATTCTGTAAGACACATTTCTTCATAAGCAGATATTAAATACTTCAAGAATGTTAAGTAGAAAATATTGATAGATTTTTTTCTCATACAGGCTGCGTTTGCCACAATGTTATTGCCATTTTTACTCTGATTATTACTTCTGTCAGCTCAGTTTCTACTACGAATAATTGTCAATTTTAAGAGAAAATCATCCAGATAATTGGCTTCACATTTTGGACTCTATACTTCTGTTCAAAAGGTGTTGTGACCTTTCATCTGTCTGCAGTAAGGGCATTGTTTGTTTATGTGCTGTGATTTGTTGCTGAAGAAGACAATTGTTAATAGCAACTATCATTTAAACTGCTTAATTGAAAGAAAACCAAACTAATTTTCATCCTCAGGGCTAAAGTAGTTGTAGTCTTTGGTTTCCTTTTGAGTCTTTCTGGGGCAAGAAGGAAAATGGAGAGGGCTGAGTTTTGCTAATGAATATTTACACAGCTAGGAAAATGGTCTGTATTGAAGGGAACCAGAAGTTGTAAAACAGCAATAGTGTTGCTCTGTAGTAACAAATGCTGCTAAGTTAGAACAGCTGCAGTCATTTTGAAACAGTAAAACTACTTATAAACTGGGCATTTTGGCCTCTAGATCCACATTTCATTTCAGCTCGTAAGTGTTTCTTCTTATACTAGTTATTTCCTTTTGTAAGACTCACATGAAGAAGCAAAGACACACAAGCAGTCCCATAATCTAATTCTTTCTCTTGATTGTTTTTCTTTCTTTTCATGATCTACTCTTCCTTCCAAGTCTTTGCATCATCATCACTCATATCAGCTAGCTGCTTCCTTGGCACAACTCCTGGAACACATCCTTTGCCTGTCARCATCTCTCAGCAGCTTTACGAAAAAATAAACTGCCTGCGGGTTTTTTTCACCTTTTTATCTAATTTCACTACAGTACGCAATAGATCAAAAAGATAAATAGACATTTATATGCACGCTTCAGATATGGAATTTTAATCACCATCTTTTGCATTGAGAACAATCTTATTAAGGCAAAAAAAAAATAGGGTGTATTTTATTAGATAAATATTTCCAAACCAGTGCTCATGGCAGACCACAGCAGAGGACTTACCAGGGATCTCCTTTTACTTTTAAATGAATGTTACAGCTTCTATAAAATAACTGTGGCACAACACACATTGTCCTGTTATTGAAGGGAGTCATGTGGATATGAAGTCATACGAAAAAAAATTAAAAGTTGTGATAATAGATTTGCCCAATATATTCATTTTTAAAGTATCACTGTATATATCTGACTTAAAACTATTGCACTTAATTTATTGAATTGATAAATTTTTCTTGTGTGGATTGAGAAACAGTGAATCAAACACTGCATGAATTGAACTGTCAGGCAATACACCACAGGATGATCACTCCAGTTTTTATCAATCTTGTACTTAAAGACCCAATACATCCTTGCTTGAAAAAATACTAACTTGAGAGAAAAATTCAAGAATATTTCTATTTCCATATTCTTCAAACTCAAGAATGATCTGGTCCAGGTACAACAACCCAACCAGCCAAATTTTTATTAGACCGATGAAGGCACAGATGTCGTGACCATCTTTTCATGTCTATTTTCACATGGGTTCTACTCCACAGGAAAGAAATCAAAACGTCTGTACTGTATGGTGAACAGACAAGGGGCAAGAGCAAAGTCTGCGTTGAAGGTATCTGATCAATGAAAGATGGTGGCAGCACTTGCACAGACAGCCCTGCCTCACAGTGTGTTGCCCTGTCCTGGTCTTCTGTTTGCTCCAGTCAGGGAGGTTTTTGGCAGGCACAGAAACTGTCTTCCTGCCCATTTATCTAGAATTCCTTCCAAAGCAGAGAGTGAGGAAGAAAGGCAAGAGTGGGGAGCAGTTGTGAAGGTCATATTCAGTCCTGGAGACRAGCCACAGTGTAGGTATGTTCCTGTATCTGAGAGTAGATCTAAAATTAAGGTAAAAGATGCTAAACCATTTTATGGAAAGTGGGAAAAAAAACATTCTGGAAAGGGAAAGTTGAACTACTTAGTTTCCCCTTCTGTCACGAATCATTTGCATGAATTAATGTGGAAAATATGCTTCTGATTTTATAAACCCTGCGCTGCTTCCTGTGATTCAGTCAGCTTTGTATCATGATTTTTTAATAGGATGTACAGATAAGTCAGAAACAGAGGGAACAGGGACTAACCCTTGCGCATTTTATCTGTTTCTCTATCTGATATGCATAAATAAAGAATAACACAAACACCAGAGTTATCTGCAATTGCAAAAGTCACCTGGAAGCTGGAGCTGTTGAGGGAGAGCAAAAGATGGTACAGTGAAAAATGAAAAGAATTGAAGAGGAGAATGAAACAGGTTGCTTAGCACAGTCCTTTCTTCTGTCTTTTTCAGGAAGAAAACTGTCCGCGTAAATCACATTCTTGGGCTTCTTAATTATTTCCTTGATTTGTTTATATCATTCAAACATATTATGCAAGAAAAAAAGGAGAAATAGTAAATTACAACATAAGAATATATTCTAGCTTAATTTTCTCCAGAAAAAAATCAARGTTTTTCTAACTAAAATGAACTTGGAAATTAAAGCAACATGTGGTAAATAGATAAATACAGAATTTGGAGACTAATTTGAAAGATGTACTGGTATTCTGAAACAAAATTTTACTGGAGATCCAACAATGGACTCCTGTCATCACCTTTCCAAAAGTAAGTGCTACATAATCTATGTTGTGCTAACAATTAAAGCTTAGTCATAAAAAAAAATTTAAAACTACCATTTTTCAGGGTGAGACAACAATATGAGCTTTAAACTGATTAGGGACATTTAATTTCAAAATTCTGAAGGCTGGAAAAAGAAACTAGGACGTTAAACCAATGACCATGATTAATAAATAAGATGGATCTTTGTGGCCTCTTTGAAACCCTTTGAAAACTGTGGTAATATTTTTTAATCATTTCCTGTGCAATAAATTATGAACCCTGGTATAAATCTTCCACATGTAAGGAGAATTCATCAAAGAAGGGTTTACACCGAATGGTAATGTAGCTTACCCTAAAACTTCTGAGGGTCTTCTGTGAATTTTAGTCCTGAACCTGTGGAATAGATTCATTCACAAAACTAGATATACAGACTGTATTTCATCTATTCTGCAGCTGATAAGGAGCTGAAACACGCTTGGAACTTTCAGGGCTGGCAACGGGAAGTTGGAATAGGGCAGAGTCAGATCATAATCAGCCAGTGTGCCAGCAAAGTATGAGCATTGCAGAAGTAGCATCTGCTTCTGTTTTAGTATGCTGAGCCTTATTGTCTCACCGTTAGGCTTGATAAATTCTTGTTTGTTACCTTAGCTATGAGGTAGATTTATCCGGAAATCAGGAGAAAACAAACGGCCAATAGTTCAAACAAGATATCCAGAAAAACAAATCATTATTGCATCAAAGGAACATATTTCCATGTATCTGGAGTGGAGCCCAGTTGAAAGCAAACAGAAGCAGAGTAATTCTGCAGTGAATGACTCATTGGCACAGAAGGGACCTACCAAACATTTGTCAAACTGATGCTGAGAAGAGGAAATTAAAAGAGAAAGGCAAGCAGAAGAGATACACTGGTAGAGACACTGAAATAATTTGTGAGAATATTCTACCTTAATACAAGTGCCAGTGAGAGCTATATCTGATGAGTTAAATGACCTGTGCTTTTCTTTCTGGGTTGCTGCTTTTAGACATCAGCTTCTCAGGGCCATATGCCCGGATAGACTTGTCTGGTGGATAGGGCCCACAACAGCAGTAAGCATGACTTGCTTTCAAGGTCAAGAATTTGTGCCGCAGCTCCAGCTGGGAGCCAAGAGCCAAGTCAGGTGATGAAAAACATGGCAGGTGTGCCTTTCTGTATTCATGGTTTCACAGCTGCTAGAGTTTGATGGAAAACCTGTTCGATAGTACTTGCCATTTTAAAATTGACCAGATGAAGACAGCATGTAAGCCTCTAACTTTTGCTTCACCACCCATACAGCACCTGCCACTTCTACCACTTTCTTTCTCTATGAGAAATGCT